>JAMXBB010000006.1:55679519-56277460 GCA_024138015.1 Lumnitzera littorea
AAAAAGTTAGTAATGGTACTTGTAAGGGTACTCATGAGGGTTTAAAAGAGTAGCCTCTAGACTCAATCTTCTAGTTTTCAAAAACCATTTTTTAGAAATTGGTTTTTCAAGTGAACTAGTAGCTAAGTTAAATCAGTTTACCCAATTGATTTAACCTAACCCTCTTTTTCCTGATTCTGTTCAGGTGGTGACTCCAAAGAATTTTTAAAATATGTTTAAAAATAAAAATTTTCTTAACTCCCAGTCGAAGGTCAGTGTTAAATGGGTTAAAGTTTAATAATAATCGGATTAAGGAAAATTATAAAAATCGAAAAAAATTAGGCTCAACACTTGTAATTACTCTTTGTTTTAGTTGTAACATTTACTTTTGCTTACAACATACTTTGGATATTAGGGGGATGATTGCATCAAAGATGTAAGGTAAATACTAACATGCTGCATTGAAAGCTAACAAGGGCGATGGTATCAGGGTGGATCTAAGCTTGTAGAAAGCTTAAAAATGAAGATGGGAAGTGCGCGAATAATAATGAAAAGTAAATAAGCAAAACCACAAGCGATTCCTAGGACATGATGCACTAAGGAAACCTCGCGGACTCACAAAGTTAACTCAATATGATGCACGAGTAGCTTGGTGAGGTCACTCGCCACCTAACTTTACTTAAGGCTTAGGATAAGAGTAAGCAGATGAAAGTAAGCACACTTAGCTTACGAAAGGGAGAGTATAGTCAATATCAGATGTATGTTCATTCTTATGGCTACATATTACAAGAGTATTTATACTTGAAATGTTAGGGTACCCTACTCGATAGGGATCATGGACCAATCACTCGCTCCTAAATGGTTTGCCGAGATGTCCAAGGTGAGTTGATCCTTAAAGAATGATGCATTCTCCAATTTGACCTGTTGAATTACTCTACTTTTCATCTCATTAAAGAGACCCTAAATGGTACAGCAGCGGGTCGTGAACCAAAATGGGTAGTCAAGGGTTTAAGTGGATATGAAGAACGGGAAATAAATAGGGGAAGGGGGTTGATGATGAACATGTATGGATATTACACACCAAGATACAAACATAGTCAGGGATTAAACTTAAAATAGGATTCGATATGACTCATGAACACTAAATGTCACTCAAGTTTCAAATAAAAGGTTAGATATGACTCACTAACTCGCTTAAATGAAAGGGAGGGGGTTCATGGTGAACGTATATGGATATTACGCACCAAGATACAAATATAGTCAAAGATTAAGCTTAAAATAGGGTTCGATATGACTCACAAACACTAAATGTCACTCAGGTTTCAAATGAAAGGTAAGATATGACTCACTAACTCACTTAAATGAAGGGGTTCACTACAATCTTAAGAACAAGATTGATAAGAACACAAGAAAGATTAAAGAGTTAATCAATACTCAATAATCTAGTAAATGTAAGCTCTAAGAGCTCATGAGTAACCTTACTCAAAAGACGAAAGTTCCAAGTGTGGGTATATTCTTTACTGTCTGATTATTATTATTCTCTCTGCTGATTACAAATGTTGTTATTTATAGAAAGCCCTAAAACCCTAGTGGCAAAGTGGTAAATAATGTACAAAGCTTTAGACCCTAGAGAATGAGCCTATGATTAAAAATAAAGAAAATATGTACAAGAATACAAAATTGTGCATTTAATAGAAGAAGTCGACATGCGGTCATTTAGCCTGTCCAAGAAAGAGCAGGATTCGAATTGGATGGAGTCGGCAGTTGGATGTCCAAGTCCGAAAGGGAGTCCTTGAAGTCTTGTAGTGATTGGTCGAGATACCCAAAAGGTCAGCCCACAATTGTTGAGTACTATAATAAATCAGCACTAGGTTGTCTGTACCTTGTCGAGTGGATTTTTAGCCTTGAGTCCTCAATCGTGTAGTCTCTCGGCTTTTCGACAGATGACAAACCTGAAGTCGAGTGGATCTTATTCTTCCTTTCAGTCTTCCGGTATTAGCTTGGCCTCGACAAAAGTTGTTTAGCCTTGGCATTGAACAATTTGGCCTCAGGTTAAGACAGGTCAACTTTAGCTTCCGGTAGTCGACATTAGCTTTGAACAGGTTAGCTTTGGCTTGGAGATAATTGTAGGCTGATTCCCATCACTAAAGGTGCCCGACCTATTGCCAAGCCGACCCCTTCTCAACACATCAATCCAAGGTCAAGCACTAAACTTACCTACTATCAACCTAATATAGTGTCAAGGCCAAACTGACCCGATCCTGAGCTAACCAACCGAGACTAACCAAACAATGGGCTACCCCCTAGACTAACCCTTCCTCAGTCCAGAATATCCAAGCTGCCAAGCATCCGACCTCAACCCGATCTACTCAGAACTTGTTTTGTTCTGCAAAACAGCATCTTAGGGACCACTGAATGGACAGTTGACGCGCACCCCATTTTTTAACATCCATACTATCCTTTTGTAACTGGATATCCTTTTTGCCTATTTACAACTTTGCCCTTCGGCTGCACTTGTACGTTATATCAAGTATGACATGAGCTCATGTGAAGTATTGGTAAGTCATATCTACTACCAATGTATGAGGACCCTTATTATAGCTCACCGACTTGACATTTATGTTGGTAGTAGATTGGAACTAAAATGGGTAGTCAGGTTTCAAATGGGTTTGAAGAATAGGAAGTAAAATGGGAGGGGGTTTAATAGTGAATGTGTATGGATATCACGCACTAAGACACAAACACAATCAGGGGTTAAGCTCGAAATAGGGTTTAATATGACTAATGAATGCTAAATGTCACTCGGGATTCAAATGAGGGTTAGATGCAACTCATTAACTGGCTTAAAGGAGGGGTTCGCCATAATCTTAAGGTCAAGATTAATTAAAATACAAGAAAGATTAAAGAGTTAATTAATACCCAATAATCAGCAAATGCAAACTCTAAAAGCTCAAGAAAAACCTTACTCGAAAAGAGGAAAGTTCCAAGTATAGTCACTGTATGTATATTCTTCACCTGTATAGCTACTTATAAATGTTGTTATTTATAGTAGGTGCTAAAATCCTAGTAGCAAAACTGTAAATAATATATAAGGCTTTAAACCCTAAAGAATGGACCCATAATTAAAATAAAGAAAATATGTACAAGAATACAAAATTGTGCATTTAGTAGAAGAGTCAGCATGCAGTCATTCGGCCTATCCTAGAAAGAGTAGGATCCGAACTAGGTGAGGTCGGCGATTGGATGTTTAGGTTCGGGTAAGAGTCCCTAAAGTCTCTCGGTGCTTGGCCAAGATACCTAAAAGGTCAGCCTACAGTTGTTGAGCTCTATGATTAGTTAGTACTAATCTCTCCATGTCATACATAGTGGATCTATGGCTTCGAAGCTTCAGTTGTGTGGTCTATCATCTTCTCAAAAAATGACAAACTTAATACTAAGTAGCTCCTTCTCTTCCTCTCAACCTTCTAGTATCAGCTCAGACTCTGTAAAATTTTATTAGCCTCGGCCTTGAACAGTTTAGCCTTTGATTAAAGCAAGTTAGCTTCAGTCTCTAATAGGTTGGTATCGGCTTGGGATAAGTCGGCCTTAACTTGAAGATAATGGCAGGTTGATTCCTATCAAGCCCTGCTTAAACCTTGATTTCCATTTATTGTTCGGACCATCTCGCGATTTGGACCTACCTTCGGCTCACATGATATTGGTAGCCATGTTTCATCCCTTTCCCACTGATCTATATTACTACCTAAAATGAAAAAGACAAAAAGGGTATTACCCCAAAAAAGTAATGTATAAGGAATAATAAAGAGTACAAATGAAAAATCAAAGAAATCAATTATTAGTACAGCAGGATCATTTCATGTGGGACTAGACACTTGGCAATAGGTCATTAGAGACGCTTCTAGCAAAAATGGACAAATGATACAATCAAGATAGAGGTTGCTAAGTAGAGGTGCCAAGCAGATTTAGGGTCCTTTCGAGAAGGCATGGGTATGAATATGTGTTAAGTTTCTCGGCACCAATACTGCTAAGCTAAAGGTCGGCACGATCATGGCTAAGTAGACATGTAAGGGATCAAACTGTTAGTTAAGTATATTTCAGGTCGGCACTCGACTGCTAAAAGATGAGAAGTTACTTGGCTTGGCATATAGAGTTAGGTCAGTAATAAGAATTAACTTGGCCTCGATAGGAGTTGGCTGGAACAGTAGAATCTACTTTGCTAATCCCTCAAGACTTCGCACTCAAGCTCAGGTTAAAGGTCCGGTAGTTCAATTCCTATTAGATGACTTGATGGGCTTTCTTTGGGTTGTCACCAACATGTAATATGTCTTATGATGTTTCATTGACCGTTAGCATGAATTCCTTGAAATAGTCGGATATTGACTTCAATCTTGAAATGGACCTTGACTCAATTTGCTAACATGGGCTTCAATTGAATAATGCCATCTAAATATTTTTATTCACTAGCACTTGTATCTTCAATGCAGGACGTTGACGCTAGCGTAAATTATTAGACATGAATTAGATGTGAATAGGCTTCACTTGTAGAAGACTTAAGAGTTCTTTCCATGCATCAATGTAACTTTATGAATCATGGCTAGAACATTTCCTTGAACATGAGGACAAAATGAAAATCATGATCGTAGAGATAAGCAACATGTCCCGGTTCTATTATAAAATCTATAGCGTGGGCTTCTATGAATTAACTTGAATGGATGAGTGACCATGGGCTAGACTTCACTAGGACATAATTTCATGCTTGACACACCTGTAACATGACCATATTAGTTGATTGTGTAACATTTTGGTTGTTTTTTAATTATATGAGACAACCTTTAATTGATGCCTTTAAGAGACTATGTTAATCTTTAAAAACTCAACTCTTTCAGTTCAAGTCTAAATCAAGTGAAACCCGATTCATTTTCTTCCTTTTCTTCTCAATTATTTCCTTAAAACCTAAAATCAAAATATTATACAATTAAGCACCAAATATCTACAAAATACCCATAAAAATATTAAAAACACCATTGTAAAAAACCCATTTATAAATGTATGTAATAAAGCATTTATCAGATCCCAACTTGAAAGGTTGGGCTAAAAGGGATAAGATCATAACTTCAAAGAATGGGGTAAGAGAGATAAGATCTCAGCTTGAAAGGTCAAGGTAAGAGAGATAAGATCTTGACTTAGAAGGTCAGGGTAAAAGACTTTCAACTAAAAATTTCAAATAGATGAGGTCTTGACTTGACAATTCAAGATAAAAGGGATAAAATCTCAACTTGAGAGGTCGAGGTAAAAGAACTCTAAATTAAAATATTAGACAAATAAGCTCCCAACTTGAAAGGTTGGGATAAAAATACTCTAACTTAAAATGTTATATAAATACGGTCCTAACTTGCAAGGTTAGGGTAAGAGATTTTTGTTCAAAAGTAGATAAGGTCCCAACTTAAAAGGTTAAGGTAAAAGTCTTAAAATGTCATATGGACATGTTTCCAACTTGAAATATCAAGGTAAAAGGCTCTTACTTAAAATATAGTCCTAGCTTGAACAATTGGGGTAAAAAGGTTCTAAAAAATGTTCTAACTTGAAAGGTCGAGGTATCCTTAAAAGGTTAGCTCCCTTGAGAATTTAAAGGACAATCTTGGCTTGCATTGGTAGGATAATAAAGGCACTGTGTTAAAAAGTTGGTGTTCTTGAAATGATCGATATCTTAAAATTAGCTTCTTGAAATGATATATCTTTTAAAGAAAACAACTTAACAAAAGAGTTTGAAGGAATGGTTAATGTTTCTGTACCTAAGGATGACTAATGTTCCTTAATGTAGGATAATAACAGTTCATATAGTGAAACTTTCTAAACTCTTGAAATAAGATGACTAAAGTTCCTAAAACTTAGAGAAAGATTAGGAATAACCAATATTTGTAAAATTCTTAGAAATAGGATAATTGTTACTACCTTAAAATAACTGGTGCTCTTAAAATTCCTAGGATAACCTAAGTTCTTGTCACGATGATAGAGGCTCCTAAGTAATTAAGCTTTCTAACTAAGTATAATGAAGACTCTTGAAGTTTCTTATCATAAAATAGTCGAAGCTCCTAAATTTTCTCAATTAAGGATAACCAAGGTTCCTTGAATTTTCATATCATAAGATAACCAAAGTTCTTAAATTTTCTCACACCAAAGTTCCTTAATTAAACGAACCAAGGATGACTAAGGTTCCCGAGTAATAAATTAATCAAAGCTCCATAAGGATAACTAAGATTCCTGAATTGTAAGATAACCAGAGTTCCTATATTTAACGATAACTAAGGTTCCTACGTTCGTAAGATGATCACAGCTCCTAAGGATAATAGAGGTTCCTATTTTCATAAGATAACCAAAGCTCCAAATGATAACTAAGGTTCTTAAAATTGCCTCAAGGGATTACCAAAGTTCCTAACTTAAGGATGACTAAAGTTCACATCGCGAATCTACAAATTTTTCTCAATTTTTTTTTGAAAACTTGAGGGAAAATATGCTTCTAAAGACTGTTCGCATTTTCTTATTAACAAGTGAGGAAATTATACCGATTTTGAATATTCGATATAAGCGGTATGCTCATTCTTTAGCCTATTAGCTATTTATTCTTCATCTTTGATGGTTTGTCTACCATGAAGTGAGAATAGGAAAAGCTTCCTTTGGACACCTTATACATCTTGCTGTAGGGAATTCAATTAATTTCAGGGCAAAGTGCTTCCCATGCCCCTAAGGCATGATTAATTTTTGCTTCATAAGTTTCATACCAGGAAAAATATCTCAATTATTTGAATTATTTAGTCCAAGAGGATTTGCTCACACTCTCAAACAGCTTGTTTTCACTCTCGACTATAATTCCAAAAATTATGGTTAGTCTTATAAGTGATACACTTTCATTGATCTGACAAGTCCTTTTCTCAGGTTATATCGTAGGCTTTTGGTCATTGGCATGAACAAAAGAGGATATTGGTATTGGCCACTTTTTAAAGAAAATTAATATCTCAACTTGGGTTTATAAGTCAAGAACCTTAATGGAAAATGTTAAGATGGGCTTGCCTCAATTTCACGAGTAATCATTGCTTAAGATAAATCAAATTCTTTGGTTAAAAGAGCTTCATTAGGGGTAATATAATAAGTGGGACCATAAAATTAGGGCTTTATTTTTAGGCTTGGAATCTCATTAGTGTTTATGCCATGAAGGATATTAGGAAAATTCAAGTCTTTGATCTTAGAATTCATGGGCTTGGCTTTTCTAATATACTCGGCCTTAGGCTCTTTAGGAGTTTTCAATTGCATTTTGGAATGTGATAACCTTATTTTTGTTTCTTCTTTTCTTCTCTTCTTTTTTTTCTTTTTCTTTTCTCTCTTTTTCTTTTTTTTTTCCTTTTGTTTTCTTTTTTCTTTTTGGTTCCTTTCATTAAGTGATCATTCTCCATATATCTGAGTTTTCATTTGTAGAGGTTTAAAGCCTTAAAACTCTGGGTTCGAAGTGTATAAACTTAGTAAAGTGTATATGGCTTTTGAATATTTAGGAAAAACCCACGAGCTTGAAGTGTTTGAATAGGTATATGGAATTGAGTGAAGTGTACATGTTTTGAAACTCTTCTTCATTCCAAAGAAATCGAGTTATCTATGACAATTATTGCTTGTAAATTGACACAACTAAAATAAGCATAAGTTAATCCATCCCTTTTCTCTAAAATTAATGGCCTTAACCTTCTAATTGCCCTAACATGAGGTAGTTCTTGATAGGGTTAATTTTAAGAAAAATCCCCAAAATGCTCAAATGGATTTGCAAGTGGCAATTTCGTTTAAGGTAATGAAATGAATGCCTATCATCCTTTTAATCCTCGTATCATATGCAAGATAAACTTCATTTAAAGAATAAGTCTTATCATCACTTTCATGTCTCTCAACTCTTGTAAGTGTTTTAGGGTTAGTGTTTGGAATTAGAATTTGCCTCTTATCATTCTAAATTCTTCAAATATTTAGACACTTTCATTAGTTAGGGAATGAAGCGTTTTATGCTTTTATGTTTGCCCCTCATTTGCTTAAGTCTCATTTGATAATACTGAGTATTTAATGATGCCCTAATGGGTCACATGCCTCTTCGCCTTTAAAAGATTGCACCCAAACATTTACACATCCAATTTAACTGATATCAAGAAGTACTAAGAAGAATGCACCAAACAATAAATTTTATTCTTAAAAATTGTTCAAATAACTTCAAAAGCAAAAATCATGAAAAAGCTAATCTCCTAACAAACATTATTTAAAGTGGTTCTCTTATTGCAAACATTTGCTTTGCCTAATGGGCTTTCACTCTTCAAAGGCTTGGAAAGAAGTATTGCAAGTGCTTGAAGCTTCGGTCTTCATAGAGTCTAAATGGATCGACCCAGCACCAATTAAATATTGGATCTTATTTTTTAACCTCCAATAGGAATCTATAGAATGACCTTTCTAGCCTATATGGTAGTTACATTGAGCTTTTAGATTAGCATTCCATAGCTTATAGTTTGACTTCGAGGCTTTGCATTCAATCACATTTGCATAGGAATTGGGATAAACTTTCTCTTCTTTGGTTTAAGAGATGATTTGCTTGGTGTTAGCTTATGAGAAACACAGGGCCTTAATGCTATTACCGAAGGGCTTCTATCATGACTTCTAGGATTCATCATATTTATAACATTGTCATTGGATGGCTTTATGGATTCCATCTTCGCTTTCATTTGATTTGGCTTCACCAATGTTCCTACTCACATAGCTCCTTCAATTCGTCCCCTTAGCCACCATAATAATCATAAAACTAGTTGTTGCATTACCCAACAAGTGCCCATCATATGGCTCGTCTAAGGTGTTGATGAACATGAAAGTCATGTCCTTTTCTAGCATGGAAGATTAACTCTGGTTGCCATGCCCCACCATCTTTAGGCATATTTCTTTAATAACTCACTAGGCCTCTTGGGCATATTATTTAGATCCCATATGTATAGGGGCAACTTCAATGTTGAGTTTGTATTAATTGTAAAAGGCCTGGGCTAGCTTATCCCATGTATCGATCTCATTGAGATCAAGCTAAGCATACCATGTCAAAAGAGGTTCTATCAAATTGTCTTATAAGGTCAGTAACATTAGCTTGTCATACTTGGTGTACTTGGCCATTTTGCCAAGATAGAGTCTAATGTGGATCTTTGGGTAGCTAACGCCATCATACTTTTCAAACTCAAGCACTTTGAATTTTTTTGGAAAGGCACTATCTTCGTAGTACTGTAAGTTACACAACCCCATTTACTCTAGGCTATCCATAGTCTCTAAGGCCTTCATCTTTTCAGTTAGTTTCTACATGAATTTCTTTTCCATCTCCTTCTATTTCTCTTTTAATTCCTTCTCATCGAATTCCTTCTTCTATGTTTTAGCATTTAACCCTAGCTCAACGTCTTCCAATTAAAGGGGCGGGGTCATATGTGCATTTCAGTCTAGATTGGATTAAGATGTTCGACAATCATTGAGAATTCCTAAAGTATGAGTGAGAGCCTGAACTTGCTCAGTCATCCTGATCATGTTCTATTCTAACATTGTAATTCTTGATCTTGACTTTGGAACAAATGGCTATAGGCTTCAACAATGGGCGTAACCGCTTAGAAGCAAGAACTTAAAGCCTATAAAATTCACACTTATTAGTAGTTTTTTTTTTCTTTGAAAATTGTTTTTTTTTTTAAACTTTATTCTAAAAACATTTGAAAAATGTCTCTTTTACAAAAACTTCAATTATAAACAAGACCACTATCATCTCCCTATTTATTGGAATGAGTGAAAGAGTTGACCGAAATGAGTGACTATTTTACAAGGTCAACAACCATTGGTAATGTCTTATTTATAAGTAATTTCTTTTACTTTCTTAAATAACTTTTGAAAATCCTTTTATTAATGGAAGCTAAGGAGAACTTAAGCTATAAATGACTAAATTGTTAACATTGCCCAAAAATAGAAAAAGTCAATTACAAAAACAACATGATGGGGATGATATACAAATAAAAGGATTTGAAAACCTTACTTATCAATGGAAGCCAAAGAGAACCTTACGCTATATGACTGAATTGCCTACAATGCATAAAGAATAGAAAATGCTTGTTACCAAGGCAACATGATAAGAAAGACAATGCTACAAAAAGACTACCGACGATTAAAAGGTGATTAATTTACAAGAGGGATGACAAATATTTACAAGTTAAAGGATTTTTTTTATTTTATTTTACGTACATACAGGTTATTGAATGAATTTCCAATATGATAAAATAATAACAAAAATAAATATATAGATAACATACAAGCAAAGCATACACGCAAGTGTGGGGTTGGCAACTGGATAATAGTATAATAACTTTAAAAAAATTTTAAAGTTGCAACTTTACTATAACACCACGATTACATTGATTGAGGACAAATGGACTAGACCCTTATTGGGTATATAATTTTTCTATGAGTACAAATGTGAATAAAGTATAACGAAAATTTTGTAAAAGCAAATATCATTTAATAGTTTACAAGGAAGTTCATGGAAAAAAAAAAATACATAGAAACATTATACAGTCACTATGTCATATGGGGAAAATAATAAAATTGCAATCCCTTGTTCATGATTATTATTATTTTGAAAAACATCGCATTACTATTCATTTGCTAGTGCACAAAAGATTTAATACAATTTAGTTGGTTCCATCTTGAATTTTATTGTATCACCTTTTACTTGTGAAATAAATAGAAAAAGAAAGGCAATACACAACACACATATTACAGGATAATACGTAAAGAATCATATAATACAAAAGAAAAAAAACATACTCAAGATAACAATATATATACAACAAAGTATAATATAAACTTGATGTAATATACTACATATGCATGTAATGCAATAAAGGTTGATAATTAATAAATTGTAGAAATGAGATCATTATAAACCTGTGGTTAATATTCATGTACAGTTACATATATAAGTGTAAGAATTTCTAAAATCAAATTTTTGATAATAAAGATCCTTGATGCTTATATATATATAAGTGTGTTTATTAATTTAATTTTTAAAAATAGTGATCCAATTCACCACAAGTTATAATAATTCTTTTCAAACTCTTATAGTTTAAAAATTACTAATCCCTTTTATTTAAACGCGATGCAAGAGGATGGGATTTACAAGTTTTAAACTCTGTAGCCTCATGCATTCTCGAAGAAATGATTCATAAGTTACATCGAAGCGTGAGTAAGCTTGTCTATCATTACTATGAGAGAGTAAAGACCCTTGCAACTTAAGGTATATATAATGGCGACCCGTCCTAATATCCTAAGATGGCTCAAGTCTAACCATATCTAAGTACACATATGGTAATAAAAAATGAAGCCCCCCATATTCCCCAAGATAAAGCCCATAGGGCTAAGCTCTTCCTAATGGGTCTACATCACTAAAACTTAGTCAATACAACAAATTACAATATATGTTAAATAAAAGAAAAATAAAAACCCATTAATTATTTTTTTATTTTTACATAGCTAGCTTACTAGATCCTTAATGGGGTTGCTAATTTTGTCAAGCTCTATTTTGATTTTTCTTAATTTATTTTATACTAAGCTTAACTCACTTAATATAAAATACTCGATATCATATTAAGAAAAAACATTTTTATTAAAAAAAACGTTTTAAAATAATATTTTGAAAGCATTTTAGGAGATGCTAACCAGTAAACTGGTAAAAGAAGGATTAAGGTTTCTTAGGTGGAATAAACTTTAATCAAGTCACTAGCTCGTAATTTTCTAAAAAAAAAATACATGTTTTTAAAAAACTTTAACAAAAAAAAAATTGGGTCTAAAAGCTAACTTACTAAGATATTTGCCTCTATGTAAAAATTCAAAAAAAAAAAAAAAAAAACCTAATAGGCCTTTATTTTAGAATTTTCTAAAAAAAATGTGAAAACATGCGAAAATATGAAAATGCATAAAAATGAATTTTTTATTACAAATTTTTCCTAAAAAATCTTTTCCTAAAAAATAAAATAAAACAAAAATTTTCAAATTTTACCATTTCTCCAAAAGTACTTATGTACTCGTTAATCAAGATAAAATCAATCGTAGTTCTTATTTTTTTAGAAAACTTTGATGGGTCAATCCTTTTTATAAAAAATGGGCTAGATTTACGTTTCTAACTATTGTGTTTTTTATTAAAAAGAGACCTAAGAAAACTCTAATATTTATTCCCAATTTTGAAAGGACCCAAATTAAGATTCTTTTAATTTTTTTTTTAAGAAAACAATTACATGATAAAAAATATATATATTATTTTAAAAAAAAAAACCTAAAGACTTGAAAATGCAATTTTTATGAAAACTTAATGAAATGTGTAATTCTCACGCAAAACATGTAAATATTAGTAAAAAGATGTGAATTTTCTAAAAAAATGCAATATTCATGTAAAAAAATACAAAAATGTGATTTTTGTCTTAATTGTGATCACATTACCCCCAAAAAATCAAACTAATAAAAATTGACACCAAAACTTGTAAACACCCAAGTTGGTAAATAGATATTTTCTTATAAAAAAAATCTAATTATGCAACTTATATGCTAATATTTGAATAATCATATGTACTTTAATAAGTAATTAATAATAAATAAAAACATGAATATGCTAATTACTACAATTAATAATCTGCATGGAAAACACAAATAAGTTAGTATAGGTTTTTTTATATGTAAATTTTATTTACAAAATGAAATAAAAAAACTAATAAAATAAAAAAATAAACAAAATAAAAGAACCAACAACCCACCTTATCCTACAGGATGCAAGTCGAATATGGGTATTCAGATGTGCATATGTCAAGTTAAATCCTTGGACCGAGTAGCTGATCAAACTCATTAGCTACAGTCCGAGGATTTCTCATATCTTGCTCTCATCACCAAATCAAAGGGGAGATTTAATTTTCTGAGAAAGTGATTAGTAAAAACTCCATTGGCACTAATGCCATGACTTGCAATGGTCGTTTTGTGGGGTTTCAAAAATCAAAGTAGCGTAGGCGATCTCGGAGAATGTAACTAAGTAGTTAGTTGGGGGTGATAGTGTTGTGGTGGTGTGGGTTGCGTGGGAGTGGAGTTTGCGATGCTAGTTCAGTGGTGTTGGGCGCGGCTAAGAATGGGTCTATTGTGGGGGGCTTATGTTGTGCGAATGTTAATTGTGATCGGGTGGATTATGCGTGGCTTAGTATAGGTAAGAAGGTGGTCGGGGTTTGCTGGTTGAGGGAGTAAGTCATGCGATGGTGAAGAAGAGAGGTCAGGGTCGTGTTAGGGGGTTGTTTGTTGGGTTGCCAAATGGGTGAGGGATGGTTCTCGATGGGGTTATGGTGTGATTGAGGATGGAGTTGGGAGTTGTGAATGTACTACATAGTGGCAAGAGAAAGGGTTGGGAATGAGTTGCTGAGAGTTGCTAACATGTGTATAATTGAAAGAGAATGGGTAATTATTTTTTAATCCCCTTACTGTAAAGTCTTTTAAATTCTTTTAAATTGTTCACCACAAATCTTGCATCAACCCCAAATCTATATCAAATAACCGCCATCTTTATCAAATCTTTCATAAGTAAATATTACTTAAAATCTTTTAAGGATTTGGCACTTTTATAATTATTTAGTAAGATTTTAACTAAATCCATCTAAAAATAATGAAAATTTGATAAGGTTCATTATGGGATTTAAATTCTAGAAGATATGTGATTCCCTCCATTTTTTGCTTGCTCCTCGAGAAAATCTTGGAGAAGAGAAAAGATGGTCAGGTATAGTCAAAATGAAAATGCACTCATTCATGTCTTGGGGACCGATCCCCTAAACTCCATCCTCAAGTGCAACCCTTACCAACTCCACTAAGCTTATTTTTCTTGTCATGTGATGCAGCTCAATTTTATTTAGCATTTCCTCATTAGGCCCAACTTTATTTTGGACTTTCATTGTTAAGCCTAACTTGACCCAAATCATTTAAAATAATCCTAGCTCTTTTGTATAACCCAAAATATATATGCTTAATATTTTTAACACTACTTTTGAATTTAATAAATATGGAGCCTTAGTTTAATTAGTTTAGTTAAAATATTTTTTAGATTAGATAAAGATCCATTTTGTGAATTCAAATATTTTAGTAGACTATTTAAAAATACTTTTTCTAATGAAGCCCAAAATTTTAAAAACTTTAAATTTATTAAATCGCAAATATATTTTCAACTATGATTTAATCAAACCCTAAAAAACCAATTGACTTGACTTAAACACTTTTGGCACTTTTTATTTTTTATTTTTTACTTTTGCATTTTTTCAATTTTTTATTTTTTTGTATTTTTTCTATAACTCTAGCCCAAAAAAAAGAAGTTGGGTGGGTGGGTGGGTGGGGTGGCTTTGGGGGTTGAAGGGTAAGGTTTGGTGGGATAGGGGTTGAAATAGGATATCTACAATGATGAAGCAAGATCTCCATTTATATGCATTTGTACCACTTTTTTGGTTAAACAAAATGTTAAGTAAATAAGTACGACTGTTTATCTCATAACTTCGAGAGATTTTAGTACCTAGGTACTCCACATAGCTTATAGTTATAATATCTAACTAGTGCTTTAAAACCACCTATGAGGGCTGTCATATCCCAAAACCATTCGGAGTGCGACATCCTTAATCAAAGACTTATTGCACTTAAATGACAGTCGTATTTATAGCAAAAAGACATCCTTTTTCTTACTTATAAGCATATCCCAACATAATTCTATATAAAAGCTGTTGAGTCCATTTAATGCTCCCTTAAAAGTTTGTAATGGTGGTGTCCTATTTATGCTTCATTAAGACACATGGATAACACATATATCTCCTTAGCTTGCTATTGTGCTAAGTAATGGATAAAACATAAACAATACATTCATAGATATCAATCAATATACCAATATAAGGTAACTAAATCAATGTAGAAGTTGCATTCTATGCTAATGGACGTGACATGCATTAATATTAGCATCTCGGTCTAACTTAACTATCTACTTAGTTAACATCCCAAGTATCTAAATAAATAAATCTAAGAATCTAGGGCTACAAAGAGTAGCTACAAAATAGGACCTAATCTTCTAATCAACATACTGAGCATCCAAATGACACTTTAGGAACTTGATTGACCATAAGGAGCAGTCAAAAATGGAATTTCCACATGATTGAGCAATGCGTTTCTATATGTTCATAACTTATCTTTTCAAACCAAGTAATTTGCTCATTAAACTCTTAATTTCTAAACTAAATCTAAAGTTGTCAAAATTATGATTCTACTTAAAATCACTAGAAAGATTGTAAAATCGGAATATAAAATTGAAATGTAAAAATGTAAATTTCTATAGTTTATGTAAAATAACTTTAGAAAAACCATAGATATGCTTATAATAGTTGTAAAATACTTGAAATATATTATGAAAATAAAGAAGTTGATTTCTTTTTCCATATAAAGATTTTTAATCTATAGGCTAACATTTATGAAAGAATTATAAGCAGAGTTGAAATCAAATTTTTTTTTTTTATTATTTTGTTTGAAAAAAGTGATAAATTTAAGAGAACCAAATGTTTTAACTCATTTAAAAATAAAGTTTTCTTTATAATATTTTCCATTAGATTTAAAACCAGAATGAAGGAAACAAGAAATATTAGGAGAGAAAGAAAGAGGGAAAAAATTGGAATTAAATAGGAAAAATGATTTAATACCCTAGTAGTCAATGAGCTAGTAGAAACCTAGTTTTATGTATATATATATATATAGGTATGTATATATACGTATATCTTTGTTTTTGGCCTATTCAATTTATATATGTAAAATCGATTAAAAACGTAAGCTTCTATTAGAAAATGATTTTATACATGAGTTAACTTGGAAGAGTTTCATAAAATCATATGAACAGAATTATAATTTTGACAACTATGATCTAACTCATGTGTTCTTTTCATATAATGTCATGAATGTATTAAAAACATATTAAACAACTAGGAAAGAATCACAATTCATAAGTAAAAAATAATCCCTATTAATATGGCATCAACCTAGCAATTTGTTCATTAAAGTATATGATTTGAACACAAGAGATCACTTAAGTGAAGTTCTTTAAGGTCCTTAAACAATCAAATATAATATATGCACACTCTACCTAACATGAAAGCATAAATAGGAACAAACAAGTCATAAGCTAACATATGACACACAAATTATATAATCAACTATTAGAATCATAATGTCCACTTACCATGGTCCATTGATAACATAAACTTTCTCCTCAATACATGGGTCTTCACAATATATACACAAATGTAATAGGTCTTATTTGGATTTTTTTTTTTTAGATCGTATCTTGTCCGTGTTTATTTTATATCTATTTAAAAAATGGTGTTTAGAAAACTATCTTATTTGTTTCTGTTTCACAATTATGATAAAAGTGATAATTAAAGTGTCAGAGTTAAAAAATGAAAATTCATGTACTTTCGAGAGAAAAAATTTAGAAAAAATATATTTTTTTTTATGCATTGAAAATTGTTATTTTAATTGATGTTTTTATAAATATAGATAAAATAAATGGCAAATAAATTCAATTTTAGAGGAATTTGTTTGGTTTTTAATTTTAGAAGAAGGATATATATGAAATTATGTTTTCATATTTTTTATGTTTTATTCTTACCAAAATTAAGATTTGAGTAGACGCCAATAAAACATTAAAATGATGAATCAAATAAAGCCATAATCAACTTGTGCCTATAATGGATATTGTTACCATTATCAATCTTTGAACAATCATAATTTCTTCATTTCTTACATTCTTCATATTATTACAACCATTATTTTGAGAACTATCTAAATTATTAAAATATCATCCCAACTAGATTTGTGAAAAATTATGAAAATGTCTTTTTGTTATCCTACTCTAGCCCTAAATTATTGTGAATTCTTAATTATTATATACTAGAATAGTGATCTTGTTTTCATGTAAGACTTGCATTGGTCAGTAAGATATTCTTGTTAATAAATTAGTTTTAAATCATACATGTATCACCAAAATTGCTAAACGACTCTCCAATTGCATAGTAGGCCATAATATATATGTATTTAGATAATAAATGGTATATATGCTCAACTAACTTCAAGAAAATTTCTTTGAGTCTTGAAAATTATTAAAATTTCATTTTGTGATAACTCAATCATTTCATCCTATTTGTTTACTATTACACTTATAAACCTTAAATTAGCTTTAATTACACAAATAATATAATTTATATGCAAAACTAAAATCAAATATTCTTTACATTATCGTTAAGCTTCATTATCACAATATATTAATGCATGTTTACTTAAGGGGAATGACTATTCCATTTCCCTATTCCTTATAGCCCCTTTATTACACTATTTACTTACCTACAATTACCATTCTTAAGAATTGCAATTTCTAAAAATCTTGATTTGGGATTCTCCTAAAAATCTCAATTCAATAAAAAAAAAAAAACAAACACCTATTGCCTTTGTCTTCTCCAATATTCACCAACACTGTTAACACTTCACCACTGTACCTACCACATATAATCATCAACATATTGTTATTGTACAACACAATATGACCATCGAGAAATGAACAAAATCAAAATGCCATCATCTTCTCATGTTCTTCTTCTTTTTCTCGATCTAACCAACTCATCATGATATATTACTAAAAGCCCCTTTTTAACGGTTTTAATCTTCCCATTCCTAAGTTAATTCTTGAATCTCGTTCATTGATCTAGTTTTGATTCATTTCTTAATCGTGGATAGATCTTTCCTTCTCTTCAAATGACAAATCAAGGTGATATGAACATAGGACAATTCTAAAACTATTTTAGAAAAGCAAATTTAGATGGGAAGCTATCGCTTTCTTTTAAAGATCTATTTTGCATAAATATGTCCTTACGCAAGTGCATTTCTCTCTCCCTCTCTCTATCTTCACCACTATTTCATTTTGATTTTCTTGAAGCTCTGTTATTTTATCACAATTTTGTTCATTTTGTATCGTTTTTTGTTTGATTTAGTTTGTATAATTAAAGTAGGCATTACCTTCATGTATGGTTGGTTACAATGAGTTCTTATGTACTAGCAATAGTAATTTGTAGTGGTGTTCGTGCACTCGTGGAGTAGTGTTACGAGTGATTTCATGGTTGTGTGTTGGTTGCTATGTGAGATGCTAGTGCATTAGGTAAAAAATGAGGAAAAAATGGTAACTTTCAATTGTATTACCCATCTATTTTTTGTATGCCTTTTTTTCTCAAGAGAATGATGTAATGGCTATTACAACTTCATTCAATTTATAAGGATTTTGAATTCCATTATGCATCTATTCTATTCCGTAAAGTGAACAGGCTGTAAACTCATTAATAAATTTTATTGAAAACTGTTTATTCCAAAATATTTGAAAAACTACTAGTTTTATTTAAAATTTCTTTCCTTTTTTTTAAATATATATTCAATAGATTCTATGATGAAAAATTAGCTTTGAAACAACATCATTAAGGTTCTTAAGAGTAACTCTAAATTTCTTAGTTTTGTATAAATAGTACCTTGAAAGAAGAAACTATAATAGTATTCGTTAAATTAAAATTACAAAATTATCGCATGAAAATATAGGTCAAACAATGGCTAAATTAATTTTCTAGGAATTAATCTCACTAATATGATATTTTGAGAACATAAAGGATCTTATCGGTAGAAATTTGATGTAGCTATTTATTGGAGCTCCAAGTAAGGATGCAACCAAGGCAAGTTCGAGGCAATTTTTGTGAAACTCGAACCGAGGATGCAATTAGAGAAGAAATAAGTAAGATTAAGATTATATTTATTGATTTACACATTAATAAAAATTGAGAATTAAATGTGTTACACAATGTAAAAGTCGTATAAAATATGCATGTTGCATAAGTTAAGAGTAAATATTACCAGGTTGGGTTTCCCAATCGAGTTTTTTTACAATCCCAAAACTTAACCCTAAACCTTATATGTTTTGAATTATATCCTAAAACCCGACCCTAAACCTTATAAAGTAACACCTCATAAGATTTTTATCAAGTTCTATGAATCAGGCACCTTTTAACGACCTGCTTGATTGTATCCCTAACTCCATAAACCTACTGTTGGCAAAGGCTATCAAAATTGCCTCTTTAGGGGTGTAGTTGGTCCCTAACATCTCACACTTTCAATTCAAGGTTTGGTACTCAAATCCTTTAGGTAAGCATAAGCCTCTCTTATGAATTTTTAAATAATTTCTAGTTTCTTTAGTTTTGTAAATAATTTTTTGTGTTTAGTTTGATTTTTATGATGCTTATTGTAATCTTCTAAATGGAGTCCTTTGGATTATTGGAATACTACTGTCACTTTGCATGTATAGTAGCTGATATTTAAGAAGATTTTGTCCCCGTGCAAGTGACTCTAAGTTGCCATTTACGATTTAGTGTTCCTCGTTAGGTGAATACCTTATTTTTAAAGATAATTTCACCTATACTTAAGTATTTAATTACTTGATATATACATACTTCACCGATTACAACATTTGAATAGTGAATAATCACACTCCTTAGATGTATTGTTACTAAAATAATTTTTCCTAAAGTTCTTAAAATTATAAATCAATAATTGTTACTGCGTAGGTTTTTTAAAAATATGATGTCATAATGATGTCACATGATATCATAAAAATCTAGACGATAATAACCATTGATTTATAACTTTAGAGAATTTATTTCTAAAGAACTGTAGGCTAAACTTAAGATGAGGTGTAAATTGAGTTTTAAGAACAAATTGCAATTTTTTTTTTTCCAAAACTAAGTACTAAAAGTAACAATGAGTATAATTAAGATAATGGCAAAATAATAATAAGTGCGGAAGTTAAAAGAGATAGGGACAAAGAAGATCAAGCTCAAATTTTAACGTAAAATTTGGACCGCCCCCTACTCTCCACAAATACACAATGCCTTTAATCGAGGACTTCACACCACTTTATTGATTTCTTAACCCAAGCTTCAAGAACTACACAAACATAAATTTGATTATATAAGTTTCACACTCATAACTCTCAACACAATTTACGATCTTTACTTATAATAGAAAAACTCAATCTCAAGAATTATCGGTGTAGTGCTTTTAACTCTTAATACTTTGGAACTAATAGCTCACAAGTACTACACTTCAAATCTTTGTAAATATTAGCAAATTAGGATACAAGAAATAATGAGAATAATAGACAATAAGAACATAAGGGAATGTTGGAATATTACAACAAAAGATTAGTTCTCTCTTATCCTTGGTCAGGTTGTTGAGCATTTATATCATCCCATTCATTTCTTCTAGTTATAGTGTATTAAATGCTCCAATGGCTAGTTGAATTAGACTTATCGGCATGCTAGTACCTTACCCTTATCAGCAAGTCAGTAACAAATTGTATTACTAGCATGAACACTGGCATGCTGGTACCTTGATTAGAAACAATTCCCCTTTCTTATCTAGACCGCTTTACTGTCAAGTTGATAGTGCTTTGGAGCTGTCAACTTAATAGGTCAAATATTACTTGAAAATACTTTTAACATACAACAAACAAATACACTTTGTAATCTAACTTCAAGATCATTTGGTCACTACTCAAAAGATTAAATTTCTTATAGAGATAATTGATATATTTAATCATTAAGCAAATTAATTAATCTTATTCAATTACCTCAATATAATCAAATAATACTTAGTTTAATCATCAATTTGTTTTGTTCTCTTAAAAAACAACATGTTTAGATATATACTTTTTGTTTTGTTCTCATCAAAATCAACATGTTTAATTATATACTTTTTGTTTTGTTCTTATCAAAATCAAATAGTGAACCCTAAGTTCAACAATCTCTCCCTTTTTGATGAAGACAAAACTATTTTACTTTAAATGCTCCCCCTCAATCCAATACTCTTCATAAATTGAGTATTCGGTTTCAATATATTTAGCAATTAAAAAAGATTAATGGAATGTTTGCAAAAAAGGAGTATTAATGTGCTTAGGAACTACGTCTCAATTCTTAATAACTTCACATAAAGAATATATCAATCTTTCAAAGAATGAAGATATGCCAAAGTTATAGGATCAATATCATCTTTTAAGTAACTATTTTCAATTCAACTTAATATACTTTTTGATATTCTAATGACTTGAATATTTCTCCCCCTCTGGTCTCATCAAAAAGAGGAGTATCTAAGTGGTGAAGAGAAAAGAGAATTCAAGTCAAAATTTCGACATGATCTTGACTTAAGCCTTAAGATATGCCCCTTACAAAAGTGAAAACAAAGAAGCTAAAAACCATGCCAAATGAAATCCCAATAATGAATTCATCAAGATCAACCTATACTACACCAAATGTTCAAAAACATGAGCCAACTATGAGAAGTATAATAACTCAATGAAATACATAAACGACAAGTAGTAAATAATATAGATAAGTAACATAGGCAACATAAACCAAGGAAATGGCCAAGGTAAGACAATATAAAGTAATAATAGTAGTGACCAATGGCTAAGTTCATAACATAAGATAAACATAATGAAGAGCATATACAAAATAGATTGAAAGTTGGTAATTCATGCAGTTGGTAGATCATCATCTTTGAGGTAGAGGAGGAAAGAGGCAAGATGGGTAATGATGGTTCATCTGGAAGTGGCTATAGTTCGTCAAGGTGGCGTCGTAATGGTGGATAAGGGTTTGGTAAAGAGAGAGAGTCGTGTGAGGGAGAAGAGGAGAGCATGATTTGAAGAAGTGAGGGGATTAATGAGAGATTGTGTGGATTTTGAAATGATTGATGAGGGAAAATTATGATTTTATGGGTTTGGAGATGGAAGATTAAAGAGAGAGAAGGATTCTAGGGTTTAGGAAAAGAAGATGATTTGGGAATTAAGTAAGGAAAGAGAAAATTTAAGTGTTTTGAAAAAATAATGCCTATAAAGAAAGGTACCACCATGCTGGTAAAGTGGGGAACGGGCATGCTAGTTGTTGGAACAAAACTAAATGTATCTTCTTATCTAGTAGGGTATATCAGCATGCTAGTAGTTTTGGGTACCATCATGCTGGTATTCTGCAATTCTGCAAAATCTTGGTTAAATTTATTTCATTTGTCCAAGTTGTCAACTCAAGTTGATTTGTAGTCATTTAATGAACATTTTAACATTTCAAACAAGTTTATTTGAGACCATCAATGCTTAAAAAACTTAAATTTTAACTAAATAGTTAAGATTTATCCGAACTAAATCCATAGAGCTATGTAATTCATGCTAAAGTAAAAGTGTCCATTTATGAGCAAATTAGGTGCATAGGTATTGAGTTTTTGCACATTAATACTTTAAAAAATTTCAAATACATGTTTGAGCATAGTAGGCACAAATTATAGCTTTAAGGCTCTATACATTGTAAAATCACTACTTGAGTTCCTTAATCATGTAAGTGACTAGAGAGTAAGTAAAGATCTTTTCTTGATATTAAAGAAGAGTTCATGCTTCAAACATGTTAAAAGATATTAAGAGGCATAACAAATACATGATCAAGTTAAGCAACATCCATTTGGGCACAAATAAGCACGAGATGTCTCAAATAGCACTTAATTCCTAATAAGGGTTTGGAGAGGTCAAATTTGCACAAAATTCAAATCAAGCTAGTTTGACTACTCAAACATGATTTATGGATGAAAATAAACATGTGAAGCTCGGTTTTAGGCATGGAAACCAATGCATGATTAATTTGTGCATATATGAACTTAGATAAGCATAAACAACTTCAAGTGTATCCAAAATATGTTAAACGCTATGTTTTATGCATGAAATCTATATGAGCATGTTTCTTAGGTCCAATTGAGTGTGGAAAGTTTGTATTTCAGCAACATTAGTAAGATTTAACGAAATTAAGTCATTAGTTGTTAGAAAGTTCGTTATTAAGCCATACAAATACATGAATGACTAATTTTGAGTAATGAAGCTTAGTTATCGCAAATCAATACTTTAAGCAAATTTCAAGATCATATTCAAGCATATTGGAAGGAAAATATCACAACAAGGAGGTCTTAAAATCATCAAAATCAACTATTGAATACAAATTATGCTTAATGACATACATACACACTAAATCAAGTTTATGATAATTTGGTACTCTAAGCAAGTTTCAACAGTATCTATAGATACAAGGGTGGTATGATTAAAACTTATAGCATGCAAATCGATAAAATGATCACATAACTTTCCAAACAATAATAAGATCCTAAATTGAGTATAGGGAAGTTAAATTTGCATAAAAACAAAAATAAGTCAAATCGATTATTCAACCACAATTTATAGACAAAATTAAACATGCGAGAATTAGATTTGAACGTGAAAATCAAAACATGGAAAAATTGTGCACATATGACCCTAAACATATATGGGTAACTTCAAATGTGCACAAAATGTATGATAATTGTTATTATCCATTCCAAGCAAGATTTAAATGCGTATTACAATATAGTGAGAATATAAGTAGGACTTAGAAAGCAATTAATTGCAAAAATGTTAGGTGAGTTGCCAAGTACTTATGAAAGCTTAGATGTGGTTAATGAGAGGTCTAATTTATATAGTTTCATAAATATATCAAACCAACCATTTAAATTGGCACAATTAAACATGCGTAAACACATGATTGACAAGAAGATCAAGATGTGGCAAAAGTGTGCACATTAAAGCTTAATAAGCATAAAGAATTTTAAGTACACATAAAATATATTAGTTATTCTATAGAAACTACTTGAATGAATTTTTTAAATCAAATACCATATTGGAGGCATTTCAAATCTTCTTTAAGCATTTTTCATTTGAGTTTCTTGAGTTACCCCTACTTGAAGTTCTTCCAAAAAAATGTGATTGCTTTTTTGGTACCTATGTGAGTTTTGGTCTTTTGTGGTTAATAGTAATGATATATTCTTATCTTTTTGAAACTTAAACTATCTTACCTTTATGATTGAAATTAGTATTGCAACGTATTGTACACATATATGTAATATTGTCATATCTACTACAATAGTTACAAGTCTTAATTGTTACTTTTTCCAATTTTCTATTTAAAATTAATTTCTCATTTTCTGATTAATACTAAACCCTAACCCATTTAATATTAATCCTCGACTAAAGAAATTGAGAAATTCCGGTCTTTTATTGAAAATAATTTTTGGAGTCACTACCCGACCGAAGTCGGGAAAAGAAAAAAAAACCGTAATCAATTGGGTGGATTGATTACGTTTTGGTTACCGGTCTTTGATTTCAATTTTAAATGAAGAACCAAAGGGTTCTGAATTCGGGGGCTAATCTATTAAACCCTAACGGGTACCACTATTTATTTACCGAAATTATGATTATTTTTCTAATTATAATATTTAAAAAATAAATAAATAAATAAACAAAAAAATCAAAAGAAAAAGAACTTAAGTTTAACATATTTTATTGTCGTCCCGAAGGTGCTTACGTACCCGTTAGCCAGGATCAGACGATCGTAGTTCTTTTTAAAAAAATCTTTAATGTGTTGATTGATTTTTATTTTTGAAAACCGACCAAGTTCAAGTTATTATCGATTCAGTTTTTCAAAACTCCAAAAGGGTCCTAATTCACTAAGTCCTTTTATTCTATTTTATAAAAATTCTCTAAAAGCCCTAAAATTAAAAAAAAAAAAGGTTTTTTTCACTATTAATTTTCATAAAAAAGAAAGTTTTCCTACGTAAAGAATTCTAAAACAATATTAAAATAAAAAACTCTCTGAAGCTAATATATATATATATATATATTTACAATTATATTTTATTGTCAACAACTACTTATTTAAATAAACTATGTAACATACTCAATTATATATAAAGTAGTATTAAAAGTTTCCTAACTATATATATATACATATATAATATTAAATAACTAAATAACTAAAACATAATAATAACTAATCAATAACAACAATAATAATAAAAACTAGTATTCGAACCTGATTTGGATGATTCAGTAAATCAGGCGAGCGACAGGGAGTTGCGAATTGCTGGTGTTAGTGAATTCGTCTGAACTTCGGATTGGTGGAGCAATCGGCAAGGCGAGGATTCGGATTTTGTTAGGACGCGCATTAGAATTTGGATTGGCTTCCGATTTGGATTTCGGAATTGCCGTTACGATTTGTCTGAACTTCGGATTGGTGGAGCAACCGGCAAGGCGAGGATTCGGATTTTGTCAGGACGTGCATTAGAATTTGGATTGGCTTCCGATTTGGATTTCGGAATTGCCGTCACGATTTGTCTGGACTTCGTTGGATTGCGGAAGGACTTTGGATAGATTTCGGATGGCACTCGTCAGATTTCAGAATTGGATTAGCAAACTTTAGCTTCGGATTGAATGGACGGATTTCGAAATTATCGATTTCAATTGTCAGCTTTCGGAATTGTTGATTTGGAAATTAGAGTTTGATTTCATCTGCTTCAAGACTTTCGGAATTTGATGTTAGATTTTGGATTTATGGTGTTAGGTTGCTGGACGGTGGAAATTTGCGTAGGGACTTTGGCGATTGAATTACGTCAGGAATTTGTGAACTTCGGAATCGTAATGAGTCGCTTTTGGCTTCTGTTTTTTTCTTTCTTTTTCTCTTCTGTTCTGTTGTGTGAAGTACTTATATATTCTAAACCAAATCATATCGTATTATATCATATCTAATTATATCCAATTCGTTAATTAAATTAGATTCAAATTTAATTCAAATCTGATTTAACTAATATTCATATGATTTGATTAGATATGAATTTGATTTTCGTCTCGCTTCTACAAAGTTAGAAAAATAAAAACATAAGTGCTTGCTAAGTCTCGAACCCGTGACCTCCAACTAAATCCATCCAAGTACTCCGTTGCTTATTCGTTAAGCCATTAACTTGTTTCTTGACATCTATTACAATTAAATTATAATTAAACTATCTGAATCCCTAAACTAAAAATTTTTAACTAAACTAAAACTAAAATTAAAACTAACACTAAAACTAATTATTCCTAATATAAATTATTTCTTAAAAATCTACGAAATCTTTATAATTTTTCCTTTTCTTATTTTTTTGGTATTTTCATTATTTGTTAATTTTTATTATCTTTTTATCTTTTATTAATTTTTTTGTTTTTTTGATTTTTTTTAATTAGGACCCTTTTTGTAAAAGTAAAAATTAGGACTTCAGAGAGGCAAAAATTAGGTGTTTACACTTCCTATTTCCATCATCATTCATTTCATCGTCTTGTTCTTCTTTTAAACCTTAATAAATTCCTTAAGTAACTTATCATATATATTTTAAAGCTCATTAAATGAAGAGTCATTTGAAGTAGAACATACTTCATTGTCCATTGCCATAAAGCATGTTTCTCTCTCCGAGTTACTTGAATCATTATCACTTTAAGTCGCCATTAGAACCTTTTTCCTTACTCCTTTCTTAAGATCCAAGCAATATTATTGAATGCGACCCGGTTTTCGGCAATTATAGCACTTGATTGCTTCCTTCTTCTCCTTTATCGACCGAGATATGTTTTCATCCTTATCTTTTGCCAATTTCCTATTGAACTTCATGAATTTTGTTGAAATTTCTCCTGATCACGGCTACGTCATCATTGTCCTCTCTTTCATCACTACTTAAGCTCTCTTTAGTTATCTTCAAAGCAATTGTTTTCTTCTTAGATTCTCCTCTTTGCTTCTTAACTATCTTATAAGTTTTAAGAGTTCCAAGAAGTTGCCCTTTGGGCATTATATTGAGATCATAAGCTTCCTCAATGGCAGTTCTCTTAGCTTCTCAATTTCTTGGCAAAGACCTAAGAATTTTGGAATTGATTTCAAGGTTAGTAAAGGATTTACCAAGAATACTTAAAAGATTGATAATGTTAATGAATTTATTGTGTATCTCATCAATTGTTTCATTAGAATCCATTTTGAAAATTTCAAATTAGCCACAAAGCAAGCTTATTTTTGTGACCCTTAGATGGCTAGTTCCTTCATATGTATTTTTTAACTTTTCCCAAATTTCCTTAGCAGTCTTGCATGTTCAAACTCCATTAAAGTCATTTTCATTAATGGCATAATGCAAAATATTCATAACTATTTCATTTAAGTCTAACAACTTGTAATCATTATCGGTGTAATTATTTTCTCCCATGCCTTCTATCTTGAATGGTTTTTTATCCACTACTTACCACAACAATCTATTTTGTGTTTTTAAAAATATACTCATCCTACATTTCCAATAAATATAATTATTCCTAGTTAAGAGTGGTGGTTTATTTATAGCTTACCCTTCCATGATGCTTAGTGTGTACAATGCCATGATCTTTACTTTAATATGTGATTAAGCAAATAATTAGAGACCAACTCTGATACCAATTGAAGAACACTAAGCTAAACTTAAGGGTGGGGTGGGGAAGAGGGTTGAATTGAGTTTTAAGGACAAATTGCAATTTTTTTTTTCGAAATTAAGCACTAAAATTAACAATGAGTGTAATCAAGATAATGATAAAATAATAATAAATGCAGAAATTAAAAGAGATAGGATAAAGAAGATTAAGCTTAGATTTTAACGTGGAGTTTAAACCGCCCCCTACTCTCCATGGACATACAATACCTTTAACGAGAACTTCACACCACTTATTGATTTCTTAATCTAAGCTCTAAGAGCTACACAAAAACAAATTTGATTACATAAGTTTCACACTCACAACTCTCAACACAATTCATAATCTCTATTCATAATACAAAAACAAGAATTATTAGTGTAATGCTTTTAATTCTTAATACTTTGCAACTAATAGTTCACAAGTACTACATTTCATCTCTCTAAATATTAGCAAATCAAGGTACAAGAGACAATGGGAATAATAGATAATAAGAGCATAAAGGAATGTTGAAATATTGTAGCAAAAGATTAGTTCTCTCTTGTCTTTGATTGAGTTATTGAGCATTTATTTCATTCCATTCATTTCTTCCTATTATAGTGCATTAAATACTCCAATTGTTAGTTAAATCAGACTTACCAGTATGCCAGTACCTTACTTTTACTAGCAAGTCAGTAATAAATTGCACTACTGGCATGACCGGTAAGTGAATCAGCATGCCGATACTTTGATTGGAAACAATTCCATCTTCTTATTTAGGCTACTTCACTATCAAGTTGGTAGTGCTTTGAAGTCGTTAACCCGGTAGGCCAAATATCACCTAAAAATACTTTTAACACACAACAAACAAATACATTTTGCAATCTAACTTTAAGATCATTTGATCACTACTCAAAAGATTAAATTTCTTATAGAGATAATTGATATATTTAATCATTAAGCATATTAATCAATCTTATTCGATTACATTTGTCGAGCCTGTTTTTTTCCTTTCAGTTCTTTTTAAATTAAATTAATTTTCTTTAAACCGACTAGTATTAAACCCTACTTATTTAATACTGACACTCCACTAAAGTTTAAAGAAAACCGATTTTTTTAATTTGAAAATTATTTGGAGTCGCCACTTGATTAGAGTCGAAAAAAAAGTTAAGTTATAACCAATTGGGTGAATTGGTTATAACTTAGTTATTGGTTTTAATGAAAAAACTAATTTTACAAATTGGTTTTCTAAAACGATAGATTTGGATTCGAAGGCTATCCTATTAAACCTTAAACGGGAACTACTTTTAACTTTCTAATTTTAAATTTACTTTTCAATAATATCCTTTTTTCTATTTCTAAACGACTAATCATATTACATGCAATTTAATTTAATTAATTTACACAAATATCTACAAAAATGGAAAAAATAAAACTTTATATATTTTAAGTTACCTTGTACTTATGTACGAGTGCTTTTGTACCCGCTATTCGGGATTAGACTTCCGTAGTTCCTTCGACAAAAAATTTAATGGGTTGAGTTGATTTTAATTTTAAAAAAGGTCAGGTTTACATTATTTACTTGTTTTGATTTATTTAATAAAATTTTTCTAAAGGATGTTAATTGAGGTTTTATTCGAAAAATTTTAAATAAGGTCTTAAATTAAAAAAAAAGGATAAATCACTTTTATTTGGAAAATAATTTTTCTAAATGATAAAATATTTATTTTATTATTAGTTATTTACTTTTTTATATTTTTCATTTTTTTGGTTAAAACGTGAAAATAAATAAAACTAAATCACTTTTTTTTTTCTTTTATTTTTCTCTCTCTTTTTTTTTTGTTTGGTTTTTTCTTTTCTTGCTCATTTTTTATTCTAGTTACATTACAAAAATACAAAAACACTAAATAACAATAATTTAAAGAAATGACAAAAACAATAAATAAATAAAATAAAATAAAAAGGAGTTGGACTAAATCTTGGTTAGAGAGGTACGGGTCCAGGTCGGCTTGTAAGTCAGACTTGAATCCGGGTTGGTCTTCAACAGTAGTAGCAGTAGCAATGGAAGGTGTTCTGCCTAATTCAACCACTAAATTGAAGGGAAAAGAAGGGTTTCGTGTGTTTTGGATTGGGGATAATAGGGGGAGGTACGATGTCATAGCAATTAAGGGTTGTTTAGGCGGTGGTTAGAATGTAAGTAGTGGTGGTAGTGGAGATCCATGTTATTTGGGGTTGCTGGAGGTTGAAGGGAAAATGGTTCAAGGGTTTTTGAGGTTGGGGAGTGTCGTAGTAGGCTTAGTTTACTCCATCGTGGTGGCTAGGATGATGTTTTGAGCTCGAGGTTACAGTAGACTAAGGTTTGGTGGTGGGTGCTTGGCTGCGTAGCTAGGTGTTACGACCAGGAGCGAGAAGGGTCGAGTCGGGTTTAGTTGCTCACATGGTAGGGGAGCTGACTAAGGTGGTATCATAAGTTATAAGAGAGAGAGTCTAAAGAGGGAGAGAATGCCGTAGCTAGAGAGAGAGAAAGAGAGAGAGATTTCGAGTGAAAGTGATTATGTCTAATGAATGCAAGTGGTTTTAGGTGATTCTCTCTCCCAAAAGGATTCCTAAAGCCCCTTTTTATATACGAAATCAATCCAGAAATCAAGGAAGGTTGAAATCGGATTTGAATGAAAATTCTAGAATTTCAGTTTTTTTTTTTTTTTTCGATTTTCAACCATCGAATCGAATACATATTTGACTAAATCTATACAAGAATTCAATTAATATTGAAACTAGGCTATGTCTATTTTGTTAATTTACCACTAATTGGCACATTTAAGTGTATAAAATGTATGAAAAAAGAGTCCAAAGTTAGGGGTATGGGCTATTGTTTTGTTAAGAAAATAGAGGAAATTGGGGGAAAAAGAAAGGAAAGGGAGAGAAATTTGGTTAACGTAGTGCTATGTTGTTTATTCCTAAGGTGTTATGTGTCTAATAATGACACGTGGCAATTGACATGGCATGTCATGTGGTGCCACGTTAGCGTCGACTTATCCAAAGCTAGCATGTGTTAGGATACGTGGCACATCGAAACCCTGATTTGATGTGATAATATGTTATTTGAAAAAATAAAAAAGGCTTTCCATGTATTTGCTAAAATTCAAACCCCTAACCTTATGCTTAAACTTAATACTATGCTCATATATTTATTCATTAGGTCATTGACTCGTGCCTTATCAATATGTACAATTAATTAGGTCAATTTGGATTAGATTAAAATCTAAACCCAAGTCTAAGCCTAACGGTTCCTTTTCTAACTTTATTAAAATTAAAAATCTATTACATTAAAAGATTTTTATTTTCTAAATTCCTTAAATTTTTTATTTTTTCAAATTTTTTGTGCCTTTTCAATTTTCTAAATTTTTTTCATTTTTTTGGTATTTTCTAAATTTCTTATTTTTTGTATTTTTTTTTTCTATTTTCCTATTTTTTGATAATTTTCCTAGATTTTTTATTTTTCATGCTTTTTCCTATTTTTTTAAACTTCTTTCTAAATTTCTTCTTTTTTGGGTTTTCCTTAATTTTCTATTTTTTTTTGTATTTTTCCTAATTTAGGATCCTTTATGTTATTGAAATAAAATAAAATAAAATAAATGGGACAAAAATTGGGTATTTACAACCTCAATATAATTAAATAATATTTAGTTTAATTATCCACTTATTTTATTCTCTTAAAAAACAACATGTTTAGATATATATTTTTTGTTTTGTTTTTATCAAAATCAACATGTTTAGATATATATTTTTTATTTTATTATCATCAAAATTAACATGTTTAATTATATACTTTTTGTTTTATTTTCATCAAAATCAAATAATGAACCATAGGTTCAATGGTTTCCTTACTATTATTTATCTAAATAACATATATTTAATTTATCTCTAGCGTTTCGTTATATCATGAAGTTTGAATTTCGAGTTTCTGATCAATAACGTATTATATTGATAAAAATTAGACATGTAGTTAAGTGTTTCTTTTATAAATTTTATGTTTTTTGTAATAAATTAATTTTATGAGTAACTTCATATCAAGCTTGTAATCTTCTCATAAAATTTGAACTAAATGATAAACACTTGAGAATAATCATAATATAAGATGTGATTTTTAGTAATGTCATATTGAATTAGGTTGAATTTAGACTTTTGTAACATTAATAAAATGTTAAGGACTCATTTAGATGTAATTTAGATTGTTGTTATGTTTCTTGATTGGTTTATACGCATTGCATCTATGCTATAGGGCCATGTCAGTTCGATTATATTTTGAGTTTGGTAAAGAGCAGGACTTAATTGATTATCGAAAATGTTTTGGAATTAGGACTTTCAAGTTACTGGTTATAATCATTTCTTCAAATAAAATTTTATATTTGAACTTCGTTATTTGCGAGTGTGAACTTGAAAACTTTTCTAAATAACTTATCTTAACATTTCCCAAGGTTATTAGAAGAGAAGTGTTGACGCTACTTGATTACATACTTGGTTTTTTTTTTTTTTTTTTTTTAATGTTTAGTTTGCATAAGTATTTAGTCAAGTCTTATGATTGCATTTCCTTTACTTAAAAGTCCTTATCCGTACTATCACGTATATGTTTGTGTAATTTAGAGTATTTTAATATCTAATTAATATTTGCCAGTAGAGTTTTAAAGTTATTTCGTTATATTGTGACTTACTATATTTGATTGGCATTAAATTTAATCAACAAGAATTTATTTTTAATTTATACGGATTCTTACATAGGATTGTATTTAAGTATTTTAGACTTTTCAAAATTTTTACCGTGAAAGGGCCAAACAAATATTTATTTAATTTTACTGGTTTTCTTGGTCTTGTGGCCTGATTGCAATTTTAGCTTTATGGAGAGGTCATCATATTGCCATTTTTCATTAAAATTTTTCTAGCGTTAATAACAAATATCAATAACCGGTCCCCACTAAACTTTCCATTCTCTTATGGCTAAAAAGCCATATTATTCACGTTCCAGTACTATTATAACCGTTTTTCTTTTTAATATCTATTCGAGATTTGATAAGAATAAAAAAAAAACCAATATATAATTATATATATTTCTCTTTTAAAATTAAATATTTAATAAATTTTTATAGAGTTAAATTTGTTTACCATTTATTTTATTAGTGTTACAAAAATACTAATTGAAATAACTCTTTTCAATACATAAACTTTTTTTTAAAAAAATACGTGAGTTTTTATTCTCATTCTTCATGCTACAATTATGTTCCTCATAATCATGAGAGAGATATATTGTATATAAAAGAGTTTTTCGAACCCGAAATCTTATAAAGATACAAATTAGACCGGTGTTATTGGTTCAATTGTAAGTTGAACCGAAGATAAGTCTGGTTGAAACTCAGATTTGACATACTGGATTAGAACAGAATTGATATGGATAAAGGCATAAATGAAAAAACACGAGACTAATTGACTCGAATTATATATTTTTGGGTAAAAAGGATTTGAATCATATTCACCTACACTAATAATAACTAGAAGACCACTTGGCGGCGCTGGAGGGATTTTGCCCGAAACAGCGCAAGGATCTGTAAGCCCGCTTTTTCTCTAAGCCCATTCAGACATAACATATCATCATAACGAATTTGCATACCGGAGAGGACATAAACCCTAAACCCTCACCTTCCCATAAACCCCAAAGATACAGGAAAACGAAAACCAAAGAGGGTAAGATTGCAATGGTGACTTTCAATCTGAAAGCTAAGAAATTGAGAGGTGGTTCGCCGCCGACACCGGAGGAGTTAAAGGCGTTGCAGGAGTTGTTTAGCCACCAAATAGAGTCCTTCGATTACATGGTGGAGGCTGGTCTCGACAAGATGCTGCTTAACGTCAAACCTATAGAGATTATTGATCCTTTCACCAAGAAAAAGCTAAGGAATATCCTTACTAAACCGTGTCTTTTTTGATATTATGAAAATTTTGATATGGAATTTCCTCTGTGGAAAGTAAATGGATATTTGAGCCGGTGACTTGATGTTGATTTTGCAATTGTGGTGTAAATTTGTTCTATCTGAAGTGCTTATGAAATTTTGATATGGAATTTTACGGAATCAAATGGATGTTGAAGTTGACAACTTGATGTTGATTTTGTGATTTTAGTGTAAATTTTGCTTTGTTTAAAGTGCTTAGGCTTTGTGCATCAGCTCAGCTAGCTTAGAGTTTAATTTACCGGTGTTCTGTGGATGTCAAAGTTGAGGAATTACTCTGTGTTGATTTTGCAATTGTGGTATAGTTTTGCTTTATTTGAAGTGCTTAGGCTTTGTACCTCAGCTCTCCTAGCTTAGAATTTCATTTACTGCCGCTCCATAGATGTTAAAGTTGAGTATGACTTAATGTTGATTTTGCAATTGTGGTGTATGTTAATTTACCATTGTTCTGTAGTAGATTTTGCTTTATTTGAAGTGGTTAAAATTTTAATATTTTGGCTTTGCTAACACATAGAAGTGCATAGACTAAATGTTAAGTACTGTAAACTAAGCATTTTCTTTTTGACACAGCGAGAAATATTGCTTGAAATTAGTATAATTGAATTTGTTATAGAACAGGCTTTATATTTGTTAACTTCCTATATGTGGATTAAAATACAGTATATCCATTTTGTCCATCTTTTTTCTTTTTTCTTTTTCATGTCTCTCTATGGAAATTTGAATAATTTTAATTGGACAAAATAGTTCCCTAAAATGTGAAATTTCTCTTTTTTTTTGAGAGAAAGTTGAAGACTTTTGTGCTAGTTTATCAACTTTGGAGACAGAAGTTTTACATTTGCTTAATTAAGTATTTTGGAGATTCATTAGTTTACTTTATCTCCTATTCTTTATGTTCTAGGCTTCTATCTATTTGGTTATAACCATAGTTAGTTTTGAAACTTGAAAGAGGAAAAATTGTTTTTATTTTTATTCGTTTTCCTTTTCAATTTGCATCATTAATTTTAAAGATGGTATAGTATTTAATCATGAGCATCAAGATCATGCTTCATGCTTTAAATTTAATGATTTTTGAAAAAAAATAAAAATAGAAAGAAATGTCTAGTCAATGTAGCCATATAGTGCACAAGGAAGGATGGGTGTGCTTTTCCTTGACAGATGCCTACTTTCATTGGAAAATCCTGATGTGCACCAACCTCAAAAAGAAGGAGTTTCTAAGACCATGCGAGATGTGCTGCTTCCTTATGAAGTGAGATTTAATTTCCTATAAAAAATTTTTAGGGAAGACTACATATATTTACATGTCTCCATTGACCTTTCAATGCTTACAACTACTGGTTAAATTCTGATTTTTTTTTCCTTTTGTTTTTATTCTTTCCCTTTGATCTTTTGCAGTGTAGACAGGCTAAAATATCATATACAGGAAAGCTTATGGCAGATGTCTGCTTCCAATATGATGAGGGAGTGAAAATTAGGGAGAAGTTCCACTTTGGACAGCTTCCAATAATGTTAAAGGTTAGTCATGTTTACCTTTTCTTTTTGTTGGCTGAATGAGGTTGGGGGAGGAAGTGTGGTGGTCTCAAAAGAGAAACAATCTCATTGTACCGGTTTTTCTGGCTACATTTTTTCTTCTTCTTCTTCTTCTTCTTTTTTCTAACTATTCTCTTTTCACTTGGCATGTATACCCAAGGATTTCAAATTGTTATCGCACTATGCTTTTGGTTTTATATTTGAGAATACACCAGGGCTAGAAAAATTCTTGTACATTATCCTCTGGAACTTTTGTTTCTTTCCATCTTTCTCTTGGCATGATCATAATTAGATTTAGATCCTACCTTTGAGCCTAAGAACCATTCGGCAAGACCAACGTGTCAAGCATAGCTTGCACTTTGTAGGTAGACCCATTTGGGGTTTGTTTTGGACCTTTTTGGAGAGTTCTGTTAATAATTTGATTCTTCAGTTGTACCCCTTGGGACATCTGAGATGAAATTCCACGATTCCATTAAGTAAAAGGAAAAGTTATATCAAGGCCCACTTCTTCAAGTGTAGGTTGGCTGATTTATGTACTCCAATATATGTGTATGCAGGTGGCTAGTTGTATGTTTGAAGGCAGCAATAAGATTGCTGTAAAGTTTAAAAGCCACTAGTTGATGTCATGGATATATCTCTTGCAAAAGCAGATTTAATTTATGTTAAATCTGCCTGCTTTGTAAAGCCTTGTCATATGGTCTGCCCTCTAGTTTATGAAGACTATGTAAATGCACCCAACATCACATGTGGCTAAAGTTTCTTCATAGATAAATGTTGCTTGAGGTTTCTAGTGATTTGTCAATTATTTCACGCAGTCAAAACTTTGCCATTTGAGAGGTGCTGATCCAAAAAGGTTAATCTCCTGTAAGGAGGAGGCTTCAGAGATGGGTGGGTAAGTTGTTTCTTCATAGATTTTTATATTTGGTCATGTGTGTCTTTTATGTCAACTGTAGGGTTTTCCTTATGTCCATGCAATTCATTTTTTCTTTATGTTTTTTGGTTTATTTTTAAGTAGCACCACTTGCAGGGTTGAAATGGCTGATTCTGCCCTATTATAATTCTTACCTCCTATCTGTTTTGACACGAGCCATGCTTTTGTAGGCTGAAAAGTTTGTGTTGTTGACATTTCATATTTTTTTCTCCCTTTCTGGTTTTCAAAAAGTTTGTGATTATTTGCAGGTACTTCATTTTGAATGGGCTAGAAAGAGTTGTTCGGCTTCTAATATTGCAAAAGCGAAACTATGTGAGTGTACACTGTAATCAAGATAAAAATATTAGGGGTTCAGCGATAATGTATTGTATAAAAAAGACTCCATTCTATGATAGTACCATTGGTGGAACTGCTGGACGCGGACCTTTTTTTTTTTTTTCCTTTTGTAGTTATCTTCCCAAGTTTTCCTTTCAGTTACGTTGGGCTAGTTGGTAGAGGACCTTGGTTTTCTTTTTCTGCTGGAAATAAGATCTACATTACTAATGTGCATCAAGAGCGCCCAAGCAAATTGAAGTTTAAGTTTCCAGTCCTTTTACAACAAAATTAGATCAAGAAAGATCTGCAGGAATTTGAGTCACCATTATTGGCTCTAATGGTTTTTTATGAATACTCATACAGCATGTCCTTCGATACTATTGGGATAATCTTTTCTTCTTTACTGCTGGTGTTTGTTTCTGCATGTTCTGCTATTGATCATTGCATCACAGCCGATGAATGTGGTTCGAAATTCTTTTCGTGATCGTCGTGAAGGATATACTGATAAAGCAGTTGTAATAAGGTACCGATCTACTTACCTGCATCAATTGCTTTTCTTATTTCCTTTATGTATTTTTGTATCCTGTGTTGCATTGTAGTTAATTGCTTCTCTTGTAAAAATGTTTCTGCTTTAGTTTCGTGAAATTTATGCATTAATGAGGCACGGTTATACATGATTTTAGCAACAAAAACTTGAGGTCTCAGGCAGTACCACAGCCATATTGAACCTAGACAAGGCAGGAAAACTTAGTGCTCTTGCATATGCATAGTGCATATGAACATATTGTACTCTTGGGGCTTATATTGTGTGCATAAAATGCCTATCTACATCATACTAACTGTATTTTCTGGAGTATGTCCTTTATTAGAATGAGATTGTGTTATATTCCACATTAACCATACAGTTAGATTGATTTTACTAAATGATTAATCACTTTTGCTTTGACATGACGCATTTGGTTGACTGTTCTTTTAGGTGTGTAAGAGAAGATCAATTTTGTCACTTTAAAAAACCTTAGTGCTCTTGCATATGCACAATGCAGAGGAGGATGATATATGCTCTTTGCATTTAGTGTGTCACATGAAAATGAAATGCCTGTCTTCTAAGCATATCTTCTGAAGTATTATCTTTTTCTGTTCTTTATAACAACGGCTTAGTGTTGGATAATGTATCTCCTGCAGAGTCGGATTGATTCTACTAAATGATGGGTCACTTTTGCTTTGTGATGATGTGTCTGGTCTGTCTTTTAGGTGTGTAAGAGAAGATCAATCTTCTGTCACTGTAAAACTTTATTACCTTCAAAATGGAAGTGCCAGACTTGGATTTTGGTAAGATAAATGATTTATTTAGCAAAACAGTTACTGTTTGTGATTTGTGTTGACAACGTTTTCTCCATTAATTTTGTTCCAGGATTCAGGGTAGGGAGTACTTGCTCCCTGTGGGGGTTGTTTTGAAGGTAATGTAACATCCTCCTATATTTCCTTGAAGAAACTCCCATCGGATTTAGATGATGCAATTTTGGGTTAACTCTTCATCTTAATACTTTTACACCTTTTATCTATGCTTTAGTCCGTTGTTATGTCTGTATAGAATTTTCTCCTCCAGGAAAATGGTTTGCTTTCATTTATTTGGATGGTTTATTTCACATTACTTTTGTAATAATAAATAAATATTGAGTACCATCTTAATTTTTTAAATGACCGTATGGATTTGTCTATAATATTTATACTGTTGCATTATATACAAAATATAAATATAATATAGTATGATAAAATCTATTTTTTATATTTATATAAAAAACTATGGAAACTTATTATATTCTATATTTATATTTTAATCCTCACGATATATTATTGATTTTTTTGTTAATTTATTGCTATACACGCCATATTATAATTCCATTGTTTATATGAGGTATTCTTTTATTGAACTTATTATTGCATATGATTTATAAATTATACTATAATGTGTGTGATCTATTACTTTATTTATCTATAGCATATATCATTACATTGTATGTAATATTTACTGTATGGTATTTTTGCAATGTGTTGTGATAGTTATATACTAATTAGTTGTCCAAGTGAGGTTTTTGAAGCAACCTGCAGAAATGAAGGGGAACCCCTTTTGGGAAAGAACTCTTTGAGTTTTTGTTTATCTTGGACAACATTTTCGTTGGCTTGATTGATTTTTGCAAACAAAAATAGCACAATGCAGAAAATGCTTTCCTGCTTTTATTATGTTAGCCTTCCTTTTGCAATGGTTACTATCCTACCAACTTTTGTTTTGAAGAGGACATGATTCTTGCCCTATTGTCAATTATCTTACCATCCATCCTTGGATGTTCTACGATTATTTTGTTCACTATAAAGCAAAGGCATCTATAGTTAGCATGTGGGTTTTGCTTTGTTACAAGGGCTATGGCACTACCACATTTTCTGTTTACCTAATGGAGAAGGAATGCTTTTTTTTTTATATGTAAAAAAAAAAAAAGTCTGAGCAGCTTTTGGTATATTTTGTCCTTTATTTTTCCCACATTTTCCATCACTTTAGTTGTATCAAATTGAAAATAAACATTTTCACGATAAAGTCAATAATATCCTATTATCTGTTTGCTTCCTGTAAAAGCTGCACTAGCAGCTTTCTTGTTCCTTTTCTAAAAGTGACAATCTCCTATAGAAGATTTCTTAATGAATTAATACATCAGCTGGTCCACCATAGGAATTTTTAATAAATACCACCTAAGAAAAGAGGAATGGATTCTGTTTTTAGCTTAGATAGTGCATATGCTTCTATCAGTTGAAGACAGAACTCTTAAAGATCTGATCTCGGTTTGCATTTTTTTTTTTTTTATGCAGTTCAATCCATTTTTCTTTTGTTGTTTCTCTCTCACAAGTTGATAGTTCTTTTTTGCGATGATTTTAACTTTTCAACCTTTCCTGGCAGTCACTCATTGATACTACCGACCATGAAATCTATACAAGTTTGATGTGTTGCTATAGTGACAAACAAGAGAAGAGTAAGGGCTCTGTTGGCACCCAGCTTGTGGGTGAAAGGGCAAAGATTATTCTTGATGAACTTCGAGATCTGGCTCTTTTCACCCGATCTCAATGTCTCCAACATATAGGTAGGTTAGTTTTTGTAATCATTGTTACTTGTTTTTCAATTAATTAATATTTTTCTTCCACCACATAGGAAAACATTTTCAACTGCTAATGAATGGAATGGAAAATGAAAGTTACACTAAGGTATGTTCAATATGCTTCCATCTACCCCTTATAGGTTTTGTGAAATTATCTCCTGCTAATATTTTTTTTTTTTGGGTTCTTTGTGCTATTTTATCTGATTTTCTAGGTTGCCGATGCTGTTCTGAGGGACTATATATTTGTTCACCTTCGCTACAACCATGACAAGTTCAATCTACTCATGTTGGACTCCGTCTTTTCTTGTAATTTGACAATGCTTAAATAATATATCCACATATTTTTCTTTTCCCATTCACCTTAGTCTTGGTTGCTGGGACTCATATTTGATGTATTTGTCTCCTTCTTCTTCTTTTTTTTCTTCCTCTATTGCAGCTTTATGGTCCAAAAGCTTTTCTCTCTTATTGATCAGACCTCCATTCCAGACAATCCTGATTCTTTGCAAAATCAGGAAGTCCTACTCCCTGGTCACCTACTTACAATTTACTTGAAGGTTTGAATTTTAGTCTAATTAGGAAATTCTTCTAAATATATCAATTTTAATTATGTAGTTTGCATGCTATTGCAGTTTTATTTTTCTTGATGTGTATAGCAACTTTTAACTTGCACTTTATGTGCTTCTGCCCTTGAGAATGAAGAAACTGTAAAGAGGGGGAAAATGGATGTCCCTTTTCTTATTAGGTGCATAAACTGATTTTAATATCACCCCTAGATTACATCCCTGTGCATTATTTTAAGTTAAACTGCAAGCCATTGCATGTGAAATGACTGGGATGGATGGTGAAAGTTATTTCTTGCCTCATATTAAAAGATTTTTAATGGCTGTTGGCAGGTCTCGTGCTTCATGTTGCCTGTAATATGTGCTTTCTTGCTCTTTGGGTTGTTGTGAGGTTACATTTTCTTACTATATTTTGTTTTCAGGAGAAAATGGAGGATTGGCTTCAAAAGGGTAAAAAGCTTCTTCTAGATGAGATCAACAACAAAGGAAAAAGTTTTGACTTTTGCAGCTGTATGTTCTTGCCTTCCCTCATCAATTGCTTTTGTATTAGATGAGTATTGAGTATTTGAGTATGTCAGTGAATTATTCTGAAAAACATACATCCATGGATATTCATAGTAAGGAAAGGGCAGTGTTTTGCATCTATCGTCTATTGCATAATTCGTTTCACAGCAACCATCATTAGGCTGGTTTTTGTTGTTTTTGCAAAGAACAGCTAGTTAGTTTGTTAATCAGGGTCATATGCAAATGTGAAGTTGCTGTGACCATTTCATATTGTCCCTTAAGCCATCAGTTTCCATTTATATATATACATTCACACACACCACACACGCACAAAATTCCCAAGATTTTTAACCAAAAAAACCATCATTCAACAATCAGTTATATTTTGTAGAATTGTCTGATCTTGTGCAATAGAAGAATACATGATCTTCTTCTTGGTTTCAATGGTATGCATCCTTTCCTTGTTTGCTTTTAATTTGAATGGTTTTGAACCAAGAATATCATCCCTATATGCAGTGGCACATGTGAAGAAAGTCCTTGAAAAAAATCCTGGACGGCAAATTGGTTCAGCCATTGAAAATATGTTGAAAACTGGGAGACTGGTCACACAAACGGGTTTAGATTTGCAGCAGGTACTGGGATCTTTATTATATTTGTTTTTCACTTTAATATACTTAAACCATTGAAGACCTCTTTGTAGCTTCAGGTAGTTTCATATAGAGTTGTGGCCTTAATAGTATACTACTGTTTCTTTCTGCTTACCAATTGAAAATGCTTTGAAATTTTTCATGGTATATCTGACATTTTTTTGCTTCAACAGAGGGCAGGCTTTACTGTTCAGGCAGAGAGGCTGAATTTTTTGCGTTTTCTTTCACATTTTAGAGCTGTACATCGGGGAGCATCATTTGCTGGACTACGGACCACAAGCGTTCGGAAATTGTTGCCTGAGTATGTCTGTAATGCTAATGTCATTGGTGAATTTATTCTACTTTCTCACAAGTTGACCTTGTTGCATTTCTGGAATTTCTAGATCTTGGGGTTTCCTCTGTCCTGTGCACACGCCTGATGGAGAACCATGTGGTTTGCTGAATCACATGACTTGTACATGTCGTAAGTATCCCATTTTTATTAAACAGGGATAACAGGACGAGAAGGCCGTTACCTGATCCCACATGTTGAGCATTTTCCAGCATTCAGATCTAATTTTTCTAGGAAGCTTGCCATAGAGATTAATAAAAGAGAAATCAAATTGAGAAAAGAGAAATCTGGTAGGATAAATTGAAGATACAGGAAGTGGACTGATAAAGGGAGGGAAAGAAGGGAGAAGTGAGAGACTGTATTTTTGAGTATCAAATTTGGCTTACAATGATAGTGTTGAAGTCTATAGGATATGAAACTATTTTTGGTGACCATTAGAAAGTGAAACTATAATGCAGATGCAATCTCATAATGATCAAATCCAATAAGAAGTGGTATAAACTAAAATTCAGGTTTTTTCCCCAAAATAGGCTTCCTTAGCTTTTGGCCTTTGGTCACCAGGCAGGGATTTCTTTGGCTTTTGGCTTTTGACTTTGTTGCAACATGCTAGAAGTAATTATCAAAAAGAATATAGTAAAGATCGTGCAGACGCTAATTTGCTGAATGCCCAATAAATATTTGTATGAATAAATTAGAACTTCCTTAGTCGAAGTCAATGTTTTACAATACAAGCTAGGCCCCTTTCCAGTGCTAAAAGGGGGGAGAACAGGGGCACATTTTTTTTTTCTCCTTTTTAAATTATATGATTGGGTGATAGGTGATTCTTACTTGTGAAAATCTTCTGTTTTCTTATTGGGATCTGTGTTTAATTTAAAAGAAGAAATGTGCATCTCATCATGCGATAATGTCCATATCATGTATATCATATCCTATCGTTCTTATTTCTAGCTATCCACTTAATCAATATGGTCAACTGTATAAGCTTTACATGTTACTATTTAGCATAATTTGGTGACAAAGCTACTTGGTAAATGTAATATTTATCTTCTTCTTGCCTTTTTCCCCTTGGTAGGAATTACATCAAATTTTGACTCCAAGGGAAACATCAGAGATTTCTTTGAAACACGAAAATCCATTATGAAGGTCCTTATTGAGATGGGAATGATACCTTCCCTTCCAAAACTAGTACAAGCTGGTCCCCCTGAAGTTCTTTCTGTTCTTCTTGATGGTCATGTTGTTGGTGTTATCTCATCCAGTGATGTTGAGAACACTGTCGATCATTTACGAAAGTTAAAGATACTTGCTTCTTCAGTGGTCTGTTTGCTCTTTCTTTCTGCTCTTCATATTAACTTCTGATTACATTACACTGATTTGGATCTTGAAGTTGATATGGCCATTTCAATCATAAAATTTTTGCAGATACCTGATGATCTGGAAGTAGGATATGTTCCACTGAGCTTTGGTGGAGCATATCCTGGTCTATATCTTTTTACAAATCCATCAAGATTTGTTCGTCCTGTTAAAAATATTTCTCTCCCTGCAGATGAAAATCAGAATATTGAATTCATTGGTCCATTTGAGCAGGTCAATGGGGTTCTTTTGTCAATATGATAAAGAGATGAATTGTAGGGTATTCCTATTCTCATCAAGTGATCTTGGTGTGTTGCTTTTCAGGTTTTTATGGAAATTCAATGCCCTGATGGAGGAGATGGGGGTAGAAGGAATGAGTTTCCAGCAACCCATGAAGAAATTCATCCTACTGGGATGCTAAGTGTGGTGGCCAACCTGACGCCCTGGTCTGATCATAATCAAAGTCCACGAAATATGTACCAGTGTCAGGTTGGCATTCTGTCTACTAATACTTACTGAGACCTAATATGTATGATCGCTTCATTAGTTCTGTAGTCCTGTCCAACTTCAGCTTATGTTACTTGTTTACCTAGATGGCAAAACAAACCATGGCCTTCTCTTCGCAAGCAATTCGCCTCCGTGCAGATCAAAAGTTGTACCATCTTCAGGTATGTAATTTTCTCAAAGGCTTTTAGATCAGTTAAGTGCTTACCTTATCTGGTCCCTTTGTTCTGCTGTGAAATTAATGCCTTGGCTTTTGCAGACTCCTCAAAATCCCATTGTACTGACTAGTACATATGAAAAGTATTGTGTAGATGAGTTTCCAACAGGAACAAATGCAGTAGTTGCTGTATTGGCCTATACAGGGTAAGAGCACTTTACTAAAATTGCTTTTGGTTTATGGAATGGAATGAAGTAGGAATAAAATGGCTATCCTTATCCCTAGCCTCTGGAGCCCATCTTCTCTAGGACTATGAGTAGCCCCTTCTATACTTCTTTCCTCCAGCTCTCTCTTCTTCCACACATGACTAGAAATCAGGCTGTAAGTCCAACTAACCCGGAAATTTGATGAATATGCTATATATGACTAGAACTGAAGCCCTGATATTGATGAGTGAACACACTCTCATGCTGTGTCATTGAGGGGATGCGAGTCAATGATGTCCCTTCTGATGGACTTGAGTGTGTTGCTTCAGTATGTTGCTGAATGCCTTGAAAGTTCTTAAGACTTGGCAATTTTGCTGCACTCCGATTATGAAGAGTTGATCTTGTTAGACATCAACTCATAACTCCATCAAGCAATTCTGCTTAGTCTGGTATAATCTAAATTCTTAGTCTTCTTTATCTTACTAGTTTCAAAGCCACAGGGTAAAGATATGATAGAATTGGCCTTCATGAGTATCTTGGTAGAAGACAATCAAAGTGTTAGCTCCATTGCTGTGTGCTTAGCTGCCATTTTCAGTTGGTGGAGCTGGGGATGTGCCATTCATCATCTATGATGGTGGTCAATGTTTTGGGTCATTTCTGTAAAATGTGTTGAGTAATAAATGAGAAGACCACATCATATATACAAGATTAAATCTTCAAATTGGTTTTGTTGCAGACCTAAATTCCATATGGTATTTAAGCTCAAGTCTATGCATTGTTATTAGTTCCACTTAATTATTTCTAGGTGATGGGCTTTAGTTAATGTCCAAGCCAACATGTGAGAGGTGATGCTAGAGTATAGTATACAAAAACATAATCAATCTATAAGTTGAAGCTTTTAGATCATTTGATTTTGGTCTTTGAATCCAGTCTGGTATGTATCAGATCAGCAGGTCAAAAGTTCAAATCCTCCAATAGTCATTTCATCCACATTTAATTAGTCATATACTTGGAAAATTTGAGAAGAATAATTGTGAAAATCTAATTCTTTATTTGTCCAAGAGGAATAAATGGATGAAGTACAAGAAAGGAGATACCTTCTAAATTTTACGAAATCATCATCCTTACAAAATAACAACCAAGTCGGTATAGAACTAATCATAATAACTCGCTATGAAATACAAACCAATTGAAATAACTCATGTTTGGAGAATCTGATTTTTTAATTGGAATTAATCAAAGTCTTGGCCCAAAAATGATGGAACTTGTGACTTCCAGCTTTGGTAGAATGTTGAACATAGCTCCACAACTTACTAATCTAATTGCTTAAAATTTGTAGATTAATGTAAGCTTCCTTATTTTGTACTTTGAATAAAAATAGTTTGGACTATTTTGGACATAACTCTTTTCCTTGGGCATTAAACAAAGGAATAGTTATAGTTATTACTTCAGTTATGGTAAGAAATGGCTATCTAGCAAATTGTAAAATTCTTATGGAATAATTATTTTGCATTTAAAATGTGATCAAAGGCAGGAGTAGCTTCACAGGAGTATGGTTAGAGTAGCATTCTATGTTACACACGCCAAGCTACAATATCTATTGCAAGAAAGAATCCTATGAGTTCTTCTTTCACATTTCCCCTTCAGGGTTTATTTAATTCTTAACTTGACAGCTATGATATGGAGGATGCTATGATCTTGAACAAGTCATCAGTTGAGCGTGGAATGTTTCATGGACAAATATACCAGGTTTGTTCCTTGCCACCCATTGTCTAATGACTGCAGCTCACCTTATACACATCTATCTGAGGGTGCAGATAGATATCTGTTGCTTTGTAGAAATTTATGTGTGTTTCTTTTACCTTGGTCGAAATGGCTTGCTTGATCTTGCCTGTCAATGTCAGATGCTGAATCATGCCTGGTGGATGAAAAATATGGCCTTGGCAATGCTGAATCAAATATTATGAAGTTCCATTCTTTTATTTTTATTTTGCCAATTTTCTGTACTTTGAGAAAATTGCTTTCACGCATGTGGTTCTTGAATTTTTTTCTTTATTTTTAAAAGTTTTCTACAAGTTTTCTGCCAAATAGATTCTCAGATGTCCTTGTTCCCATTGCATATATAGGTGGTTCCCTCAGTCTTTATCTCTTATTAAGGTTATGCCATTACTATTGGACTCATGGATTCGTTGAAGGATCCTTCTACCTATATAAAAAGGATGCAGGATTGCACTTATCTTTTTTAGAAGCTGCTTCTTAAAATCAACTATGAGATCATCTAATTGTTGCAGGGCATTGCAATGATTTGTGTGACTTATTCACCAATTTTCCTGAGCTATATCTGTGCTTGGTAACTTCTTTCCAATTTGAATTTTCTGCAGACTGAAATCATCGACTTGTCTGAGAAAAGCAGTAAAACAGGTGGATCGCAGTTGATGTTCAGGAGAAGTAACCTTGATAAACCATTTCATTCTAAGATTGATTCAGATGGGCTTCCACATGTTGGCGAGGTGGGCTTGCATTATGCTTAACTCTGTGCTGATATGTACATGTCTAATTGTGCAATTTTCTGAATATTCTTATTCAGATGCTCCATCCAGATGAACACTATTATAGCGTCTATGACGAAGTGACCAATACTACCAAAACAATGAAGAGAAAAGGTTCCGAATCTGTCTATGTTGACTATGTTGCTGTTGATGTGAAAAACAAGAAACATCTCCAAAAGGTTAGTAAGTATCTTGAGTTTTTATTTATTTAGTTATTAATTATTATTATTATTATTACTATTATTATTTTAAATGCTTATTTTTCATTTATTTTGATTTAGTATCTTAGTGATCAGTTTAGAAGATATGACAACTAATTTACAGGATGATATTTAATAGCTGAACATTGTCCTATTTGTTATAATTGAAAGGCATATCTGGAAGTATGACGTTCCCTGGATTGTTTTCATGTCTTGAGCAGGTGAATATACGTCTTCGACATCCAAGGAATCCTGTCATTGGTGATAAGTTTAGCAGTAGACATGGGCAGAAAGGTGTTTGCTCACAGTTGTGGCCAGACATTGACATGCCATTTTCTGGGATAACAGGAATGCGTCCAGACCTGATAATTAATCCTCATGCATTTCCTTCAAGGATGACAATCGCTATGCTTATTGAGTCAATTGCTGCTAAGGTATAACTTATACTATTGAGTTTTCCTTCTGAGGCTGTGTCTTTCCACAGTTGATCTTACCTTATCAAATCTAAGATCAATCTCTGATGCTCTGTCCGTGTTTACCTTAGGCCCTACTTATTAATTTCCAGAGTCCTTTTCTGTTGTATTTATAGCATTACTAAACATATTGAAACTATCAGATGTCAGAGAGCTACAAAATGATCTGTTTGGATGAGTCATATTTTTCTCGCATAGGAAGATTTCATTTATGCTAATGTTAGTTGTGGAGGTATTCTGCCCTTCTCCACTTTGTATTGACTTTGCAGATGACTCTTTTCTCTTGTAATATCATCTCTAATGTTCCATGTGGCCTGAAGAGAATTTGAGAAGAATGTAATGACCTGAGGCATCATTTTAAATGATGGTTTTGGTGGAAAGATGGAAGATGTTGAGCAAGTTTTATCTTCATCAATTTACACAAGGATATGCCTGCTAGAAATCCCTCCCTCTTCTTTCACTGTAATTAGTCAGCTCTTATCCCACTGTCTTTTAGGAAGTTTGGTGGGTAGTTTCTTGACATATATTAAAAGCTTAGTGAAAAAGCATATTCCGCTACTTGATTTTTTCGGTTGAGGAAGAACCTTCAAAGTTTTTTGCCTGAAGAAATATTTTGTTGCAGGCAGCTAGCTTGGAGGGAAATTTTATAGATGCAACACCCTTTGCTGGTGCAGTCAAGGATCCTAATGGAGATTCTAAACAGAAATCAGAATCACTTGTTGACACGATTGGATCCAGATTAAGAGAAAAGGGTTTTAATTACCATGGTACAGAGGTATTATATAGTGGTGTTTATGGAACGGAACTCACATGTGAGATTTTTATCGGGCCTGTGTATTACCAGAGGTTGAGACACATGGTTTCAGATAAATTCCAGGCAAGTCTTCCTTCTTCTTCTTCTTCTTCTTTTTTTTTTTTTCTTTTTTTTAAATAAATAAATTAAACTACATAGTATATTTGCTGATAAATTAATATTCTGATGTACGTTATGATCCCTTCTGCTTTTCATGAATGTATTGGTACATCACTTTGTTTTCACCTGTGCCTTGTGGTATCAGCAACTCGATGAAAATACCTGTCAAATATGATTGTTCAGGTTACTATTGGTATGATACTCCATCTATAAGATCCTGTGTCCATCATATATGTACTCTGATCTTGTTGAGTGTCTGTGGCTACATTAAGATATCATTGTGGTGCAAATGCTCTACCATTGACAGTCTTCTGTTTATCACTTTCAAATGACATTAAGAATTTGCATCCATTGATGAGAAGAGTAGGGACGCATGATTGAAATGGTTCTGCCCTATACATAGACATTCTTGTTTGATGTGTTAACTAAATGTGACTAATATAAAAATTAGAGACCCAAAAACACATGGAGAAAAGGTTAAAAAAAAAAAAATGATGTCACATATTTTGGTAACAATGGAAATGTAGTCCATGATAGAGTGCATAGCAAGAAAAAGAACTTACATAGCCAATTTTACTTAGTGGGACTAAGGTTTGTGTTGTTGTAAATGACACTATGAGTGTACCCCCAAGATGGCCTTTTTCTAGTGTCCGTATCATACTGATCAGCTGTGGCAGATTTTATAGACTTGATGTTGACAAATTGTTGATTTGCTTCTGATAGTGTTGGGGTGGCATGTTTCAGACATTTCTTTGATTTTACAAAACCTCAGCTCAACCTTCTACATCTGCAGGTCCGTTCTACAGGAATAGTGGACCAGGTTACACACCAACCTATAAAAGGACGAAAAAAGGGAGGTGGTATACGTTTTGGTGAAATGGAAAGAGATTCCATGCTTGCTCATGGGGCAGCATATTTGTTGCATGACAGGCTACATACCTGCTCAGATTACCATATTGCTGATGTTTGTTCTATCTGTGGAAGCATCCTCACAACATCTTTTATTCAGCCTCAATTTCAAAAGCGTGGTGTCCGGGAGATCAGTGGACTCCCTCCCGCAAGGGCTCCTAAGAAGGTTACTTGTCATTTCTGCCAGACAAGTAAAGGAATGGAGACTGTTGCTATGCCTTATGTCTTCAGATACTTGGCTGCTGAATTAGCAGCCATGAACATCAAAATGACTTTGCAATTGCATGGAACGGGAGCTTGATCTTGCAGCATTAATTTCTTTTAGGGTTTTCCAAGCAACTCAAGTGATTTGAGGCGGCAAGTTGCATTTTGTAATCCCTATGAAGCTCCATTTCTGGAAAAAAGTCGGACAGGACCAAGAAGGGTTCTGATAACTTGTATTCAGATTTAGCAGTTACTCCAATCAACGCCACCATAAGGAAAGGGTGTACCGCGAGTTCATATTTCTGGGAACTGTCGTGATTTCAAGACTTATGTGCGTTCTGAAGAGCAGCTCCTACCTATAGCTACCCTGCTGAGCAGTTGTTTCGTTCTGTTTGTGCACTACGTGTTCACTGGTTTTTCATTCCCTTAGGCGGCAACTAACCATTTCTATAGCATTATTTTGTGGAATGGTGTACTAATTATCTATAGGGTAATGTATAATATATATATATATATTTATTGGCCAACATATAGATTAGGTATATTAGTTAAGGAAACGTGCAAGAGGAAGAGACAGGTGACATAGAACTTATAATAACATAAGAGTTGTATCTTACTTGTATTGTTTCCTTTCGTTCGAAATATATTGTTTGTTTGGAATAGAAAATGTTCATGGCAGCATCCAATTTATTGATTCCTATCTTATGTAATAAGGATTTAAAAGTACAAGGAAATTGCATAATATCGGTCCTAGGTATTAGACCTGCAAAATCGAAGATGGGTTTTTAGGCCTTCATAACGTGTGGGTATTGAGATGTAACTCCTGGCCAGGGCAAGCGTTCCTGTACATAATTCCTACAGCAATGTGTAGATAAATATTTTTTGAGTAATTCACTTTCTAGGATTGATCTCTCTCTCTCTCTCTCAATACATTGTAATCGTAATTAAGGATACAGAATGATAAGAAAGGTTATATTCTTTTCCCCCCACTATCTTCCATGGTAAAATCTGCTTATATCTTTGCCCAAGTATAATTTCTGCTTAGAATTACTACTACTACAACAACAACAATAAGAATAATACTGAACAGCCTATTTCAGCATATAAATTATAGTTTGCATTATAGATGGAATTGTACTGTGCATTCTGCTATACTAGCTTTTGTGGGCCCTAGTAGAGGTTTCTGATTGCTCCTTATAGCCAAACTATGTAATAAAATAGGTGTCCGACAAAATTAATTTGGGAAATACCCCAGTGAAACTGCGCTTTTGCTGAGTTTTCTCCATTGTGATTGGTGTTCGGTAGGGTTGGGTAAAAAAATCATGAACTGTGAATCGAATTGTGGACTGAATTGAATTGAACTGAAAAATCGGTAGTTTTTTTAACCGTTTAGTTCACGGTTGGATTCGGATCGAATCGTTTAGTTAAATAAAAAATTTTTATGTAATTATTTTATATTTTTATATATATATTTTTATCAATTTTCATAAATTTCATCAAATTTTTCATATATTGTTATTCTTTATTATAACTTTGTGTTAATTATTAAAATTAAGATGAGTAAATTCCATTTGAATTTTTATATTTATTGGAGATAAAAATATTTAGAGAAAATTTGATACAAATGGTTCGAACCATAGACTGAACCGACTTTAATTAGATTTGAAAAATTTATGAACGAAACCGTATGATTAAGTTTGACTTAAAAAAAAAATTGAACCATTATATTAGGTTCAGTTTAGTAAAAAGGAGCAAATTGTACCAAATCAAACCACGTCTATTCCTAGTGTTCAGATTATAAAGAAATCACATTTAAGAAGTGCAATTTATAAATCACATTAAATCACATGTTTTCCAAGTCTGTTTTTTATGCTTTACTTGTCTCTCCGTGGTCGATACCAAGCGTGAAATTGAGATCCTCCCAAGATAGTAAGGATTTCATTTAATATAGTTATTTCGAAACATGAATAAAATGAAACGGGTGTGATCGTTCAAAACTTCCAGCATCTAGGCACAAAATATAAACCTATCGAAAGTCTCTTATAGATAAATGGAAACCACAACTAGATTATGTAATTTACTAATCACATTTCTTACATGTGATTTCTTTGATAAAAGGAAGTTATTAACAGCCGAGCAAACTGACTTTTTCTCAGCCCGAGTCATCGTCCCAACCTTTGAGCCAACTTCTTAGGATATGGTAGACAAAGGTTGAACACACCTCAACTATTAAACAAGTTGTTGATTCAATAAATTAGATTTACAATAGCATAGATAAGTGATAAGATAAAGGATGAGATCGGTCCCGTTAAAAATAAGAATAGAATTATAAAATCTCCCTAACTTGCAAAAGGAAGTTACATCGTAATTTTGGCTATCGTATTGTGTAATTTATATTTACATAATTTTCAAGTTTCACATTAATATAATATTTGTAAATACACATCTTATATATACAAATATAGATATATATAGATAAATGGATAAATAAATATAGGTAGATTTGAGCAATGGCCAATTCTGAACCATGAACCGGTTCAGCATGGAAGTAGGCGGGCCGAATCGTTTTAGTGAATTGTTAGACCGACTCGCCATTGAAACGATAGGTCGAAATGGCCAGTTCACCCACTTAAAAAAAAAAGAAAGAGAAAAACAAAAGTGAGATCATTAAATTGGAAAAAATAATTTAATAATATCTAGTAAGTTATTATATATCAAAATTATTTTATTTATGATGATAAATGATAATTTTTTTAATAATAATATTATCAAACTAATAATAGATAACTAATTATAAGTTAATTATATGTTAAGGATAGACAAAAAATTTAATTTTAGTTAATGTAAGTCTTTTTTGTAAAACTTATCAAATGTTAAGGACTTGAATATAAGAAAAAAAAAAATAAAAAAGTTGGAATTGCATTAAGTCGAAAGTTAATAAAAAATTGGAAATTATTAATGAATTGATACACTTAAAAAAAGAGAAAGGAGATCACATTATTAAAAATTATTAATATATTAAAAAAATAAATTAATAAAATTAATAAAAAATTTAAATATAAAAAAAAAAAAGCGATTCAAAGGTCGTATCACTGACTCGTAAATTAGCGATTCAGGATAGGTTTCAAACTGGTTCCGAACCGTGCCTAGGTGTTGATACAAGTGATTAATATGGACCATGAAAACGGTTCCACTATCCAGCGGTTTTAGAGGTAAATTTTTTTGCATTTTTTAAAGAAAATATTGACAATTAGTGTGTGGCATAATGCATGTAATATAAAAGAAAAATTTTCCTCAAAATTGATGTAAAAATTATAGACATTAATAAGCTTATTATAAATTAGTACACGTAGTACATGCAAATAATGATTTGAGATAAAGCACCTGGAGTTCCAAATTTCTATTTATTCTTTTGATTGGTTTTAGTTATACATAAAAAAAAAAGATGCCATTTTTAAGGATATAGATCACATAAGTCAGACTTTATTACCTCTATAACTAAGGGAAAGGGAAAATATAATTGCAATTTCAAAAAAAAAAAAAAAAATCTCAAAAACACCATCATTGCAAAAATAATCCTAAGTATACAACATATAAATTTGGCTTTTCAACTTGTGAGCTCTTGTATACGTAGACATATAATCGGCCTTTAAAAGCCATCTTTATTTAAAATGTAATAAAATTGATGATTTTATGGAGATATACCTTGCAAGGCACATCTTCTTTTTCATTTACAAAATAGTCCTCTCTCTAAAATAACCCTAACTTGAAAATCTCCTCTCTAATCCTCCTCTCCCTAAGCAATTTTTTTCGAAATCAAAGTTGAAATTGCATTCTAGATCACTTCCGATAGCGTAGCTAGTTGAATTTTGTGATTTTCTCGAAAAATCATGCGAGTTTTAAGCACTTTCTCTATCTATAATTGGTTGCTTGCATGAAGGTATTTTCTTTCTCCAAATTACTTTTTCTTATAATACATTGCTTACTCTTAGTCTAGAGTGTCGATTTGAACCAATGTGTAGTTTGATAATATTCTTTCAAACTTTGCAAATTTGTTTTAAATTTGTAAATGTATATAAAATTTCGTAAAGTCTCATTAAAATTTATAAACGATCTATCTATTCATAGAACTTTTAAAAGATTGTAAACAGTTATTAGTGTTCATTAGTGACTGGACGGTAGAGTCATTTTCAACTCCACTGGTTGAAACTCACTTGTACATATAAATGGAATGATGTTGCTAAGCAGGGCATTCTACATAAATTAATCACATATATGGAACCTATGTGTAGTTTGATAAACTATTTATAGCCCACCTTTGATATGTGAACTAAAGTGTGTGTGTACTCGATTAACTAATGAAATTTTTGTATCATAAATATGAATAGAGGATGCTAAGATATAAAATTTTATGATCTCTAACACGTTAAAATGATCCTTTACAATGATTGGATATGTTAATATCTATAATTAGACATTGGTTACATTGTCATTCAAAAGCTATCTTTAATGATAGTGATACTAATGTATACATGTTTACAAATAAATGTTGAATTTAGACTGGTGAGAAAATAGGAGAAGTACAATAATTTACTATATACATGGCTACATTGTGGAAGAGAGAATGGGCTGTGTTATGATAGGCATTCGATAATAGTAGTTGAGGTTCCTTATGGGTTAAGTTATGAGCAATTGATAAGCATCATATGTAATCGTATTTGGATTGATTTGTCGATTCATTGGGTTGAGTTGATCCATATGTATCTCCTTGTAGGAGCTAGTAGAAATTATTTTTGCACTGTACCTGTGAATAATGATTATGATGTTCAACAAATGTTAGCGTCATACTAAGGCACGATGAGGTTAGTAGTTCTACTAAGTTGTATATTGAAATTCATGAACTTGATTTGCTTGTTGCAACTAATACGGTATATGTTAAGAGAATAATATTGAATATCAAGTTGAAACTCAAGTGCATAAATCTCAACCTATCCTAACTACTCAAGAATTAGGTAAGAATCAAGGCCTCCCTGAATCAATATCATACTTGTGAATGAAGCTAATAGGGAGATGAATATTAAAAATAATAGCTATATGGTTGCATTAAGGATGCACTAATGCACTTGCAATAAGTGGCAAACCTATTTCATGTTCACATGCAATGGCAATAATGGGGAAGATGTAAATGGATTGTATTGCACACGTTGGTCATTAGCATACATGGCAACATTAGTTACGAGTTTATGCACGTTCCTTCATGCCTTGTGTCAATAAGTTTGAGTAGTCCCCACTTAACATTCCCATGCAGCATCCCATTAAAACAATGTACATGGTTTGAAAGCATGGGAAGCCATAGGAAAAACAATTTTGGAATGAGATGGACATTCATGAGAGACCTCTTAGATATACATGTAGCTTTTGTAGTGGGGAAGGACAATAGGTGAAGATTTCCCTAGCAAAATTCACAACAATCCTCTAATTAATCCATTGGTATACTTTTCAATTATCGACTATGTTCTCTTAATTGTGTTTGCATGCATTTTCTGCTCATCCTTGATTTTTCTTCTTTGTGCTTTTTATATGGTTGGCTATGCACTAACCTGTTCTTTATTTCCTTTCTTTGTATAGGTACATATACATCCAAGACTATCGGATAGCTTACTTCTAATTGGCCAACTATTCTACATATTTGAGCAGGTGTAGAGTGGTCATGTAACTCCTCTACTTGTAAGAACATTATTATTTATGCTTGATTCATCATTAATATAGTTGCTTAATGGAAGCATGTAAGAAAATAACTGGTTCAAATTATGAAAACCTACAATGGAAGCCACGAAACTTAAAGAGGTCATGAAGAGAGAGAGAGAGAGAGAATTCTATGAAATTATTATAATGTGTATATTGAAACTCATTAATTGTGTACAAGGAATTGAGTATTTATATACATCCCTGCAGTTTGTAACTAACACTAACTATCAAGCTAAATTAGCGTCCTAGTTAGTATTTGAGTTGGAAATAAATAACATGTACAAGTAGTAAGTGAATATACTGCATAACTCAAACCTTAACTCCATCTAAGTCTTAACTCAGAACAAATAAAATGTAAAGTAGCTTCTTCAGCTTGCTTAGTTAGCATGTTAGCAAGTTGCAAACAAGAAGGAATGTGGACAGTTTTGAGAAACCCAATCATAATTTGATCCCAAGTGAAGTAAATTTCAATTTTGGTGCACTTAGTGTGGCCATGTAAATATGGGTTTGTAGCAATCATTAAGGCAGATTTGTTATCATATAGAGAGAAATAGGAAGATGAACACCAATTTGAAGATCCCTCAAAATATAAGATATCCATAAAAGCTCATTATGGTGACAACCATAGATCTATACTCCACTTCTACAATAGAAGTAGAAACGATGTTTTTTTTCTTGATTTTCTAAGAAATGAGGGCAGATCTAAGTAGATAACAATAGCCACTTACGAATTTTCAATTAATAAGACAAGAACCCAATTTGAATCTGAATAACCAAGCAAATTAAGAGAATTATTCTAAGGATAAAACAAACCCAATGAAAAAGTCCCTTTCAAGTAATGGAGAACATAAAAGAATTCGTGCAGACATGGCTCATGAGGTGTAGTAAGAAATTGACTCAATAATGAATAGCAAAGGATACATCTAGTTGAGTCAATTGAAGATATAGTAGTCATCTTACTAGCCTTTTGTAAAATGAAGCATTACTAACAAGATCACCAGTGTAGTTATTGAGCTTAAGACCTATTGGCAAAAGAAAGGAAGTTGGACGTGCTCCTATTAAACTAGCCTTAGTTAAGATATATAAAATATGTTTTTGTTGATTGACCAAAATTCCCTGTGGAGTTTAACAAATTTCAAGGCCTAAAAACATCCTTGCATCACTTAAATCTTTGATGGTAAACTTTTCATCTAAGAGCTATTTTAATTGAGCTATAGTAGAAACATTAGTACTAATGAGAAGCAAGTCATTAACATACACAAGAGCTGTTGAAAATCCAAAAGAATTTGATTTAGTAAGAAGGGAGTAATCATTATGGAATTGAACATAGCCGAACTCAAATAAAAACTTGGAAATTTCAAAGTTCCATAATCTTGAGACCTACTTAAGTCTACAAAGTGAACACTTTAAGCCACAAACTTGCCCATTTTTAGCCTTATTATAACCATGTGGAGGACTCATACAAATCTCTTCATTAATGTGCCAATGAAGAAAGGCATTATTTATGTCTACTTGATGCAATGGCTACCCTTCAACACTAGCAATGGCTAATAAAATTTGCATGGTTCCTAATTTAGCAATCGGTGAAAAAGTACTATGATAATCTTGGCCCTTAACTTGTGTATAGCCTTTTACTACCAGCTTTGCTTTATAGCATTCGATGGAACCATCGAGTTTAAACTTATCCTTATAAGCCCAATTAGAACCTATCAGTTTCTTGTCCTTAGGCAAATCAACAAGTTCCCAAGTGTCATTTTTCTCGAGTGCACTCAACTCCTTTCTCATTTTGTCAACCCATTCCTTATGTTTAATGGCTTGATAGTAACCATAAGGTTCAAGAACAGCAAGAATGTTGGTCAATAAAGCTACATAATAAGAAGGGGGTGTGGGGCATAGGGGGGTTTGTTGGTTATTGGTGTAAATTGATTGGAGAAAGCAGTGGGTATAAAGAAGAAAGGGTATTAAAAAATATAATTTCAAAAGCCGATTCAATGCATTATAAATTAAAGTTCATTATATTCTTATACAATGCTTTGTCATCATAGAAAATAGAGAGAATGTTAAGTCTCTTAATTTGGTTTTGATGATAACAAAATACGCGATAAATTATCACTAATATATTTACTAAATGTGCAGATTATTTAAGATAGGTAAATCAACATAAAGGCCTAGCTCTACTTTATTGAGTGTATTTGGATAATATGCTCAATTTCGTGCTACTCTAATTGATAATTTATATTCATGGAGATTTTTAAGGAGGATAATTTTAATTAAAGTGAAATATTTTGATGAATAAATTAAGATAGATTTTTATTGGATCTAATTTATATTGGAGACGAGTGAAGGAGAATATATATTTTTCAAGTCGTGGTATACAAATTATGTGGGTGTCTTCAACATGGCAAGCTTCAGCATGAGGAAACAGTTTTTTAAGTCAACGTGGCATATAAATTGGGCAAGGAGCATTAACGTATAAAAAAATAATTATTATTGACAATTTCTTCGATGCAACAAAATGATTTTTGAAGTGGAGAATTATTAACATATCCAGTGGATTATTTCAAGCACACATCGAGTTCATGCTTCCAGGCTAGCAACAAGTCTACCAAATATTTTTCACATGACGACTACCAACTTATATATGGATTATATTTTCCAATTATAACATGGAGGTAGTCAAGTTAGTAACAAAAATATTGCAATATATTCCAGCCATCCAAATTCAAAGCAATAATATTTGCTTCAAGCTTTGGTCAACGTGACTCCAACATCTGCAAACTATTTTTCGATGGCTTCGAGACTTGTGGCAATAAGGAACATAATGATATGTCTGTGGATTTGTGATCGGTTTAAACATAGCTCCGGTAGGTTTATTTGGGAAGATGCTCAACGGCAATTCCAGAGAATTTCTTTTTGGCAAGATTTATTAAGTTTCAAATTTAATTAGGAGAAGATGAAGATATGGATAGGATAAAAAGATATATGTAGAAGTTTTTGTGAAGACATTTTTTTTAAATTCAAATTTTGAAGATTTGAAAGATATTTATAAGAGATTTCTCTTCCAAATAAAGTGGGATATGTATATCTATTGTGAGATGAAATTTGAGCAAATAAAGTGGGATATTTCAAGCTTTAGGAGAAAAAATTGGTCAAATATTTTGAACGAATCCACAAGGATTATCTAGTTTGAATTTCAAATTATGAAGATATGGTGGAGATTTACAAGAAATTTCAATTTCAAAATGAGTAAGATATATCTATCTATTAAAAAGATAAGTTTTGAGTACATATTTAAGCTTTTTGGTGAAATTTATTAAGTAAAAAATACAGTAAATATTTTTGGACGAATTTCACAATATTTTGGAAATTAACGTTTAAATGTTCTTCAAAAGTAAGTAAGTAGATCCAAAACATATAAAATGTAGTGAATCCTCCTATACAACAAGCTATTATTACAAAACTTAGTGAATATAACCAACTATCATTAAAAATTTCATCTTTCGATCAAAAACAAGCTAGAGGTGGAACACCATAAAGAGAAAGTGCACCTACTAAAAAAGCAATTTTTGTAAGCAGTACATGCTTTTTTAAACCTCCCAAAAGAACCATATTCTGACTTTTATTTAGAGAATATCCAACAATAGCTTCCATTGAATGAATTTATCTTGAGATTTGAATTTCAAAGCTGGAGATAAATTTGAAGAATAAGTCAAATCCTAAAATTATCTCAAACTAGCCGTTTGGTTTAGAAGAAAATTACATATATTTCATGCAACACAAGAGAGATAAGCATTGATTGGAGTGCTCTGCTTTATTTCGAATACAATAATAGATTATCAAAAATTGTGTTAGAAATTGTGCTAAAGCAGAATTCTCATCTTATTGTTCTTATTTTTGTGCGAATATTTTAAAGGGATTTTGATTGTATTATCTCACATTTCTATAATCATTATTGAGAAGTTGTCATTAAATGGGTATGAGATTTAGGAAGATTTTTATAGGCTTGTGTTTAGCTTAAGAAGAAGCTAATGATACAAGGTAGAGAGGGATTGATATCTTGTAACCTCATGATTACTTTTTTATTATTAAAGAATTGGACTTGTGAAATGATACTAGTAAAAAAAAGGGGTCCCCAGCGGTAGAACTAGAAGAGAGTAATAAGCATAAGGCTGAAGCTTTTTAAATTGCTCACTTGATCTTCTCTCTTCCCTATCTTTATCTATTTCCTGCACTTTATTAATTGTGTTATTAGTTTTGTGCCCAAAAGTTGACAATCAATATACTACTACTCATGCAATACTAAGTTATTAAGAAGGGTCTTTTAATTCAAAAAAGCTTCAATTTTTAAAGATGTCCATTCACCTTACCTCAACCCACCCATCCCTAACCAACCTACCCTTAATATCTTACATGGGATAAAGAGGTAGAAGTGGGTGTGTGTATTAACATCTGCTTGTGATTGTGTTTGGACTATAGGCACATATTCATGCAGCCATTGAGGATATTTCCTCTCTCTAGAGAGGAACAAGACATGTAGCGGGAATAAAATTACTAGGAACTGCATTTGTAATAGATGATTGATAGGAACGTGTTTGTGAAGTGGTCACAAGATCATCAGTAGGAAAGGAAATAATAGGTGGACTAGGTAGAAAAGACTGGGATCATTAGCTAAATTTAAGACGTTTTTCCTAATTTTAAAATTTGCATTTATGCATAAATTTAGGAAAAATTAGTAGATTTTATGTAAAAATTGAAGTTTATGTACAAAATCAAACAAACTGAGGCAAATTGTTAAAAATATATGAAAAAGATTAATTTTTTATTGAATTTTATTAATTTTGCTCTATGTGTACAGGTGTATAAGGGAGACCATGATCTTATCGTTTGATCCAAGGAGCTAAAAAGAGTATATGCTATTTAAATGAAAAATATATGGAACCGAGAAATATATATACATTTCATTCTAAGTATAAAAATATATGAGAAGCAAAAGCACGAATCAAGATCCCACTCAAAATTCATTTTGCAAATTCCAATTACGTTTAGGAGCTCAAAATTTGCAATGTCATTTGCATTAAAGGCTAACGTCGAGCCTTCTAAATTTTACTATTTCCAATGTGTTTATTGATGTATATTTTGTGTTTTTATTATCATTTTATTGTTGCGCATTATGATTTGTGTTAATATAATGTGTAGTTAAGTAGAACATTGTGTGTTTGTGATAATATAGAAGATGTAGTTGGTGAACTTTTGAAATTTTGATATAGGTTTGTGTATTTAGTTGGGATTTTGGTGTTAATGCTCTAATTAAACTTGTTAAGGTGCTTTAAATGTCTTTTTAGTGAGTTTTCTTATGATTATGAGACCGATGGGAGATTAGTATTAGGAAATCTCTTGAGAGTTCAAAGGACTTACATGATTAGGAGAGCAAGAGGAGATTAGTAATGTAATTTGTAACATAAGTCAATGAGTTTGTAGAGTATTGATAAACAGGATTTTACAACTATGAAATCAAGAGGAGATCAGGAGTAGAGATCCTATTGAATTCACACTATTTGATGTGATTCTAGTAAATTAGAATAGGTTATGAGATTGAGAGAAAATTGAGCCCCTAATTTCTAGAACTAAAGCACTTAATTTGTAACAGGAATTAAAGTGTTTAGTTGATCGTGTAGGAAAATGAGACAGAGAGAAGGTTTTTCTTTGCATAATTGAGTGAAATGCTCTACCTAGAATTAGGCTCAAGTGAATTCTATCAAAACCTAATTAAAAACCATACCCTATATCCTAATGGCATAACCTCACTACTACATCAGAAACATATCATAAGCCCATGTGTTTAAAATTTGTGTTAGCTGTTAATTTTTGCTTCCATATTTACTTTTAGTTGCACTTCATTACCCTCTATTTGAATCACTTAAATTTGAGTAACAGGTTACAATCTGGTACTTAGACAGACCCTTCTTCTTATGGAAATAACCTAGTGAATATTCACTAGTATTATTATCACACACAATCCAGTACATGGGTCAGTTAAGATTATACGTTTTCAAAGAATCATAATTTTCAAAAATCCATTATTTTTATTAGAGTCTTGTGTCATGGTTAGTTTTTGGCACCTTTACTTGGGACTAACTTGTGTTTTCAGTCTTATTATTTTTCCAATGTTTCATGTCATTGTCAAACTGCAAATTATCAATTGATTTAGTAGAAGAATGGAAGGGATATAATGCTCATAAAAGATCACATCATGAGTCATAAAGAGTCATTCATGGAAAAGGTAAAAAAACTTTGCAACCTTTTTGTCCTTGATTATATCCTAAAAATATACATTCAATACATTTGGCATCTGATTTATCATGACGAGAAGTATACATAGGGACATAATAAAGGCAACCAATTGTCTTTAGATATGTATAGTTTGGTGAGGTTCTAAAAAGGACTTCAAATGGTGTCTTCCACTCTAAAACTCTCATGGGCATCTTATTTATGAGATAAGTGTAGGAAGAATACATTTACTCTAAAATTTCTTAGGCAAATTGGCTTGGATTTTTAATATTCATGTGGTATCTAACAAATGACAATGTTTTCGCTCAACTTGCCATTTTGTTGGGGTATATAAGTCATGTTATGTTGGTGTATCATTCATAGGCTATAAAATAAGTACTCACTAACATTAAATACATATCCAGACCCATTATCCATACGAACAAACTTTGGAGTAGAATTGAAATGATTAATAACATATCTGAAGAATTTGGAAAGTGTTTCACATAATTGTGATTTATGTTGCAACATGTGTGTCTAAGTGCACCTACTAAAATAATCCAAGATGGTTAAAAGATAATTCGCACCAAGGATAGAAGAAACATGATAAGGCCCCTAAAGATCGATATGAAGTAAATGAAAAGCAAAAGATTAATGATACAAACTTCAAGCAAAAGGCAACCTATGAATATTAGCTTGATGACAGACTTCATAAGTAAAATAATTCAATCTTAAGCTTTTACAATCAATTGAATGTTGTAATTTTGAAACTGATGCATGTCTTAATCTAGCACGAATCAAATATGCTAGATTATTCTTATTACAAGAATCTATGATAAGCTCCTAATTGTCTATATTTTATAGAGTGATTTTTGATGATTGAGTAAAATCTTGTTTTTTAGGTTTTAGAATGGTCTACGAAAAAAAATGAGAAAATAGAAACAAGTTTCACTCAATTTGAAGCTAAAACAAGGAAGTTATGAAGTTCTAAAAATCGATATAATCAAATGACACGATTGTATCATTTCTAGGGGAATTTAAAGTAGAAATGTGACAAGTCAGTGGAGGATACGACCCAAACAACATGACTATGTCCCTAGCCATGTCACTCCCAAGTGTTATGAAGATACGAAATTGATTTGATTTGGTGTATCAAAATGGTACGACCAAGTGACACGGTTATGTTATCGACTGTCGATTTTTTGTTTCATCCCTCCTATTTAAGGCTTTATTAGGGTTCTGGGCAAGAACTTTAGCATGTCTTTTGGAGAGAACTTCAAGAACAAAATATCTAAGAGAGCATAGAGCTTTAAGAATTCAAGATTCTAAGATTCTTTTCATCACATTATAGATCTTTCTTCTACTTTTTTTTTTTTTAGTTTTTATTGAAGATTGTTCTTTTATCATGAGTAGAGAGTAGATCTTTTGTATTTAGGTCTTATGAAACTTAGATCTATCATGTGACAATTGTTTTTATTAGATATAATGAAACTCTTCAGTTTTCTTGAATTTATTATGCGTGCTTAATTGTTTAGATTGATATTCTTGTAGGTATTTCTACAAATATGATATTATACAAGAAGATTGAGAGATTTTTTATATAATTAGATTTAGCCATAATTGAAGAGGGTTTGTGCAATGTTAGAGATAAATTGCAAGATTTTTCCGGATCTTTAACATTTTCTTTAAGCGAATTTGTTGTACATTAATATGATCTTAGGTTATGCTATAGGGAAGAGATTCTATTAAGTAATCTAAATATTAGGGTTAATAAGCTTGAGAAAGCTATTAGCTTTAATATAGAATTCTCTCGGTTAAGAAAATTAATGAGTTAATTAGATTATCTTCAGAAAAAATCACATGTGTAAGTTCAAGGGAAGCCCTGAGCAAGATTTAAGTATGCCATTGAGTTTTGAATTAAATCTTTAATTGATTGTTTTCATGTTTTGGTTCTTGGTTAATCGTTAAAATTATTAGTTGCTGCCATTTTAGTTTAGATGTTTAAATTCGTGAAATTGAATTTACCAGTTAAATAATGGAGCTAAGGTTAATATTAGTACTTAAGGTCTCTGAGGGATCGACTTAGACTCATATCCACTATACTAGAATTTGATAGGTGTGCTTACCTCGTATCAAGTTTATAGCGCCGTTGCTAGGGATCTCAATATTAAGAACACTAGTTGCTTTATTACTTTAACTTCTTTTTATTATTTTCTTTATTTTTTTGAGCTACGATTGATTCTATCTCTCTTTTCCTTGTAGTGCATAACCTAAAACAATTCGGAAGATTTGGTAGAGCTTGATCTTGAAATTGAGGGAATTGTCCTTTAGAATTTGAGATTGTGTACTAGACAAATTGTGGCTACCATAGAAGATAAGTCAATTATTGAGGTTAAGGGAGAAGGAGAAGAGATAAATGATTAACTCATCAATTAAGAAGATCTACCACATGATCTACTATAAGTACTACCATAAGATTCTGAACCAATGGCCAACAACTATAATGAAGTAAACTAAACCATGTTTGATTATTCTAGGCCTACACTTACTAGAGCTAACTCTAGTATCAACAAATCAGTTGTTGTTGTTGACAACTTCCAAATTGCACCTAATATCAACCAAATGGTGCAACAATATGTTCAAGTCAATGGCCTCTAAGATGAAGATCCTAACGCTCACATGTTTAGTTTTCTGGAGATTTCTGATACATTTAAAATCAATGGAGCCACGGATGATGCTATCCAATTGCGGCTATTCCTTTTGTCCTTGAGGGGTAGAGCAAACTAGTGGTTGCTCCTTGCCATGGAACTCGATAACAACTTAGAATGATTTGGTAGAGAAATTTTTGGAGAAATATTTTCTACCTGCAAAGACTACCAAGCTTCAAAATGACATATATTGTTTTGCCCAGTTGGAAGCTGAAACTTCATATGATACTTGGGAGCGATTTAAGGACTTGCTTAGGAGGTGCTCACATCATGGCCTCCCACTTTAGATGCAAATTTAAACCTTCTACAATGATCTCAACTTATCTACGAGACATATGATTGACGTGGCTATAGGAGGTACTTTGAAGATAAAAACACTTGAGCAAGTACACAACTTGATTAAAGGAACGATGATGAACAATTACTTATAGGAAAGCAATAAAGCCAAGTAAAGGGTTGCAGGAATTTATAATGTGGATTTGACCACTACTTTAGCAACTAAAGTAGATCTATTGAGCAAGAAGATTGATGCACTCTCTGTTGGCCCTCAATACGCATAACCAGTTATGAGTGATTTTGACATACAGGGGTATGGAGCACAAAAACAAGTGGATTATCTAGGAAATCCATCTAGATAGCAGAATAATTCCTTGAGCAAAACTTATAATCTCGACTAGAGGAACCACCCTAACTTCTCATGAGGAAATCAAAACCAAGGCTAACAAAAGACTAACTTTAGTCCACCTGAATTCCAAAGACCACAACTACCTCTTCCTTTTCAAGAGAAAAAGCTTAGTTTAGAAGAGCTTCTCACTATGTATATTCAAGGAAATGAGGCTTAGCTATCTAACAATGAATCATTGTTGAGAAATCAAGGGGCGTCTAGCTATAATCTTAGGAACCAAATTAGTTAGCTTGTAAAGCTGATCTCTGAAAGATCACAGGAGGCACTACTAGGAAACACATAGACCAATATAAAAGAACATGTCAAGGTAATGACACTTAGAAGTGAGAAGGAATTGCAGGTTGATAAAAAGGATAATAGGGAGACCGGCAAGAGAAATGAGCAGGTGGAAGCCAAGGAAAATGTTGAGCCACCTAAGGTAAAGGAATACTAGCTACCCATCCCATATCCCTAAAAACTCAAGCAAGATTGCAATGACTAACAATTCAATAAGTTCTTCGATCTTTTTAAACAATTGCATATTAACCTACCTCTTGTTGGTGCTTTGTCATAGATGTTGAAGAATGCAAAGTTTCTGAAAGACTTGTTGTCCGGCAAGAAGAAGCTTGAGGAGCTTTTGGTGGTCAATTGAGTGAAGTATGTTTAGTAATTGTGCAAAACAAGTTACCCAAGAAGTTGAAAGACCTAGGCAGTTTCACAAATCCTTGTCAAATTGGTAACTTATTGGTTGATAAAGCCTTAGTTGATTTAAGTGCAAGTATCAACTTGATGCCTTATAAATTTTTTAAGAAGCTAGGATTAGGAGAACCAAAATCCATACGCATGAGTTTGCAATCAATTGATAGGTCTGTGACATATATTAGAGGTAATATTAAAGATGTATTGGTCCAAGTGGGTAAGTTTATATTTCTCGTTGATTTTGTGATATTGGACATGGATGAAGATTTTGAAGTGCCCCTTATCCTAGGAAAACCATTGTTAGTAATTGCTAGGGCTGTCATCGATGTCAGTGATGGTAAGCTCATTTTAAGAGTAGGAGATGAAGAGATTGTGTTGAAAATTTTTGAGGCTATGAAAATGTTTGTGGAACAAGATGATACTTGCTATCTTTTAGATGTTACTGATGCTTCTGTTTCAAGTTGTGTGTAGGAATGTCTTTCTAAAGATCCATTGGAGAATTGCTTGTAGTTAGGTCTAAAAGTAGGCTCAGAAAATTCCATTCTATCTAAGGTTGAAGCTTAGCTGGAGGCTAATACACCAATCATTGAAAAGCAAGGGTTTGAAGAGATTGAAAAGATGAATGAAGTGTGACTAAAACCTTTGATTAAAGAGCTACTGGTATTGGAGCTGAAACAATTGCCTGACTATTTGGAGTATGCCTTCTTAGAGAAGGACTTTAAACTATCGATGATTATTACTTCCAATTTGGATGAGGAGTAGAAAGAGAAGTTACTGAAGGTGTTTAAGGAGCATAAAAGGGCTATTGCTTGAAAAATATCTGACATAAGAGGTATTAATCCTTCCTTTTGCACTCATAAAGTTTTGATGGAAGATAACAACAAACCAGTAAAGCAGCCTTAAAGACACTTGAATCCCAACATGAAAGAGGTAGTCAAAAAGGAAGTTATCAAATTCCTTGACGCAGGTATGATCTACCATATCTTTAATAGTTTATAGGTGAGTCCAGTATAGGTAATTCCAAAAAAGGTAGGATGATAGTAGTTCCTAATGAAAAGAATGAACTAACTCCAATGAGAATTGTAATAGATTAGCGTGTGTGTATTGATTATAGAAAATTAAATGATGCTACATGTAAGGACCATTTTCCCTTACCTTTTGTTGATCAAATGTTAGAACGGTTAGCTGGACATATGTTTTATTGTTTTCTAGATGGCTTATTTGGTTACTTTCAAATACTTATCACTCATGAAGATCGAGAGAAGACTACCTTCACTTATCCTTGCAGTACTTTTACTTACCAAGGGATGCTATTTGGCTTTTGCAACGTACTTGCTACATTCCAGTGGTGCATGATAGCCATTTTTTATGATTTGATTGAGGACATAATAGAGGAATTTATGGATGATTTTTCAGTTTTTGGCAACTCATTTGACCATTGTTTAAATAATTTAGACAGGGTACTAGCCAAGTGCGAAGAGACCAATCTTATGCTCAACTGGGAGAAATGCCACTTCATGGTATAAGAAGGTATTGTGCTAAGGCATAAGGTCTCATGTCGAGGAATTGAGGTAGATACCACCAAGGTAGATACCACCAAGGCCATTAGATGCTTTTTAGGGTACATGGGATTTTACAGGCAATTCATTAAGGACTTCTTGAAAAGTGCCCAACCCTTAACTAGGTTGCTAGAGAAGGATATGCCTTATATCTTCTCTCAAAACTATCTAGAGGCTTTCAACCTCCTTAAAAAGAAACTTACCACTGCCCTAATCATGGTAGCACCTGATCGGACACTCCCCTTTAGGCATATGTGCGATGCAAGTGACCATATGGTAGGGGCAATATTAGGGCAATGATGGGACAAGCATTTTCAACCTATTTATTTTGCTAACAAGACTCTCACGGATGCTTAGGAGAACTAAACCACCATGGAGAAGGAGCAACTACCAATTGTTTTGACTTTGATAAGTTCTGCTCTTATTTGATCTTATCGAAAGTAATTGTTTACACTAATCATTCTACCCTTAAGTACTTGTTGGCGAAACCAAATGCAAAGCCAAGGTTGATTAGGTGGATCCTACTGCTACAAGAGTTCAATGTAGAGATTAGAGACAAGAAAGGCACTAAGAACTTAGTAGCAAATCACTTGTCCTAATTAGAGAATCCAAACCTGAAAATGCTCAATGAAAGTGAGATTAATGGCGTGTTCCTTGAGGAACATCTCTATGCCATTAACCAAGTGAGTAATCTCGAAACCCCATAGTTTGCAGATATTGCTAACTTCTTAGCTGATAAAATTGTACCAAAGGGACTCTTACACTAGTAAAAGAAGAAATTCTTTTTTGATGTGGAACACTATTTTTGGGATGATTCTTCTCTGTTTAAAGTTTGTGTAAACCATGTTATTAGGAGGTGTGTACCGCTCCTTGAAGGATTGCAAATTTTGAGTCACTGTCACTCAAGGCCTATAAGAGGGCATCATAATGCCAATTGAACAACTCATAAGGTCTAAGAGGTTTGATTTTATTAGCCTATACTATTCAAAGATACCCAACAATATGTTGAGGTTAGCGATGGTTGTCAATAAGCAAGAAACATATCCCGTAGGGATGAGATGTCACAAAAACCCATCTTAGAGGTCAAGGTGTTTGATGTGTGGGGAATTGACTTCATGAGCCCTTTCCTAAACTTTCATGGAAATAAATATATCCTAGTAGCTATTAACTACGTCTTTAAGTGGATTGAGGCTAAAGGCCTACCTACTAATGATGTTTGGGTTGTAAAGAAATTCTTGAAAGGCCTATTTTCTTACTTTGGCACCCCTAAGGCTATTATAAGTGACAGAGGAATACACTTTTGTAATGCTCAACTTAAGCAAGTGCTAAAACATGATGGTGTCACACATAGGATAGTTACCTTGTATTACCCTCAAATTAATGGCTAAGTGGAAGTTGCTAACCAAGATCTTAAGTGAATTCTTGAGAAAATTGTAGAGCACCATAGAAAGGATTGGTTGGAAAAGTTGGATGATGCTCTATGGTCACATAAAACCGCTTACAAAACCCTACTAAGAACCACACCTTACTTACTTATATATGGGAAGGCTTGTCACTTACCGATAGAGATTGAATATAAGGCCTATTGGGCAATCAAAAATGCTAATTTTGATTTTGAGCATATAGGTACTTACTGTAAGCCTTAATTGATTGAACTAGAGGAGTGGCAAGCCATGACATACGAGGATGTGAGATTATATAAAGAAAGGACCAAGAAGTACCTCGATTAGTGAATCAAACAAGGTCGACAATTTAAAGAAAGAGATCATGTCCTTTTGTATAATTCTCACCTTTGTTTATTTTCAAGTAAGTTGAAATCTAGGTAGTCTAGACCATCTATAGTCACCAGAGTTTTCCCATGTGGGATGGTTGAAATCACACACTCGGAGAAGTGACTATTTAAGGTAAATGGTCAACGATTGAAACTATATTTGGGTAGAAACTTTAAGCATGATGGATGGAAGGAGTTTTATCTTGACCTGTCAGGAAAGTCCTGAGTTACCAATAGATCCTGTTAAGCTATCAACATTAAATATAGCTCTCTTAGGAGGCAACCCAAGTCTTTAATTTATTTTCCTAACTTTTGGTTAGTTTCCATTGGCACTTTAATTTTCACATTTGAGTTCTTGGATTGATTATTTATTTATTTATTTAGGTATTTTCGTTTCTTTTATTCACTTAAATTTATGCAATTAGGCTAGGCACAATTTTCTTTGGGGAAAAAAAAAACGTATACAGCTAGTTACACAATCAAGAGACACAATCATGTCTCATCGTTGTTTTGTTCCAAGGGCTCTTTCTCATGTACGTATAGTGGAGTACACGACTAAGAGACATGGCTTAAATTTATGCAATTAGGCTAAGCATAATTTTCTTTGAAAAGAAAATTGTCTACAGCTTGTTACACAACTGTATCTCATTACTGTGTCATTCCGAGGGTTCTTTCTCACGTACGCACAATAGAGTACACGACATAGAGACACATCGTGTCATTCCCAAGCTCTAACTCTACGCTCCCACAGTCGAGTGCACGATTGAGAGACACAACCATGTCTACTAGTCGTGTCATTCGCAATATAAAAGGCCAAGGGCAGTTACTCATTCCCTCTTTTTCAAATATATATGAACACACAAAGAACTTCACTCTTATCTCTTCTCTCATGCACACACTACACCATACACACTTGCTTCACTTCTTACATCACAAAGAGGATCAACACTTCTACTTATCACGTGTAATTTCATTTAAGAACCAAGTAAGTACTTGATCTCTTTTCCTTTGCATTTTCATACGAATTCTTGTACATGATTTGGATTCTTGATGATGATTCTTGTTCAAAATAGAGGGCTTTCACTTGCATTCTACTCCTTAGGGCTATTTATAAAGTTGCATGCATGATCTTGAGCATTTATAGTAGTTAATCCTTGTCGACATGATCATATGATTTGGAGTTTGGTGTCATACGTTTGACATGATTAGCAACATGATCGTGTCATTTATAACAAATTGGCTTAGTCGTAATCCCCAATATTTGAGTGTGTGTAGGTGAAATTCCACTTTATCCTATTGTTTAGTTCATACATTATCACTTAGGGCCTTCAAGATTAATTCATTTTCATGTGCTAATAATGTATGAAATTGCAAGAATCATTGTTAGATCATGCTTAGACTACTAGTTGTAACTATGGTTGTGTGGATTGTATGCAAACTTTTTCAAGAACACAATCAATTTAGCATGCCTGTCATGTGTTTGATGAAATTCCTCCAAGACTTCTACTAGGATTTCTTCCATAATTGTGCTTGATTCTTATCACTTTTTTTATTCTAAGTATGGGGAAATTGTTGGTCGCCATTTTATGACTTCAATTTTCTTTTTTTTTTTTTTTTGTATAAGATAATGGCACCACAACAAAAGTTAGACGTTTGCAGAAAGGATAAATTTGTTGCTTCCTCATCACAACCGCCTCCATCCCCTCAACTACTTGCAGCAATCGATCCTTCCGTGCACCCAATACTGCGTTTCACATCTAAATCCATATGGGAGCACTTTCAACACTTCCAATCATGCACGTTTGGAGAGACTCTATATCTTGATCGGAGTGTCATCGAACAACTAAATTTGCTTGATCAAGTTTGAGACATGGTCTCAGTTGAATCATGGGAGAAGTTGCTTACATTCAAAACCCCCATCTATTATGAGCTTACTCTAGAATTCTTTTGTACAGTTCAATCGGGTAAGCCCTTTGGAAACTTCGAGCCATAATGGAAGTTGCGATTTCGCTTAAATAACTGTGATCGTTCTATTATAGTAATTGATTTGGGTATTTACCTAAGCTTAGATTCATAAGAATTTGTGTAGACTAATGAATTCCTAAGGCTTCCATGCCGGTTAGCACATGAAGTCTCACCTCAGTTTTGGAATAGAATTGGTCAAAGCTATCCATTTGTTGCAAAGTCTAGCAAAGCTTCCTTCATGCATTGCCTTGAATACCAAGTTGTGCATTAGCTAATCTCTTACACTATTGTTAGGTGCGATAAAAGTACAAGTGTAGTTGGAAAGTTTGAGCTGATGGCCTTGTATAGTATGCTTGAGAAGTACACAATCAACATGGCTATGCTATTAGCCAATTATTTTGTAAAGCAAGCCACTAGCATCTAAGAGCATGATAAGCTATGTTGTAGTCCATATGTGACTTTGTTGGCTCAAGGAATAGAGATCCTGGATAGATGAATGCCGAATATGACATTGGTTTAGGAGACTGAACCTTTGAGAAGAGAAACATTTAGGAATATGCACATGAATCTTAGCATGGATGAAAGACGCAGGGGTGTAGGTGTAACTTCTAATCACAGATCAAGTTGTCAACTTGATTGCATTGAAGACATGCTATATCATATGTTGTCTTGCCAGGATGTGGCTGATGCTAAAGTTAGGTGAGTCTTTGCCAAGAAAAATCGACTAACCAGATTCTTTGGTAATGTGGCAAAGCTGAATGAACTCAAGATGCCTGATGTCTTCTTGACTCCCTCGACCACTTCCTCTGAAGAAGAAGTTGTCAACGATGATGATGAGGTGACTGAGGAGAATGTAGAAGTAAAGGAAGTCATTGAAGAAGAAAGTTTAGATGAGGAGGTGGATGAGGAAAGTGATAAGGATAAGGTGTGGACTTTAAAGAAGATAATGAGGATTTTATGGATGGTACCTACAATTAGGAGGATTTTGCTGTTTCTTCTTTGCTTTCATTCAATTTAGTTGTACTTAATGCTATTAGACTTGGTTTATTTGCTAGACTACTTTCTTGCTTCATTTTTAGGTTCCTTTATTTTCTTTGGGTTTTTTTCCTTCTCTCTTTTATTTATTTATTTATTTTGTTTTGTTTGATGTTTAGTGCTAACTTGCTGCAAAGTTCTAGAAGTGGAGCTAGGAAGCTCTTTTATAGAGATGATCTCTTATGGAGTTACAAGGTTTTAGAATTTTTGCTTCATAGCTTTTGGATTGTGTTATTGAGTTACTTAAATTTCAAGGGAGTATTAGTTTTCTTTTTCCACCTTTATATCCTCTTACTCATAAGTGTTTTGATTGATCCATTTTTCATGAATGATTTATTTCGTACATTGGGGACAATATATGGTTTTAAGTGTAATGAAGGGCATATAGAAATTATTGCTATTTAGGAAACCAATTTTTCTTCACATTTAACCCAATTGTTTTGATTGATTGAATTGCAGTTATATTAGAATTTGATGACTTCTAATGAATTGAATTGAGTACGTATGAATACTTGATCTCTAATAATTAAGTCATACAATGCCAGAGTTCATTGGTGAAATCTTTGTAGAGTAAAGTTATGAGTTATTTAGTTTAGGATTTTAGAACTTAGTATTAAAGCAACATCACTAGTTAGGAGTTAATCATTATTATTTTTGAAACTTGCTTTAATGTATACTTTTCTCTTGGAAATCTTTAGAGTCCTATAATTCTTAGTAAACAAATAGATGAAACTTATCTTTTGAGAAATCCTTGAAAACTTAAAATAGTTAGAGGGAGAAAGTGATAATAATTACATGAATAATCAATAACAAAAAGGAAAAATTGGTAAAGATTCGCTTTGGTCCTTTAGAAGAGTGACGTTGAATTCCACTACCAATGTCAAAGTAAGCTTAAAAAATAAATTGGTATGGATCGGCATTGGTCTTTCAGAAGAGCAAGGTTCTTCCTTGCTACCAATATAAGGACTAAGTTAGTATAGATCAATCTTGATTCGTTAGAAAAGAGAAATCCTTTCCCGTTACTAAAACACAATCATCATTAAATAATATGCTTAATTAATAATATAAATTCAATAAATTTGAATTCTTCCCAATGAAAGCATGAACTAAGGAGATGATTGGAGGATGAGCGGATATAGTATATGTTTACTTTGAATTATGACACATGTAGTATATGTTTACTCTGAATTATGACGCTTGGTAAGATTGAAAATAAGGTTGTATACATTTTAGCTAAGTAAATTAAAATTTTATGAATTTTTCCTAATCGGCGAGATGTTAAATTTAATTTTGAGTACAGGAATTCTTGATTAAATGATTTGGATAAACTTTAATTTATATGGATTAATTTGTGAACTCTGGTACTTGGTGTCCTTTGAGCATTGTAAAGGAGATTAAGTATAAGGAGTTAAGGAAGTTGTTAGAGAATTTTGAGTGAATTTGTAAGTTAATCTTTTGAATTATTTTCTAGGTTAGGTGTTAATTTTTAGCCAGTCTCCAAGTTAGCAATAATCTTTAATTTAAGAATTCTTGTCTTACTTTTTCTTTGATTTATTTGCTTGAGGATAAACCAATTCTTAAGTGTTGGAAAGTTTGTTAAGCTCCTCATTGTCTATATTTTATAGAGTGATTTTTAATCATTTTCCCTTGAATTTTGAGTTTATTTTGAGAAAATAATACTTAATTGAGTAAAATCTTGTTTTCAAGGTTTTGATATGATCTATGAAAGAAACAAGAAAATAGAAACAAATTTCACTCAATTCGAAGCTAAAATGAGGAAGCTGTGAAGTTTTGAAGATGGACATGACCAAATGATACAACTATGTCGTTTTTAGGGGAATTTGAAGTAGAAACATGAGAGTTCAATGGAAGACACAACCTAAATAACACGACTGTGTCCTTGGTTGTGTCACTCCTAAGTATTATGAAGATACGAAATTGATTTGATTTGGTGTATCAAAATAATACGACTAAGTAACACAATCGTGTCATTAATTGTGAATTTTTTACTTTATCCTTCCTATTTAAGGCTTCATTAGGGTTTTTTGTGAGAACTTTAACATATCTTTTGGAGAGAACTTCAAAAACAAAACACCTAAGAGAGAATGAAGCTTCTAGAATTCAAGATTCTTCTCATCATATCTATGGATCTTTTTTCTACTTTTCTTTTAGTTTTTGTTAAAGATAGCACTTTTATCATAAATAGAGAGTAGATCTTTTGTATCTAGGCCTTTTGGAACCTAGATCTATTACGTGACAATTGTTTTTATTAGATCTAATGAAACTCTTTAGTTTTCTTGAATTAGCTATGCATGCTTAATTATTTAGGTTGATATTCCTACAGGTATTAATCTAAAAATCTGATATTGTACAAGAAGATCGAGAGATTTCTTGTATAATTAGATCTAGGCATAATTACTGAGAGTTTGCACAATGTTAGAGATAAATTGCAAGATTCTTCTAGATCTTAAACATTTTCTTTAAAAGAATTCATCATGCGTTAATGTGATCTTAGGTTATGTTATGAGGAAGAGATTCTTTTAGGTAATCCAAAGATTAAGATTAATAGGCTTGAGAAAACTATTAGCTTTAATAGAGAATTCTCCTGGTCAAGAAAATTGATGAGTTAATTAGATTATCTTTAGAAAAAAAAAAAAATCACATGTGTAGGCCTAGGGGAAGCAAGATCCAGGTACGCCATTGAGTCTTAAATTAAATCTTTAATTGATTATTTTCCTATTTTGGTTCTTAATTAGTTGTTAAAAACATTAGTTGCTACAATTTTAGTTTAGATGTTTAAGTTCTTAAAATTGAATTTATTGGTTAAATAATTGAGCTAAAATTAGTATTAGTACTTAGAATCTCTGAAGAATTAACTCGAACTCATATCCACTACACTAGAATTTAATAGGTGTGCTTGCCTTGTATTAATCTACTACACAAGAATTGAAATGAATCAAATCTTTACTAAGGCAAGGAGAATTATAACTCAAAAGATTCATAGTTTATAGTACATACAGTCCATGACACTCCTTAGGAGAAGCAATTTAGTGTCTAGTTATTAGATCCTGAAACACAAGAGAAGAAGAACCAATGATTATTCTCAAATTTTGGTTATATTTGACTTTACTCATGGATAATAGATTATGTGTAAGTTTCGGTACAAGAAAAATGTTAGGAAGAACAAAATTGGGTTGCAAAGTGACTTGTCCAACAATTTCAACTAATTTAGTACTGCCATCCAACAATTTTATACGAATAGGGTGTATGAATTTTTGTTTCTTGTCAAACAATGAAGGATAGGGTGTCATATGATTAGTGGCCCCTGTGTTTACTATCTATGAAACTATTTTATTAATCAAAATATTAACATACAGATAGGAAAAGTAGACATGCTACTACCTGCTTATTGAGCTACATTTGATGCAAAACCTACATATTGAGCTACATTTATTGCAGAATTCTATATAGAATCAGATGGATGTTTAGATTTTTCCTTTATCGGTCGCCATACTTCTTGACAAACATCTTAAAGAACTTATAGATTCACATCATGTAAACTACTTATACATAGTGACATATTGTTAGAATCATGTTTAATAGGAGTTTCTAAGGTTCCATGTATTTTATCCACAAAAGAGGTAGAAGTTGCAATACCTTTCTTTATTAGCCTACAAATCCTCTTCCCTATATACCAATCAAGCTATCTAACAATTTGGAAGTAGTTTCAATAGATTGTCCTTCATTATGACAATGTTTGCAAAATAATCTCGGAACAATTACTTTACTCCTTCGCTTGTTACTACTATTCTTTCCCATATCCCTATTAGTTTGGAAAGCCATTTGTTTTGTATCATTTATTATAGTAAGTTGCCTTTCCCTTTCTACTTATTGTACAAGATAGAAGGCTTTATTAACATTAGGTAATGGATCCATAGCAAGTACTTGATTATGCACCACTTCATATGAATCATTCAAAACTAGTAAGAACTGCATTAATTTTCCATATGATTCATGCTCATCAAGTCGTGTCTTCAATTCACAAGTGCATCTTGACATTATACACACAAGTGCATAAGGGATAAGGACTCAATTCTTGCAATTCATCCCATAGCCTTTTCATCTTATCATAATACAAACCCTCATATTTCCTTGGCAAAAATTGCTTATTTCCTATTAAATCTGATAAATGAGTGGACCAGACCATTAACTTGTCCATACTGTTTAAACAACTGATTCCAAAGTTCTAAAGTAGATTTGTATAAAGGAAGTTTTGAGATATCTCATTCACCATTGAATTAAGTATCCAGCAGCGAACCATGTAGTTACACCGTATCCATTTTTCACTAATAAAGTAAAATAATCATCCAATTTAATAATGGAATCATCAATAAATTCCTAGCTTGAGTTTAAAACCTAGGGCCATTTTTAGAGATCTACTCCATGTTGTAAAATTGGATCCATTGAAGACAATGTTTCTTAAACACATTTCTGGATTATTTGAAGCTAATAGGTATAATAGATCATAGACTACGAGATCAACACTACTTTGACCTAATTGCAAAGGCATAACTGGATGAAAAATGTCTAGCATAATCTTGATTTGCTTAGTGTACTCTAATACCATATGAAAATCTGTAATAAAAGCCATGAAACTTGAAGAGATTGTAAAGAGAGAGAATTATGTGAAAGTATCATATGTGTATATTAGAACTTGTTAGTTATGTACAAAGTGTTGAGTATTTATGTACATCCCTGTAGTTTGTAACTAACACTAACTATTAATCTAAACTAGCATCTTAGTCAGCATTTGAGTTGGAAATAAATAATATGTACAAGTAATAAGTGAATACATTGCATAACTCTCATACAAATGTTGTCGACGAGAGGCGATCATCCAGTGATGAAATGGAGATGAGATCTTGATAGATGAGCAGATGATCCCATACTTAGCGCCATCAAGATTTCTGGAGGTAAGATAGGTTTCATTCATTTCACTCGACTAACATTTGATCACTACTCTAGTAGAGTATTGGAGACGAGAGACACATATATTCCACTTCCTAACTGGAGAGTTGATAGCCACACTTCGAGATATATCGCTTATTATTTAGTCTCCAAATGGATGATCATCCTATGATTGGTAGGATGCATAGGAGTTAGGTCAATGTCTGCCATCAGCTACTAGGTCTATGCCCATTTGCAGATCATACTAAGGGGGTCATTTGAGGTTGTCTTAGTTGAAAGACCATTTTACCAATTTGCTTGATGATGTAGATGGCATTACCATCTAACGATATATACGAGCTCACATCATGTCATGGACAAGGACAATTGCAGATTAGAGATAATTGCTCGTCTAAGCACCCTTCACTTTACAAATCTCCTTTATATTTTGCATTCCGGTATCAGACACCTGCTAATATGGATCACTAGGAAGGGAACACACGATTACTAATATTACGTGAGCCAAAAGGGTGGGTTCGAACCGCAAGATGGTTCGAAGGATAAATGGAAGTTGAAGGTTAAGCGTAGGTGATGGGAATCAGCCACTAACTACGTCCAAGCCAAGGCCGACCTATCTAAAGCCAACGTTGACCCTTCAGAAGAAGATGCCAACCTGTTTTAACCCGAGGCTGAAGGGTTTAAGGCAGAGGTTGAATAGATTTCGCTGAGGTCGAGCAAATGACAGGAGGGGAAGAAAAGGAACCACTTGGTAGCAAGCCTATCATCTGTCAAGAAGACGAGAGATCACACAGTCAAGGACTTAGGACCAAAGAACCACTCGACACAACCCTAAGAGACTAGTGCCGACTAATTCTAGGACTCGACAATTATGGGTTGACCTTTCTGGTGTCTCAACTAAGCAACGCGAGACTTCAGGGACTCCTTCCTAAACCTACACATCCAACTGCCGACCCCATCTGGTTTGGATACTCCCCCTCTTAGGATATGCCAAGTCCTATAAAATGCACAGTTTTGTATTCTTGTATTTGTTTTCCTTCATTTTATTTATGGGCCTAATTTTTTAAGGTTTAAGGCCTTATACATTATTTACAGTTTTACCACTAGGGTTTAGGACTTGCTATAAATAGCAACTATTGTACACATAGATAGAGACAGACAGACAAAGATATACAGACATATATACAGAAGAATATACAAAGAGTAAAACTTTCCTCTTTTAAGCAAGGCTATACTTGAGTTAGCATTTTTCAGATTATCGAGTGTTGATTAGACTCTTTAATCGCTTTCGCATTCTTATCAATTTTGTTCTTAGATTGTGGTGAACCCCTTCATTTGAATCAGTTAGTGAGTTACATCTAACCTTCATTTGGAACCCCGAGCAACATTTAGTGTTAGTGAGTTGTATCGAACTCTATTTCGAGCTCAAACCCTTGATTATGTTTATGTCTTGGTGAGTTATATTTATCTGCATTTACTATCAAAACCCTTCCTGTTCTTCATAATCATTTTCTTTGAATACCCATTCATGTTCGTTCAGGATACACTGCTGTTTCTTCTTTAATTCCTTATCAATGGGTCTTTGTGCATTGATGGTCGATATGACTCACCAACGTCTCACACGAGCTTGAAGTATACTTGATATGATACATAAATATAACATGAGATTGCTCGTCACTAGTCTATGCTTAATGGCCTAGATAAGAGCTGTTCAAGGTCTCGGTTTTCATTAGGAAAACACAAGCTTAAGAAAAAGAAGGAAGGATAAAATGTTTGAAGTTTTATATCACTATTCTGATTATGTAGCTATTACATATCATAAGTATTTATATGGCCCAATTAAGATAAGTCCTAAAAATACGTAAATTACAAAAAAAGATTCTTACTAAAATAGAAAAGAGGAATAGATTATAAGGGTAAAGTTGTAAACAGACAAAAGAATATTTGGTTACGAAAAGACAGTACGAATGTTAAAAAAATGATACATGTGTCCACTATCCAGCCTATGGTCCCAATAATATATGTTTGTCGAGTAGAGTTGATTCTGAGTAGATTGCATCAAGTTGGATGCTCAGCAGCTAGGTTATTCAGAGCTTAGGTAAGGTTGGTCCAATGGGCAACTATTCTTAGGCTCAGCCTTGGCTAGTCGAATTAGAAGTGGACAACTTAGCATTGGATGTATGTCCAAAGGTATGCAAGTGAGCTTTGGCCTATGGGCTAACCCGTTTAACCCATAAGCTAAAGTGGGCCTATTTAGGTTAACTTATTTAACACATTTATGCCTTTAGCCCATAGGTCGACTCATTTAACCTACTTTTTAAATAGGTTAGGGTTAAGGTTTTTTAGCTTATTTAAAAAGCGAGTTGAACGAGCTCGACTTATTTAACCTACTAGCCAAAGTGGGTTAGTCCGAGTTGGCTCGTTTAACTCACTTATACACTTCTATGTATGTGAGCTTAGCCATATATAACTTCTATACTCACCTTTGGTTTGGCAATAAGTTGTTAGCTCGATAATTGGTTGAGTACCTCAATAATCTTCTTAATGAGACAAAAAGTGGTTGGAGCAAAGTACCTTAATAGGTTAGTATGGATAATGTTTTGTTCTTTAAAGTTCAACTCCACTTAGATAGCTCAGTAAATCATTTGTGTTAGTCCATGAGCTTGAAAGCGAGTGATTAGTCCGTAATCCCTATCACCTGCTATAGGGTAGAGCTCGAGTGGTCCTTCCTAGATGCCTTCCACTCCTTTTAAGAGGTGACTTGCAGATCTAGCTAACGACATGAGTGAAAGGCTCACATAGGTTAACCCTTCTTCAATACCTATGTACATGACCTTTAAGCATAGCTCATTAGGTATAGGTTAGGACGGTGTAAAGATTACTCAAGCAAATTGTGATCAATTGGTGCAGCCTCAACCTCAACCTATTGCTCTAACAAATGATCATGAGGAGATATATGCCTATAGGTGCTGCTAGTCGAGACATCCTTATATAGGCATCACTATATGTACCTTTTAGTCATTTTGGATAGATTTTGTATATATACGTACGTTTAGTATGTTAAAATGATGAAATTTTTTAGACTTATTGAAATTGTAGTTAGCAACTTCTTCGTCCAATCTATTTTTTCATTTCTTTTTTTTTAATTACTTGCTTTTGATTGGGGTTGAAAAAAATTTGATTGAAGAGTTGTGAAAGTTTTCTACATATATATACACATTTTGCTTTAAAGTTGTGGGTGTTAAATATTGTATTTATGGATGAGATGTAATTGTGTATTATAAATGTTTAGAAGTTGCAATTGGTGATGTTTATGGATGTTACAATGGAAAAGATTGTATTTGGGATACATGGATGATAATTGGTGTTTTGTTCATGTAGGTTACTGATATAATTGGCTTTTGAAAAGTTGAATTTAGCAATTTGAGCTAAATTTGACTTTTCCAAAGCTGATTTCTACCATTTCAATAAAGTTGGCTTCTTAAAAGCCAATTTTAAGCAAACATTTAAGCCGACTTCATTGCAGTTGATGAATTCGACTTTTCTATGGCCAAATTTAATTTAACATAAAAATGTATTTTTAGAAGGTAAATTCAAGTACAATATGTTTGGAATTATTTTTGTAATGACAATATTTTGGGGATTTTGTAAAAATTAAAATATTATTTTCCTTTTCCCTTATACCTAAGAGGTAAAGAACCTTGTGGTTCCTTATAGATAGGGCATATGAGAGGCCATGTTAATAATATTTTGTTTAATTATGTAAACTAAACTATTTACCACAATCATAAAAACTTTGAACTTCAAAAAAGTCAATTTTCTACTTAATTAAATCATTCATGGTTCTTTATGTTATCCCGCGTAAGCCTATTAACTTTTGCTTGCAAACGTAGATATATCGAACAACTACAACATAACATATGACATTATATAGCACTACAATGACCACGTAAAATTCTAGTTGAAATAAAAATGAAAAAAAAAGTACACATCAAGAATTAGGAAAAAAAAAAAGGCTCTTACATTCAAAGCCTTCTCCATCACACCTCTCTTCACATGTAAACCTTCATTGAATTTCTTCATGTAAAAACCTTGTTGGAATCAAAATCACCAAGAACCAAGTGTGATATCTCATGATTAAGTGTTTGACATAGATTATCGAAGGTTGTAATACTAGTCTATAAGGCTATGGTAGTAAATACCTTATCAACATATGATTGTAACTTTTGGGCTAAGCAGTTGAACTAAGCTTATTAATATTTGTTGGCTTAGTTATTCACAGCTTTTAACTTGGGATATTATAAATGGTATCAAAGTTAACCTCCTACTAGTAGGTAGATAATTTGGCTGTAGCTCCAGTTTAGAGAAAAGATTTAAGGAAGACGAGGAGTGTCACTAAGATATGACTCTTAGCATGCTTCTAGGATGACTTGTAGGTAAAAGGTGGCTTGAATCATATACTGAAAAAGGGGAAAGATCTAGACTTAATTATAAGGTCTCACGATGAGAATATCCAGTATTAAATGGAGAGAGATTGTGTCAGCCCATAATTAAGTGTCCTACATGAATTATGAAAAGTGCTAGTACTAGTTTATAAGGTCGTGGTGATGGTCAACACATGGTTGCAACTTTTGGGATAAATATTTGAAATGGACCCATTAGTATTCATTGTTTTTATTATTCACTGCTTTTAATCTAGGGCGTTACGCTAAGAGAACTTAAACTTATAGAAATCGAAAGTAGTATTCTTTTGCTTGGAAAAGGATAAGAAGGAAGAAAAATCAGAACTTCAAAGATGGAAATACTTCCATGGCTTCAACCCACCGTAGTAGACTTAAGTTCTACAACCATGGGTGAAGGCTTTAACTATATCCCTCTTGTCTCCTTGTATACCACATTGATGGATTTAGGAATAATTTTAGGTTTTTATCGCAATTAAATGAATAAAACCAGGTTGTCTTCTCGCGATTTAGGAAAAATATTTGAGTTAATTATGGCATTTTGAATTTACACGATCTTAAGGATTAGGGTCGAAAGCATGGTTTAATAATTTCATGAAAGGGAATGTTTTAGGTTAATAAATTAACTAGTGGTTAAGGTTAGGTTATTGTTTGGCACCTTTTGACTTCTTACTTTGATTTTTTTTCTTTTTTTTAACATTGTTGCTGATTACATCTCTACTTTATCCCTTTGTTTTTTCAATTTTAAAAACCTCAAGTTTGAACTTGGCCTATTATACACTCAATTGAATATATACTTGTTATACTATATAGTTTAGTTATCTCCTACTAAACCTGCTAATCTACTCAACCTTATCAAACAATGGACATATGCTACATGTGTTTTTATTTCCTCGTAAACCATTCGGATTTTCACTTAGCATCCATGTTGGGAAAAAAAAATCCACATCAAAGTAAAAACTTGAAAAAGAATGAAAAAAACGTATAACAATGAAAAATGAAAATAAAGAAAAGTTAAAACAAAAATTTCACTATCACGATTAGTAAAGCAAAATTGAAAATGCTTATGCCTTTCTCCCTAAAATCGAAACCCTTTTTCCCTCATGGCCAAAATCTCCAACTATAACAATAATTGTTGAGCTTGATTTTTCTCGATTTTTAAAATATTTTCCTTAACCTGATTAATATTAAACCCTAACCCATTTAACCTTAACCCTTGACTATAAGTTAAGAAAAGCTCAGTTTTTAAATGTATCTTGAAAATCCTTTGGGGTTGCCACCTGATTGGAGTCGGGAAAAAGAAGATTAGATTAAATTGATTGGGTAGACCAATTTAACTTAGTTACCAGTCTTCTTAAAAACTAATTTTTAGAAAAAGGTTCGAAAACTAAAGATTTTAGGTCCAGGGGCTAATTTTATAAACTTTTAATGGGTACCACTTTTTTATTTTAATTTCATTTTTCAATATATTCTTATTTACACAAACCATTCACATGCAACTAAATTAATTAAATTAAACAATTATTTACAAAATATGAAAAAAAAATTTCCATATTTTAAATTGCCTCGTATTTAAGTATGAGTGTCTAAGTACCTGCTATTCGGGAACAAACGTATGTAGTTCATTTTAAAAAAATTTAAGTAGGTTGATTTCTTTTAAATTTGGAAAATGGCCGACTTTACGTCTCTTAGCCATTTCATTTTATTTAAGAAAAACACCTAAGAGAAAAGTGTCATAATTTGATGATTTTATTTTTGGGAAAATTCTAAAATATCCTCGTTTAAAAAAAAGTCCATTTATTTTTATTTATTTGAAAAAAAATTTTCTAAGTGATAAAACTTTTTTAAAAAATCCTAAAATACCTAAATGTATCTCTCCATGAAATATACAATTATCATCACTAATATGCTTAACTATGGAAAAAATACTTAAACCATAAAAAAAAAAAAAACTAATTATGAAAAAAGAAAAAGTTTGAATCATGATAAAGATTTCTGAATTATAGAAAATATACCTAAAAGAAAAAAAATCCTAGATTGGTGTTTTACTTTTATAAAATTCTACAAGAAGCCTTAATAGTTTATTTATTTTATTGAAAAAAAGATTTTTCTTTATTTTTTTATTATTATGTATTTTTATGATTTTCTTATTATTATTTTTTCCCTTTTTTGGTAGTTACAATTACAATACATTACAAGAATAAATAAATAAAAATACAAAACACAAATCAAAACTAAAGCAGAGCCAAACCAAGTTGGAGTTCACACGAGTTAGAGCTGGGTGTTGGAGCGGCCAAGTTAGGTTGGAAAGGTCTTGCCATAGGGAGTTTCTAACACAACTTGTCCTAACTCGGAAAGCCTTGAGCTTGTGCGAATTTTAGAAAGAGAAAAAGGGGCCATGTAGAGAGAAAGAGTGGCATTGTGAATGGATTTAAGTAATTGCGAGTGATGAGTTGATGATTTATAGTAAAATAGAATCCTCTATTTATAAGTATCATGGTCGAGTAAAGAATAGAAAATATTAAATGCAGTATGATTTTCTTCCTTATTTGAACTCGACGAACTTGAACAATATGTGATACTAAATATGAAGCTACGCATGGAAAACATAATTAACATGCACCAAGAATGTGCCTATTACATGTAGGAGTGTGTGTAAGAGCGTACCTTGTGACATGGCGACGATATGGCATGACGTGATGACGACATGGTATGGTGACGTGATGGGTGACATAGACGCATGTATCAATGAAGAATGGACAAGTGTTTAAGTAAGAGAAGAAAATAAAATATATATTTTATACCTTTCATGGATTGAACCCAAAATCTCCAAGTTATGTACAATATCAAATTAAAGTATGTTACCATCAAGCCATTGGCCTATGCCTAATCCATATATGCAATCAAATTACATATATGGACCAGGTTAGCTTGAGTTAGATTCAAATTTATGCCTAGGCCTAATATTCCTCTTCTCTTGAATTGTTTAAGGCCCTAAAAAATACTAAAGCTAAATTAAAAAAAAAATACTCTATTTAAACTATCTAAAAAACTATTTTTTTTATTTTTTTTCACTTTTCTAAATTTTCTATTTTTTGTGTTTTTTTCTAAATTAGGACCATTTACCCTATTTTTAAAAACTCTAACAGAGAGCAAAAATAGGATGTCTATAATAATCCATCGAAGCTAAACCCTTAAAATAGAATGCTAACCTAAAACAAATAACTGAATAGAAGATGTTAACCAAAAGATCACTCCATTCAACACATCGAAGAAACTTTGTGGGGGCTTTTTTCTTAGATATCAATGAGAAACAAAATTTCCAAAGAAGTTGCATCTCATCTCCGTGAGAGTTCTGGTGGGTGGATACTTAAGTATTATTTGTATTGACCTAAAACAAAACAAATATATATTTAAAAAAAAAAGAAAAGGAGAAAAATAAAATTAATATAATCCCTTGTTATGGGATTTGATTGGTGGCTAACATAAAAACTTTAAGATAAAACTATTGCTGAAGTAATACTCTATTGTTCAAAAAAAATATATATAGGCATAAAATTATCTTAGTCCAATTAGCTTACATGGTAATGAATCGCTTTTAGGGGAAGTCTTTCTTCCTTGAAACAGGCTCTTAAGAAGAGCCAAATGAAATTACATCTAAAAGTGTAAAAACATCACAAAGTTGAGACCCTCCTAAGCATAACTTTGATGGATTACTATTGCGTTTGGGGATTTGGGCAGTAAGAGAAAAAGGGTTTCGAATTTTGGGAGAAAGGTGTAGCTTTTTTCAATTTTGCTTTACTAATAGTGATAGTAAAATTTTTGTTTTAAATTTTCTTTTTTTCTTTTTGTTTTTCAATGTTATACCTTTTTTTTTTTTTTAATCTTTTTCAAGTTTTTACTCTAATGTGGATTTTTTATTTTTGAACATGGATGCTAAGTAAAAAAAAAAATGGCTTACTAGGAAATAAAAACATACATAGTATATGTCCATTGGTTAATAGAGCTAAGTAGACTAGTAAGATTAGTGGAAAATAACCGATGTATATATTGTGACAAGTATATATTTAATTAGGTGTATAACACACGTGGCATATGCCCATTGGTTAATTGGGCTAAGTGGACTAGCGAAGTTAGTGGGAGATAACTTATGTGTATAATATGACATGTATACATTCAATTGGGTGTATAATGTGCCGAGCTAAAAGTTCAAGTGTAAAATTCAATTGAAAAAAAAAAAGGTAAAATAAAGGTGTAATCCATGACAATGTTCTCGTACCCCTCCCCCCAACACACACATACACAATTTTTTTCCCCTTATTTTCCATAGTTAATCCACTTGAGACATTTACATAGATTTCATTTTTTCCTGTAGTGAGTCTAACTTCATACACTAACAAACCTTAACCTAGTTATTCCAGGTACTATGGATGACTATGAAACATTAATTTAGGTGATAAATTGCCTTTTTTTTTTTTCAAAGTTTAGATAGTTAATCGTAAAATTAGGCAAAAAAAAAAAGGGGTAGTAAAAGTTCAAACCCCCTTCTCCCTTTCTTCTCTCTCATTATTCTTTTTAAGGATTTTTGCCAACTCACAAAGGCGCTACCCCTTGCTATTCTAACCCTCATCAAGCATCTTAACGTTCCTTAGGATAGAGTTGTAATGAGGCAAAAACGATGTCTATTTTGTCTTTGTAGCAAAGTTTTGCTCAAACTTCACCACAAAGAAGGGCAACTGTAAATACTTAATTTTTGCTCCTTTAAAGTCCTAATTTTTATTTTTACAAAAAGGGGTCCTAATTTAAAAAAAAAATCAAAAAACAAAAAAATTAATAAAAAATAAAAAAATTAACAAATAATGAAAATACCAAAAAAATAAGAAAAGGAAAAATCATAAAGATTTCGTAGATTTTTAGGAAGTACTTTATATTAGGAATAATTAGTTTTAGTGTTAGTTTAGTTAAAAATTTTATTTTAGGGAATCGGATAGTTTAAATATAATTTAATGGTAATGAATGTCAAGATACATGTCAACGGCTTAATGAATAAGCAACGGAGTATTTAAGTGGATTTAGTTGGAGGTCACGGGTTCGAGTCTCAACAGGCACTTATGTCTTTATTTTTTTGTCTTTACAGAAGTAAGATTTAAAATCGAATTCATATCTAATCAAATCATATGAATATTAGTTGAATCAAATTTGAATTAAATTTGAATCTAATTTAATTAACAAATCAGATATAATTACATATGATATGATATGATTTGGTTAGACTATATAAACACTTCACACAGTCAGAAAAGAGAAACAAAGCAGAAAAGAACAGGAGCCCCTGCAGAAACTAGCAACATACCACCTAGAACAGCAGTGTAGTAGACGGCAGTAAAAACAACAACACGGCGGACAGCAACGAACAGAACAGCAGCACAGCGAACGGCAGTCGAGATAGCAGCATGGCGGATAGCAACGAAGACAGCAGCATGGCGGACGACAGTGAAAACAGCAGCGCAGTGGACGGCAGCGAAAACAGCAACGCAGCGGACAGCAGCGAACAAGAACAGCAGCACAGCAGACATCAGTGAACAGGACAGCAGCACAATAGACATTAGCGAACAGAACAGCGACACCAGACAAACAGCAACGACACCAGATGGACAACAGTAACACCAGGCGGACAGCAATGCCAGGCGAACAGCAGTACGTTCTGTACAACAGCATCACAGCACACGATTCAGCACTGTCCGTCACGTCTCCACGCTCGACGAACCAACACCAACACTTCACCGAACAGCCCAAGTCAGATTCGATTTTGATTATTTTATTTTATTTATTTATTTGTCTCTTTATTTATCATTATAATTCCATTAGTTATTTAATTAAGTTTATGACATGATAGGTAAATAGATATATGTGTATGTATTTATATACTTAGGTATATTTTTAACATTATGACTTTAGGATTTTCTCACTTAGAAAAATTTATTTTGTAAATAAATAAAATAAAAAACCCCGTTAAAAAAATAGACTTTTAGAGGGTTTTTATAAAATAAAATAGAAGACTTAGTGAATTAGGGCTCTTTTAGAGTTTTCTTTGAAAAACTAAATTGATAATAAAGTAAACTCGGTCGATTTTCAAAATTAAAATCAATCAACACATTAAGGATTTTTTTTAAAAAAGAACTACGATCGTCTGATCTCGGCTAATGGGTATGTAGGCACCTTCGGGGCGACGATAAATATGTAAAAACTTAAGTTCTTTTTTTTTCTTTTGATTTTATTTATTTATTTATTTTAAATATTTTAATTAGAAAAATAATCCTAATTTCGGTAAATAAATATTGGTACCCGTTAAGGGTTTAATAAGTTAGTACCCGAACTTGGAACCCTCTGGTTCTTCATTTAAAATTGAAATCAAAGATCGGTAGTCAAATCGTAATCAATCCACTCAATTGGTTACGGTTTCTTTTTCTTTTCTCGACTTCGGTTAGATGGCGACTCCAAAAATAATTTTTAATAAGTAACCTGAATTTCTCAATTTCTTTAATCGAGGATTAATATTAAACGGGTTAAGGTTTAGTATTAATCAGGAAATGAGAAATTAATTTTAAATAAGAAGAAATCGAAAAATCAGACTCGACAGTTTGGCGACTCCACTGGGGACCGCTAGAGGGCTAGCTACTAAAAGTTGTCGAAAATAAGATTATTTTTCAAGGAAAAAAAGAAATAATAATAAAAAAAAAAGAACTTAGGTATATTGTTTGATGTATTTGTTTATTTTACTAACATTTTTTTGTTATAGCAGTTTATTTAAAGGGGAATATTGGGGGGTTTTACTTTTACTTTTACTTTGTTTTTTGCATCATAAATGCATAATAGACACGGTCAGAACCAAGCCGTCTTAGGACCTTGGAGGGGGGCCATTGTATAAGCTTCGGATGTTGTGGGGTAACCACCTTTCGGGGCCGATCAAGCTACCCCACTCAAGTTTAAATGCGATCACAGAATCGTTACTTTGAAAAAAAATAGTGGTTGTAGAACTTGAGAACCTTTAGAACCCACCCTTTGTATTTCATGAAAACTTTTTTAAAAAAAAAAAAAAAATTCACAAGAATCTATGATGTGGCAAACCTAAATTGATAAAGACAGTTGTGAAGTTGTAATGGTAATTGTAATCTTCCATTGTAAATAATTTGTAATAATTTCATGTAAAGTCTAGAATACGTTGTAATTGTAATTTTAATTTTGATTTTTATTTAGTCATTGTTGGACCAAGTCAAGGGTCTTTTAAAGACATTTATGTCCACTTACCGCATTAGCCTCAAAAACTACTTCAAACGTGGTTTCGACTTTTCAACCCAAATAAACAGGAGGTTATTAAGAATAAGATTAGGCCCGTCCTCTCTCTACAGAAGATCCCCATGAACATCACTCTAGTGTGGGCCTTCATACATCTATGGGAGCTCGAATCTATCGCTTTTTGTTTGGGCCCACATCAACTGAGCCCAACCCTCACAAAGTAAATAAAAAAACAAAACATAAAAATAAAAGAGAAACAAAACAAAAGAATCAAACCTGTAAAATAATAGGTAGTTATCATTGTGCCTAGTATTCTACCCACTAGAAATATTCATTCTTTTAGGTAAATTCAACATTTTGCAAATGGCCTTCTTCATTTAGAATAAATAAGATTTAGATATTTTCTTTGTTTAGTCTTTTATTCTTCAGAATTTCTCATTTGTAAATAGACTCTCAGTAATGTTGTTCTCGACTTGTATATATTTCCATGAAAGCAATCTTCCGTAATCATCCATTTACAATTCCATCACTCGGTCTTTGTAACATAAAAGCCTTAACTTTTCCTCTCTCTCTTTAAAAAAAAAAAAAAAAGAAAGAAAGAAAGAGAAAGAAAGAAAAAAGAAGGAAAGGAAAGAAAAGAGAAAAAAAAAAAGAAATTTGCTAATGGTTACAAATCCTTATAGGATTCGGGACAAACATAATTACTTGGCCTATTAAAGCAGATAACCTAAACAGACCCACTTGGCCCAAGAAATAACTAGCCAAACCCGAGCCCTAGCTCATCAAGATAGTTGAATTAACTTAAGATTTGAGCCATCAAGTCCAACCATGAGCCGAGTCAAAACATAAAGCCATGAAACATTATCCTAAGCTTAATCCTCGATACAAACAAAAAGGGCAATTCATTAGTCCCTTCCACTTCAAAAGTTGTCAGTTCTAGCCCATTCGAACTTTAAAGAACCTAACCCAAAATCACATATGGAAGCTCAAGGGCGTTAAGACTTATAAGTCTGGGGCATGGGGCATTTAGTCTTTGAAATTTCACAACTGGGGCATGTTCCAAGGAATTCGTGAGTAAGGTCTGTCATCACCTTAAGGTCAATCCATCCTTATGTAGGGAATTGGTAACTCACTTTTAAAAAAAGTTTTGAATGAAAAGAGGCAAGCTATATTCTATACACTAACCCTTAAACACTTTGAGAGATGAGAGACATCATGGTGAGGATATTTTGGACTCATTCTTTAAAGGAGGTCCATTTTGAATTTGATACGCAGACCGAAATGAAGTTAAGAATTCATTTTCAAATCCTAAACACAATTATCCTTTGATAACCCCGTTGGACTGATTTTGAGTCACTTCAAATGTAAACCTTGTCAAGAACCACCCCACAGTGGGACAATTTGGAGGTTAGAGTCATTAATTAGGAGAGAAGGATAAAACTGATTTGTGCTTACCCCAATAATAACAATTCAAGGATAATTTTTGTTTTCGATAAATCATTCTCTTTAAAGAAGAGCTAACATTTTTCCAAATACCCCAAAGGCCGCATATACCTTACCTAAGCCAATGCACTTTGAACCTATACCTATGGATTTAGGGCCTTAATTCATCGAAAGACAAAAACTTGACAAAAGAGATAGTTATTTTTGGGGAAGTGAAAAGAAATAAATGAAATGAAATGAAAAAAGAAAAAAGGAAAAAAGAAAAAAACTAGGAAAAAGGAAAATGAAGAAATAACCAAATATTGGGCTTGAGAAAATCCCCAATCAAAGAAGGCCCAAGTTGCTCTAAAAACACAAGGCCTTAAATCGCATTCCTAACCAAAAACACAAAACCTCATATTCATTCAGAATCACTTTTTCAACCATAAACCAAAAACTCCATATTCAGTTCAAAATCACACCCCAAATCATGAACATAAACCCTTTCTATTCACTCAATTCTTAAACACAAGACCTTCCCACCCACTATAACTCCCTACTCAGAGCTCTTCCAATTTTGAAGAATAATTTATCTAAGATAAAAATTATTTTGGAAACTAGGGCAAGCACACATCTAGTTCATTCCTAAGGGTTCTTGACTTATACCCCCCAGGTTGGATGAAAGCACTTCTTTCAAAATAGGCCCTTTCAATTAACTTCTTTTGAAACCATTTGACTAAAAGCCCAATTTACAATACTGAACCCAAAAAGACCTAACAGATCGATCAGAGCATATCACTTACAAACTGGATTATAATTTCTAGAATAGTAATCAAGAGTGAAATCCAAACCAAGAGTGCGTAAGGAAGTCCTTTTTGACTAAACTAATCGTAAGTTACCTTTTCCTTACAAAATGAACATCTAAGGCCTATCCAAGAGGCTCATTGTCCAGGTTACAAACTAGGGTGGATATGAGATACCCTACATGATTATAGCGTTTGCCTTTTAAATAAAAATTTGTATCCGTTAGCAAACTTTCAAGGAAAAAGAAGGAAAAAAGAAAATGAAAAGACATGAAGAGGAGAGAGAAAGTGGAGGCTTGTTACAAGTTTTTCCATTCATTTTCCAGTCCATTTCATCCATAGTGGCCAAATTTTTAATTCATGTTATAAACAGTTTTCACCAAATCCTTCATTTGTAAATTACTCAAGTCAAGAGTTTTTTCCGAGTCAGCTATGTTCTTAGCCAATAGAGTTTAAGCGAGTTCGAAGGGTACTTACTCTTTATCCATTTTCTGAACGCAATAGCTAGCTTATAGAGTAGTATTCCTATCTATATCTTCTTTAGTGCTTCAGTCAACTTATGGAGTGCTATCCAGATTCATATTCTCATTTAGGGACCTAACCAGCTCATAGAACGCAGTCCCAATCTAAAGTTTCTGGCTGACTCCTAAAATAGTCCCAATTTATAATCTCTTAAGGAGCTAGCCAGCTCGTGAGTATAGTCCCAATTCGGAGTTTCACAGGCTCCCAGTCACCCAACTCACAAAATGCTGCTCAACTTATAATCTTTCAGGGATTTAGCAAGCTCATGGAGCGCTATCCCAATTCAAGTTTTCTTCACATTTTTAGGTCTTAGCCAGCTCGAGGGGCGCTTTGACCACCTTGGTTAGTCAGCTCATTAAGCGCACAACCAAGTTTTCTTCATATTTTTAGGTCTTAGCCAGCTCAAGGGGCGCTTTGACCGCCTTGGTTAGTCAACTCATTAATGGTACGGCCAAGTTTTCTTCACATTTTTAGGTCTTAGCCAGCTCAAGGGTAGATCTTAGCTAGCTCAAGGGGCACTTTGATTGCCTTGGTTAGTCAGCTCATTAAGGGCACGACTAAGTTTTCTTCATTTTTAGGTCTTAGCTAGCTTAAGGGGTGCTTTGACCACCTTGGTTAGTCAGCTCATTAAGGGCACGACCAAGTTTTCTTCATTTTTAGGTCTTAGCCAGCTCAAGGTTAGTCAGCTCATTAAGGGCACGACCAAGTTTTCTTCATTTTTAGGTCTTAGCCAGCTCAAGGGGCGCTTTGACCGCCTTGGTTAATCAGCTCATTAAGGGCACGATCAAGTTTTCTTCATTTTTAGGTCTTAGCCAGCTCAAGAGGCGCTTTGACCACCTTGGTTAGTCAGCTCATTACGGCACGACCAAGTTTTTCTTCATTTTTAGGTCTTAGCCAACTTAAGGCGCATTTTGACCACCTTGGTTAACCAGCTCAAGGGGCACTTTGACCGCCTTGGTTAGTCAGCTCATTAAGGGCGCGACCAAGTTTTTCTTCATTTTTAGGTCTTAGCCAGCTCAATGGGCGCTTTGACCACCTTGGTTAGTTAGCTTATTAAGGGCACGACCAAGTTTTCTTCACATTTTTAGGTCTTAGCCAACTTGAGGGGCGCTTTGACCACTTTGGTTAGTTAGCTCATTAGGGGCACGATCAAGTTTTCTTCATATTTTTAGGTCTTAGCCAGCTCGAGGGGCGCTTTGACCGCCTTGGTTAGTCGGCTCATTAAGGGCACGATCAAGTTTTCTTCATATTTTTAGGTCTTAGCCAGCTCGAGGGGTGCTTCGACCGCCTTGGTTAGTCGGCTCATTAAGGGTACGATCAAGTTTTCTTCATATTTATAGATCTTAGCCAGCTCGAGGAGTGCTTCGACCGCCTTGGTTAGCCAGCTCATTAAGGGTATGACCAAGTTTTCTTCACATTTTTAGATCTTAGCTAGATCAAGGGGCGCTTCGACCGCCTTGGTTAGTCGGCTCCTTAAGGACACGACCAAGTTTTCTTCACATTTTTAGGTCTTAGTCAGCTCTAGGGGCGCTTCGACCGCCTTGGTTAGTCAGCTCATTAAGGGTACGACCAAGTTTCCTTCATTTTTAGGTCTTAGTCAGCTCAAGGGGCACTTTAACCGCCTTGGTTAGTCAGCTCATTAAGGGCACGACCAAGTTTTCTTCACATTTTTAGGTCTTAGCCAGCTCAAGGGGCGCTTCAACCGCCTTGGTTAGTTAGCTCATTAAGGGCATGACCAAGTTTCCTCCATTTTTAGGTCTTAGTTAGCTCATGGAGCGCTTTGACCGCCTTGGTTAGTTAGCTCATTAAGGGCATGACCAAGTTTTCTTTACATTTTTAGGTCTTAGCCAGCTCAAGAGGCGCTTTGACCACCTTAGTTAGTCAGCTCATTAAGGACACGACCAAGTTTTCTTCATATTTTTAGATCTTAGCCAGCTCAAAGGGCACTTTGACCGCCTTGGTTAGTCAGCTCATTAAAGGCATGACCAAGCTTTCTTCATATTTTTAAGTCTTAGCCAGCTCAAGGGGCGCTTTGACTGCCTTAGTTAGTTAGCTCATTAAGGGCATGACCAAGCTTTCTTCATATTTTTAGGTCTTAGTCAGCTCAAGGGGCGCTTTGACCGCCTTGGTTAGTCAGCTCATCAGGGCACGACCAAGTTTTCTTCATTTTTAGGTCTTAGCTAGCTCAAAGGGCGCTTTAACCGCCTTAGTTAGTCAGCTCATTAAGGGTACGACCAAGTTTTTCCTTCATATTTTCAGGTCTTAGCCAACTCAAAGGGCGCTTTGACCACCTTGGTTAGTCAGCTCATCAGGGCACGACCAAGTTCTCATTATTCTTTTTAAGGATTTTTGCCAACTCACAAAGGCGTTACCCCTTGCTATTCTAACCCTCGTCAAGCATCTTAACGTTCCTTAAGATAAAGTCGTCCTGAGGCAAAAACGGTATCTATTTTGTCTTTGTGGCAAAGTTTTGCTCAAACTTCACCACAAAGAAGGGCAGCTGTAAACACCTAATTTTTGCTTCTCTGAAGTTCTAATTTTTATTTTTACAAAAAGGGGTCCTAATTAAAAAAAAAATCAAAAAACAAAAAAATTAATAAAAAATAAAAAAAATTAACAAATAATGAAAATACCAAAAAAATAAGAAAAGGAAAAATCATAAAGATTTCGTAGATTTTTAGGAAGTAATTTATATTAGGAATAATTAGTTTTAGTGTTAGTTTTAGTTTTAGTTTAGTTAAAAATTTTATTTTAAGGAATCGGATAGTTTAAATATAATTTAATGGTAATGAATGTCAAGATATAGGTTAACGGCTTAATGGATAAGCAACGGAGTATTTGAGTGGATTTAGTTAGAGGTCACGAGTTCAAGTCTCAGCAGGCACCTATGTCTTTATTTTTTTGTTTTTATCGTAGCAAGATTTAAAATTGGATTCATATTTAATCAAATCATATAAATATTAATTGAATCAGATTTGAATTAAATTTGAATCTAATTTAATTAAAGAATCAGATATAATTACATATGATATGATATGATTTGGTTAGACTATATAAACACTTCACGCAGTCAGAAAAGAGATGCAGAAACTAGCAACATACCGCTCATGCTAAGTCGACCCTCTAACAGAAACATCAGTGAACAGAACAGCAGTGCGGTAGACGACAGCAAAAACAGCAGCACGGCGGACAGCAAGGAACAGAACAGCAGCACAATGGAAGGCAGCGGAGACAGCAGCACAGCAGACGGTAGTGAAGACAACAGCATGGCGGACGGCAGCGAAGATAGCAGCATGGCGAACGGTAGCGAAAACAGCAGCGCAACAGACGGCAGCGAAGACAGCAGCGCAGCGGACGGTAGGAAAAACGGCAGCGCAGCGGATGGCAGCGAACAAGAACAGCAGTACAGCGGATATCAGCATAGTAGACATCAGCGAACAGAACAGCGACACCAGACGAATAGCAACGACACCAGACGAATAGCAACGACACCAGGCGGACAGCAATGCCAGGCGAACAGTAGTACGTTCTGTAAGCCCCAAAGTTTAGCCAAGTAACCGTAAGATTGAACTTAGAACCCAAGGTTTAGGGCGATCGGCTAAAGGATCCGATCACACCCAAATTATAAACTATTGAGAGAAATAGTAGTAAAAATGACCCCGTAAACTTAAATTTAAGAAAATAAATAGTAAAATAGGAGACTATAAAATTTTCAAATTTTAAGCATAATAACTGCTAATTACCGAAAAGGCAAAAAGTGTAATATAATAACTGAAAAATTATTAGAGATAGATTATATGTATACTAAAAATTTTAGAATGACCAAAATAATATTTAGGAATGTCCACGTGTACCCTACATGTATTTACGTGTAGATAAAAATACGCGTAATTACTAAAATTGGCTGAAAGCTAAGTAAATAATTAAAGAAAAATACAAAATAATTATAAAAAAATCAGAAAAAATCAGAAGAGGATAAGCTGATGCAAGATCAGGTTGTGGACTGAAAAGAAAAAAATTAACCAATAAGAATTTGACAAACTAAAAGCCTAAAATCAAGGAAATGGGGCAAAATCCCATCAAATTAATGCATAATAATTACAAAATTCGTCTATAAATAGCAAGAAAAATTCAAAAACTCATTTGGACAAATACAAATCAGAGAAAATTAGAGAGAGTCGAAAATTCGAGAGAAAATCCAGAAAAATAAAAAAAAATAAGAAAAACTGTGCAGTTAGGGGTTTTAAAGGGAACCTACACCAAACGAGGAGCTGGGAGTGGACGGCCACCACCACCACACGGTGGTGGCAGCGCCCAGGCCGGCCGACAAGGCTACGGCGGCCCGCGGTGGCCGGAGCCACCCAAATCGGTGAGTCCGATTTCCAGCCTGAATCTTGTAAATTTTTGTAAAAATAGTAAATATAATTAGAAAATTATGAATTTTGTTATTCTGGGATATTTATGTATTTAGTTTGTAGGAAAAATATTATTTTGATGAAATTATATCCTGTAATATATGGCCCCTAAGAAATCGTACAAAACCGAGCACATTTCGATTTAGAAATAAATGACCTTAGGAGTGTAGTTTCAAGCCCAAAATTTTTGTGTAGATTACTCAGATGATATAGAACAGTGCTATGAAGCCCTTTTTCAAAAATTAATTTTCGAAATTTTTAGATAATTTTTAGGTCCTAAAATGAGGCATAAAATGGGTAATTTATGATTAATTAAGTAATTAAATTATTAATTTCTGACTTATTGAATAAGTAGATGTTTTAGGGTGTTAAGATCTGATGGATTATGATACTTATAGCATTTAGGGTGTTAGATGTAATTATTAGGTTAATTATGTAATAAATGAGTAATAGGAAAAAATAGTTAATTTTGTAAATTAGGGAAATTTGGAGTAAAATCTGATTTAGGATGGATTTAGACATTTTGAAATAATAATTGGTGTTTAGAGATGGTAATTAAGGTAGTAGAAATATTAGAAATGCATTATGTGCATAATATGCAATAATGCATAATGTGTAATTATTGAAAATATAATAAATAGAAAATATTATAATAAAAATTGATATTTTGAGAATAATAAAAATGCACAATAAATCTGATAGGAAACTTGAATTTATGGAATTATATGAAAAATGTAAAAATTTGTCACATTAGGAGTGAATTCGGTACACTGATATGGATTTAAGTGTACCGAGTAAAATAAACACTGACAAAGGGTAATGATGGTATTTAGGTTATCGGGAAATAATGTGATTAATTTCACATTATGGGTTGAAACTAATTTCTAGGGTTGAAATATAAAATGCTACTTAAAAATCGAACTAAAAACCTGGTTTAGAAATCGATGCGAAAACTGAACCCGAACCTGAACCTAACCCTAAACCTAGAATAATTATAAAAGACTTAATACCTAGATAATTAGGCATATTAAACCTTAAACAAAACCTAACAAGAAGCATTATAGGATAAAACGAACCTATAACAGTTATATGAAAAGCTGAAACCACGTTCGTGTTATAGGGATAACCGGCGATGGCCTGAGCAGATCGGACCTCGAGTGAGCGAGCGAGGAGTTGAGGTAAGTTGGGATTAATACGTTGCTGTATTTTTGGAGGCTTAAGATTATGCTTGGTTGTGCTTGTTAGATAGTTGAATGTGTGCATGTGCTTGATTATGGGTGATGCGATGATTCTGTTTGTTGCTTTGGCACATGTTGTATGAATTATATGTAATGATTGATCACCCTAAATTGGACTTAATCAAATATACGACCAGTAATCATAATCGAACATGCATGGCAACCCGTTAGGGGATTTAGGACTCTCCGGCCAAATACCGACCCCTTCGGAAGGGATAGCGCAGGATTGCAAAATGGTCCCTTCTTCATCCTCAGTCGAACTAAGTGACAGGAGAGGAGGTCGCGGCGGGGGTGAAGACAGTGGTTCGAAGGTAGTCGCGGGAGGAGCAAAGTCTCCATTACACAAGCCTGGGTTTGGTCGTGAGCTGTTGCATTAACGGTAACTCTTCAACCCGGATTAGAGCGGGCGCAATTTCTCTAATCTCACGACGGGCCAGACAACGTCGTGCGATGGCATTTGCTTGCACATGCATTACACCTAATAAGTGATTGAAAACCTTGTTGTGTGTATGGTATAGTTTTAAGTCCTCCGTCCTAACTTACTGAGCTGTGGTTGCTCACATCCCTATAGACATCGTGTAGGTGCTGGCTAAGAAGCGGCAACCAATTACTCCGAAGCTAGCAACTGCTGGATCCTGGGGAGTGAGGAAAAACATTGAAGAATAAACACATATTTTAAGGTCTAAGTTTTTATTTTAGAATTATTTTTCATTTCCGAGTGATGTAATAACTAGGGAATATACTATAGAGAAATGTTGTAAACTCTAACTGCAATAATTGAATGATAACATATATATATAATTCCTCACTTTTATAGGTAAATGATTTATTTAAATTACAAATTGTCTACTTCAAAGCGGGTTAGTTGTGGACGCCTTGTGTAGATCAAGTCTAGGATAGCGGTTGTGAGGCCAACTTCTATCTTAGGGTGGTTTACACGGCGGGGCTGTTACGACTCTGCCGCTTCGGGGCGTGACACGTTCTGTACAATAGCATCACAGTACACGATTCAGCACTGACCGTCACGTCTCCACGCTCGAGGAACCAACACCAACACTTCACCGAACAGCCCAAGTCAGGTTCGATTTTGATTATTTTATTTTATTTATTTATTTGTCTCTTTATTTATCATTATAATTCCATTAGTTATTTAATTAAATTTATGACATGATAGGTAAATAGATATATGTGTATGTATTTATATGCTTAGGTATATTTTTAACATTATGATTTTAAGATTTTCTCACTTAGAAAAATTTATTTTGTAAATAAATAAAATAAAAAACCTCGTTAAAAAAATAGAATTTTAGAGAGTTTTTATAAAATAAAATAGAAGACTTAGTGAATTAGGGCTCTTTTAGAGTTTTCTTTGAAAAACTAAATTAATAATAACGTAAACTCGGTCGATTTTCAAAATTAAAATCAATCAATACATTAAGGATTTTTTTTTTAAAAGAACTACGATCGTCTGATCTCGGCTAATGGGTACGTAGGCACCTTCGGGGCGACGATAAATATGTAAAAACTTAAGTTCTTTTTTTTCTTTTGATTTTATTTATTTATTTATTTTAAATATTATAATTAGAAAAATAATCCTAATTTTGGTAAATAAATAGTGATACCCGTTAAGGGTTTAATAGGTTAGTCCCTGAACTTGGAATCCTCTGGTTCTTCATTTAAAATTGAAATCAAAGATCGGTAGTCAAATCGTAATCAATCCACTCAATTGGTTACGGTTTCTTTTTCTTTTCTCGACTTTGGTTAGATGGCGACTCCAAAAATAATTTTTAATAAGTAACCGGAATTTCTCAATTTCTTTAATCGAGGATTAATATTAAACGGGTTAGGGTTTAGTATTAATCAGGAAATGAGAAATTAATTTTAAATAAGAAGAAATCGAAAAATCAGACTCGACAATATACAGTAAACTATCAATATTAAGAGAATAGCAATATAATATGAAAAATCATTTAAAAAAAACATTTACATAATGAGTAATAAATATTGATAATACATAACAATCAAACTAAGTAATACAAATATAGTTATTTACAACTACTTTTTCTTAGATCTAGTTAATTGTTTTTCGAAATAAGCTAATAATGATGGTCTACGTGTAGATGAACCCTCTGATGGCTAAGGCTTACATGGTTAAAACTCAAATGATTGTAGAGGAGTATCAGTGAAATCTACATGAGGAACTGGAGTAGGTAGTGATGGTGGTAGCTGGGTGTCAGCTTTCTCTATGTGTATTGCCTGAGGCCATCCTGTACTACGTTTACGAGGAGCTAGCGGTATTGGTTGCAAATACATCGACACGTAAGCACTAGGAGTGTCAAAAGAGATATGGCTCGAACTAGAGGCATACGCGTATGGTGCACTGCTACCAATCTCGCCTAAGTCAGTGGAATGGCAAGATCCTGATGGCATAGAGTCATCACCGTATCCTCGACCACGTATCTATGATAGTCGACATCCTCTCGTGCGAACTCTAGGACCTACACGCAGTCGAGGGGCAGGTACAGGGGTTAGCTCAATTGGTTGGTCAAGAAATAATACTAAACCACCGTGCTCCTCAAAATGATGAAGGCCACCATCGATGATATGATGAGCAGTATGGACATCATCTACTAACCTCGCTTGACGTAGAGTGTCCGCCTATAATTAATGAAACAGTTAATGTTGTATTCATATAGATTGCTTTAGGAAAAACCATAAAATAAATGAAAGGAAAGCTTACCAAGTATCCCATCATAACCCCATAATGGGTAATGTATCGGCGTGTATAATTCCTATACTAGTCATAGTAAGCTGAATCGACATCCCTTGATCCCTAAATATCAACAACCCACATATGACAGTCTACCCAGATCAATATGTATCCTTAATGAGTGACCGACCAGTTAATGTATGTCCTACCTTTAAGGTCGATATGATGTAGTTCGTCACCCGTATTAAGGTTTACCGGTGTCAACTGGAAACTGCCAAACTGTCATATAACACGGTCGGGAAAATAAAAATCCATAATGTGAAAACATATTAGTAGAACCCTGGCCGTCCAGATAGCTCAACCAATACTGCAAAACGGAGGTAGAAGATCAATAAGATCATTTAGGTACGACTCTTACACGACCTACAATGCATTTGGAAAGAAAGTGTATTAATAATTCATAAATTTTTAATGAAGATCAATAACAAAAACAAAATTCAAGAAATGCATACTTATCTACTCGTTTGTAGATTAAATGTAGTTCGGTATACATCCACAACATGCATAGCATAGCGTATAGTGTCTCGTGATGTGGCCCACCTAGCAACTAGTGATAGGCCCTCCAGTATGGTGAAGTCGGACTTGATACATGGTGCATTGTGGGGGGAAATGATCTTATGCCCATATCTGCAATAGCATGGTAGCACCTCCAATCTCCTGAGCTCTCGATCGTGTAACCCCACAAAGTCGACGATATAACCAAGCCAAACAAATTGATCCCCAATTGAACGTTGCAGCATATGGGAAATACCCCAGTATCGGCAGGAACATCATGTGAACAAGGGACGAAGACTTATCCACAAATAAAAATCCACCAAATAATTGCAAGATGTATGCACGGGTGTACTAACGAATAGTCTCATCATCTACACATGCAGGAAATACGCTAAATTTATCCTGCAACCAATGCAAGCTAACACGTCCCTCTCTACTAGTATTGTCGTTAGGGTAGTCTCTTAGTAATCTCCTAGCTACCTAAGGCTGTACTAAATGCATATGCCTAGTCATTGCAGCCTATTGATACAGAGATCGAACAGGACCTCTATGTCCTATAATGTGATCGTTATCTCCGGGTGAGCCATATTGAAGGTGTGGGTCTCTGGTCTCTACTTCTCGACTAACACCGTGATGAGTGTAAGCCCTAAAGCCAAACCAAGTAACCGTAGGTTTGAGCTTAAAACCCAAGGTTTAGGGTGATCGGCCAAAGGATCCGATCAAACCCAAATTATAAACTATTGAGAGAAATATTAGTAAAAATGGCCCCGTAAACTTAAATTTAAGAAAATAAGTAGTAAAATAGGAGACTATAAAATTTTCAAATTTTAAGCATAATAATTGCTAATTACCGAAAAGGCAAAAAGTGTAATCTAATAACTAATAAATTACTAGAGATAGATTATATGTATACTAAAAATTTTAGAATGACTAAAATAATAATTAGGAATGTTCACGTGTACCACACATGTATTTACGTGTAGATAAAAATACGCGTAATTACCTAAATTGGCCGAAAACTAAGCAAATAATTAAAGAAAAATATAAAATAATTATGGAAAAATCAGAAGATGATAAGCTGAACCAAGATCAGGTCGTGGCAGGTTCAAATCAGAAAAAGAAAAATTATCCAATGAGAATTAGACAAACAAAAAGCCAAAAATCAAGGAATTGGGGCAAAGTCTTATCAAATTAATGCATATTAATTACTACAATTGTCTATAAATAAGGAAAAAATTTCCAGAAGTCATTTAGTCAGTTTAGGATCTGAGAAAAATCGAAACACTGAAAAAAAATAGAGAGAAAATCTAGAAAAAAAAAAAAAACTGTGCAAATTAGGCAAGTGAACTAAAACCACCACCACCCACCACCACCACCACCACCCTACACTAGAACCACCGCCTGGACCGGCCGACAACCTTAGATCAGGTTTGGACGGCCAGAAAGCTTCGAACCGGTTAGTCATTTATTCACCCCGATTTTTGTATAATTTTGTAAAATTATTTATTTTACCCAGAAAATTATGAAACTTGTTATTCTGAGGTTTTATTGTATGTAGATTTAGGAAAAAATATTGATTTAGTTTAATTATGTCTGGAAATATAGGTTCCTTAACAAATTGTTCAAAACCGAGCATGATTAAACCAAAAAATAAATAAGCTTAGGAGTGTAGTTTGGAGCTCAAATTTTTTCTGTAGGATTCTCATATGATGTAGAACAGTGCTATGAAGCCATTTTTTTAAAATTAATTTTCAAAAATTTTAAGGTAATTTTTAGCCCTAAAATGATAGTAAAATTGGGTGATTTAGGGTTAATTAGGTGATTAGGATGCTAATTACTGATTGGGATATTAATTATATGTTTAGGTATGTTAATCTCTGCAGTGGAACCCTAATCCTAGCCTTTGAGTACTAAGTATGGTTAATTAGGGAAATTAGATAAGTAATATAAGAAATTAGTAATATGTGAAAGTGTAAATTAATAAATCTAAAAAATAAGGTTATTTAGATAATATTATAATAGAAATCAGAAAAATAATAAATCTAAAATAATATTTAATTTTAAGTAAATATCTCAAAATGTAAGATTTTTACACATCGGGAATAAATCTGATACTTCAATTAGGGTTAGCGTGTACCGAATAGTTTAGAATACCAAATTATGACCCAATAAGATATTTGAGTACCCGAGCGTAATGTGATTAATGTCACATTGGGATTCGAGCCTAATTAAGACTTAGGAATTTAAAACTAGAATCTAGTTTAGGAGTCAAGCCCCGAAATAGAGTACAATGAATCATTAGAGCGTTATAGGTATACATGGGGAAAATGAGTTACATTTTGAATTAGAATAAGAATCCATAAAATATGAATACTAAAAAGACCTATTTGTATTATAGGACACCCAAAGACAAATCAGCTCGCGATTAAGGGATCGAGCGATCGAGCAAATTCAAGTAAGTTGGGTTATTGCTTATTGTAATAGAGTACTAGTTTTGTAGTACTCGGAGACTTAGGCTTGTATATGATTGTGATTGTAAGTAGTTTACGCATGTGTTTGATGTATCTGAATTCGTGCTGGAATTTGTATTGTGAATGATTTTGTGACTGATTGAATTGATATGAATTTGTTTGAACACCTTAACCGGAATTTAATCTTAGTCGTCCCTAATAACCGAAATTGTCATGCATTGCAACCCGTTAGGGGATCATAGGACTCTCCAACCAAATACCGACTCCTTCGAAAGGGATAGCGCAGGATTGCAAAATGGTCCCTTCTTTATCCTCAGTCGAACTAAGTGATAGGAGAGGAGGTCGTAGCGGGGGTGAAGTCAATGGTTCGAAAGTAGTCGCGGGAGGAGCGAGGTCTCCATTGCACAAGCCTGAGTTTGGTTGTGAGCTGCTGCATAACATGGAACTCCTTAACCCGGATTGGAGTGGGTGAAATTTCTCTGATTTCACAACGGACCTGACTACGTTGTGCGATAACACTTGATTGATGCATTGCATGAAAATAATTGTTTGATAACCCTGTTTGTGCTTGTATGCATTCATGAGTCTTCAATTCAACTTACTGAGCTGTAGTTGCTCATACCCTTATAGATCCTTTTGCAGGTTCTGATTTGTGATCTCTTCAAGTACTATGCCGCCCTACAATTACCCAAAGGTTAGTTCGTTTGAAGCCAGGGGTGTTAGGATCAAGTTACTTAATATAATGTGTAACTAGAATGACCATGTAATTAGGAATGAAAGACTAACGGTTATTATGTAATCTAGTGAACTGTCATGTTTGTGTGAAACTTCTTGGGAAGATCTGTGGAGACATATATATATATATATATAATTATATATGTTTATTAGAAATTGTGATATTTATCATGATTGTAGTATAATTATTAATCGAACTGTTTACTTCAAAGCGAGGAGTCGTCAACGCCTTGTGTAGATTATGTCTATGGTAGGCACTATGAGGCTAGTTATTATCATAGAATGGTTTACACGGCGGGACTGTTGCGACTTCGCGACTTCGGGGCGTAACAATGAGGTGATGATTAATCTATATGAATGGCAGCCATGCGACCCCTAAGAAACCGGCATCGGGAAGGTAGATGCTAAAGTGATCATCTAATGGTATTTGTGATGTGTTCTTCCGCATACTCGACTCCACTCAACAAATCGTAATGTGCTCACCTCCCTGTAATATTAGATTCATTTTCATTACAACAATGGAAAACTATTGAACTGTACAAATTAAAAGATAAATTAACATCAAAACATACCCAAAAATCCCATGCGTCCTGCAACAAATGTCGTCCTTATCTATGCAATACTGATGAGTCACTCGGTCTTGGATCCATCTAACCTACTAAACAATAAAAAAATATGTTTTGTCATTGACTTGTAGAAGCATAACATGATATGATATGTAATGTAATGTAAGAAAACAATACATGTATGTTTATCTATACCGTTTCTATTAAGTCGAGGACAATTTCTCTTATTGTGTCCTTCCATTCTATACACGTTACACCTGCTCTTATTGACAGGCTCCCTTAAGTCCATCTCTATATGGAATCTCTTCTTTCTTAGTTTACCCAAACCACGTTTCAGGTTCTCATTGGATACGAGGAATGGGTAATTGAGACAGGGTCAATTCAACTCATCACCTATTGGCATGAAGCGTCTAGCGTAGACAACTAACTAATGGGACCTCGTATACCATACGCCAATGTACCAACCAGTAGTAACTCAAATAGAATTAAGTGCCCTTATTGCATGTGAGCACGGGATTCTATAGATTTCTCATTTCCTATATGAACAAGTCATTCTATTCGTGTCTACAATATGTGTTCGACCACCTCGTTTCATTACTCCATTTGGTTTGCGTCTCCAATCTGTCTTCACCTCTCATATCCCGTTTTCACGACTATATTCACTTGCTCCTCATCCATTCCCTTTCTCACTTGTTCGACTCTTCTTTCTCAATAATCGACACAGTTGTAGAAAATTTTCTTAACGAGTGCAATAAGAGGCAATCCTCTACATCCTTTCAAAACGGCATTGTAACTCTCAATGATATTAGATGTCATATATCTAAACCAATAAAAACCATCATAAGACAGCATCCATTTGCTATTGTCAAATGGTGCAAACCATGATGGCGCGTCCTCCTTAACTTGTACCATCCAATCCATTAAGTACTTAAATTTCTTAAGCTGTGCCTACATGGCAGCAACAGTAGTAAGTTTCTTACATAATTAGTTTTTATGTGCCTTGTTGAAATTGCTAATGACATACCGTATGCACAATCTCTAAACCGCAAATGGTTCCTTCCAACCAACTTCTTCTTTGTCGAGTGCATTTTCAATAACTAAGTACCTGTCCGTAATTAAGCAAATCATTTCCTTCTGACCATTCACAACAAATTGTTTCAATCTTTTGAGAAACCAACTCCATGTCTCTATAGACTCCTTATCAACAAGTACAAATGCCAAAGAGACAACACAATTGTTTCCATCCATAGAACAAGCAATCACCAGTATGTGACCGTACTTCCCATATAGAAATGTGCCATCAATACAAACCACTAGTCGACAATACCTGAATGCACATACAATACCTGCCCGTAATTAAGCAAATCATTTCCTTCTAACCATTCACAACAAATTGTTTCAATCTTTTAAGAAACCAACTCCATGTCTCTATAAACTCCTTATCAACAAGCATAAATGCCAAAGAGACAACATAATTGTTTCCTTCCGTAGAACACGCAATCAACAGTACATGACTATACTTCCCATATAGAAATGTGCCATCAATACAAACCACTAGTCGACAATACCTGAATGTACATACACACGGACCAAATGTTTAGAAGACCCACTTCATTATCGAAACACCAGGCTTAGGGGATCCCCTCCATCCCCACACTATCTTAGATCTAGGATTTGAAATCTTGATTACATTAAACAAAATTGGAAGCTTGTTATACGCTTTCTCCCAATTGCCATATACCATCTATAGCCTTTCTCTTCGCATCCTAAACTCTCTTTCGAGTCACATTATAGCCAAACATGTTTAAAATATTTGCTTGAAAGTTTGCAATCTTTATATCAGGATTCTTTTTAACATTATTGATGAAGCAATTGGTCATAAGTTTACTATCGATCTGTTTGTAGTCATACATGTGTCAACATGTATGTGGACCTTTAAGAATTATTATGATGAATAGTCTTATTAAACTTTTATATGATGCCCATAGCCTCTACTTGCATCCATTATCCTTCTCCCTGCAATAAACTACCCATAGGTTTGGTTTTGATTGATCAATGTGGTAGTCATAATGGTTATTGATGTGATATCTTTTTACGGTGTCAATAAGCTCATCCTTCATACTAAAGCGTTGTTCGACAAATAAATCTATGTCGTCAACTTAGTTACTATTCTTTGCCTCCATATCCTCCCCGAATTCTATGTAACCACTACCACCACCAATGTTCATATATGGAATTGAATCTCTAACCTAGGATGTTAGCATCCCACTCTGATTATATTGGCGAGTCATCCTAATCCCCTGGATAATAGTGAATTGAGGTGTGGATAGAATGTTGCTCGATATATACTCTGACGTGCCCACATAATCTACAATACTTTTAACTTTTATAATTTCTTCATCTATTTCATATTCAACCCCTACGTACTCCCCCTCAACCTCAGTTGCAAGTTCCATTGGAATCATATCTTCATCAGGGTCGTAGCCTAGGTCATCCTGTAATATTAACTATATTTCTCTATCAATTGCTTTTTCATTCACACCGCCTTCACTAAAAGTAAGGTCTTCCACTGGATAAGTTTCCGGTCCGTCATACATAAGGTTGTCTTCATCGGTTTGATGCACCTGAGATTGAGGAAAACTAGAAGACTCAACCCGTAAAGTTCTATTAACAATAGTCCTGCTAAGCTAACTAAAAGCCCTAACATATATCTCTTGTATCCGATTTTCTTCAAACGCGTCGGCCATTTCTATAAAGTTTTCTACATTATCATTATCCGTAATAGTCATCAAAGTATATGAAACACTTCCTTCGTAGTAATAAAGATGTCGATGAATAAGCTTAACTCCATAAGGATTAACTTCAATGCTTGTACAGATCCACTGGAAAAAATGGTTGTAATTAGAATCCTTCCTCATGTTCAATTTTTTTACTGAATCCCTGTCATGTTGTGGATCATTACTTCCATTTAAAATATTTTCACTTGCATACACTATAACAATAAGCTCCTACGCAACTTTATTTCTCAGTGGAGCGTATCATCGCACTCATATAATTTCACTTCTCAGTGAGGCATTTTATCACTTCACACTACAACAGTAAGTATAACAGTAAGCTCCCACATGACTTCATTTCTCGGCGAAGCGTCTCATCGCACTCATACAATTTTAATTCTTGGTGATGCATCTTATTACACATTATAATGGTAAGCTCCCACACGACTTCATTTCTTGGTGGGGCGTATTATTGCACCCTCACAATTTCAATTTTCAGTAGAACATCTTATCACATACTATAACTATACACTACAATGGTAAGCTCCCACACAATTTCATTTTTCAATATAGTGTCTCATCGTACCTACACGATTTCAATTCTCGGTGGGGCATTTATTATACTATATAACGGTAAACTCTCACACGACTTCATTTCTTGGTGGAGCGTATCATCACACTCATACAATTTCAATTCTCGATTGGGCATCTTATCACACACTATAATTGTAAGCTTCCACACAACTTCATTTTTCAATAAGGTGTCTCATTGCATCCATACAATTACACTTCTAGGTGGGCCAGCCTATCACACGCTATAATTTCATACTATAACTATTATCTTCAACACGATTTTATTTCTCGGTGGGATGTAACCAATACATTGATAAAATCACATATAATGTATGAGTTGCATATATATATATTTTTTTACGTAACCACCACTACTTATATAACTACAAAAATTATAAACACTATAAAATTATTAATAATAAACAAAATTCAACATGCATATTAAGAGAACATGAACACTACAAAATTTACTAAGTAATTATATTTTACATGGACAATATAAATATAATTGTAAATACATCATCATTTGTATTTAAAAAAAAAAATATTACGAAACAAAGATTACCGAGAGTTACTTACAAATGAGTTGAGAAAAAAAAGGTACCACTATTGCTCGGAAAGAAAAAATAGGGCAAAGCTATCACTCTAAGAGAAAATATTAGAAGTCTTGAGAATTTTATAAAATTAGAAGAAGCGAGATTGAAAGCCAAACACTGAAGTTAGGAGCGCCAAAAGCACGCCTTCCTAATTACAAGGAAGGCATCTCTAAACAATATGCCTTTCTTATAAATATAAAAGACGTCGTGCTTTCAGTTAAAAAAATTAATGAATAGTGAAGGTGCACACTTTCACTTAAAAAAATCAATAAATAGTGAAGGCACACGCTTTCACTATACTACTTTTGTAATATTTTTTTAAGATACTATTTTTGTACTTTTTCCGCAATTTATACTATAGAAGTAGAAAACTCCTCTCTTGCTGGGCATGTGCCCGTGCGTGTGTTTTTCAAGATTTGGCAAACACTCGTGAGGAAGGATTATGATTCACATACCGTTGTTCTTCTGAGTCAGGAACCAAGGCATCATAACGATCAAAGAGCAAATAGGGTCTTCCGAAAGTGGAATCGGAAGGTGGCACAAGGTCGATTATCTTAAATGCCGACATGACTTCAAACCTTGAATCATGCCAGTCAGTCTAATCTTGACCAATCCGTTAGTGGAGAAATGCCGTTCATCAGCAGCATCTTCATTCATAGTGCAACGGGATCCATGCAATGAAATGATAGCTTCAGATATGAACTCTGATGTCAGGCTTGGACCAGGAATCAATCGTAACTAAAAGACTTCCCCCGGTTTACAACAGCATCTCGCAATTTCCATACAAGCAAGTCTTGTAACAACATAAAGATCACGAAACTAGCAAGTCTCTTGTGCCTATCAGACGATACAGCCAGTTCACTGCTTTCGGAATTTGTTGGCTGTTTGCGACCGTCCGGTGTGCTCATCCACTTTGGGTGAACTTAAAATCTCGATTCAATGTTTTCACTTAAACAGCTCATCTAATATTTTACACCAACAAAACAATAAGTCATTTTTCCAGACATATACGGATATTCCAAATTTTAGAAAGGATATCACACCTCCCAGTTTAACCTGTTGCGTTTCCTCTTGCTCTCATATGCAGCAGTAAAAACATCACTAAATGTTTATCCAAACTCACAGTAAGGTATAAGAATTTGCATCCAAGCCATGTATGTATTCTTGGCTAATTGCAGATGAATCGCCTTACATAAATAACAAATGTAACATTGTACAAAACCCATAGATGTATCGTCGTGCATATATTAAAGTGAAAACTGGGGCGAGCAGAGCAATGAAACTTCTCTTCAAATTGCCAGCTGATGGACAAAAACATTTTATTAGCTTAAGTAACCTACTCCATATTAAAAATTTGTACAGGGAAACTTCTCTTCCGCCCATTAGGGCCAATACTAGTTGTCTCCATTGAGATGTCAATGCTACGATGTTCAACACCTCGGGCTATACTGATCCTCAAATGAACCCTCTCAGCAGGGCTGGCATCAGTACCAACAGCTGAAAGTCCATCGGAATTTTGTTTTCCTGAGGACATAGTAATTGGTTCGTGGAATGTCAAAATTGTTTGTGCCCAGTGAGTCTTGGGTGTGTGTGGTGATGTAGACAGAACAGCAGGCATTTCTTTGCAGAACCTTTTAGTAAAACCAGTCTCAAACCACAAAACAACTCCATAACAATGGGTTCTTCCACATTCTGTGTTTGATACTTTAGCTGGTTTAGGTTCAAGTGCAACACTTGCAGTGAAGTCCACTTCATCCGCCTCCATTGTCACCAGATCAAATTCCTGAAGCAAGATGGCAAAAGAAACTTAATAAATTAGAACGATTTTCATGCCTCATAAAAAATGACTTCATAGTGATAACATTTACTTTTTGCTTGGAACAAAACAAACTGATCAAAGATTCTCCCTTTTCAGGAGAAGAACAGGTTTCTTGATGGATACTATCAGGCTAAAAGATAATCTAGTCATCAATTGGACATGCATTAATGAACAGGTCAGCTTTTTGATGTTAATAGACGATACCCAATACGATTTGATGGAAGTTAAACCAAAGTTGATGGCTAAGCTCAACAGAAACTTCAGATAGTTCTACGATTCAGAAGACAAATGCGAATTCTTTTAGGACATTGCCAAAATGTAGTAGTTTGACACTAACCTTAAGCAGAACAGCCTGAGTCACCAGATCATTGGCACTAACATCATCAACTATAGGGTTCTGACAGGCATCTTCAACAATTTCCTGGCCAATTCTTGACATATTGAAACCATATACATTCTCCCAAAATGAAAGACTTGTTGCACCTTTTCCAAATCCAGCAGCAAACTGGGGGGAAAAAATGTAATCCATATAACAGGCATGAGAAAGGAATTTATAAGAAGGATAACACTCAGCCTCAGATATGAAAAGCTAACTAAACTCACAATAGTTGCTGTGTCAGGAAGCATAGCACCTCCTGGCTTTAACCATCGATCCCGTGCAAAAAGCACTGAGCTAAGCATAGACTCGTAAAGTAAGCAGTATCCCATCCATTCACTCACTAATATATCAATGGATTGGGGTTGGATCCGTATGCAGTTGTCGAGATCTTCAACCATGCTATTAACAACTTCTACTACACCACCTCTCTCATCAACATGTCCAACCTTGCCTTCCCACCAGAGGCCATTGTCTTTTGCAATCTGCAGTAAAAAGACAAAGCAGAATAAAATTAACTTCAAGAGAAAAAGACTGGTGGAAATTTTGTGCTGCAAGAAGAATTGTAATTGACCTGAGTTGCTACAGCAGCCATCTTCTGGCTGGCCTCAATTGCAAACACCTTTGAGGCCCCTGCTTGAGCAGCAAATAAACTACAGAAAAAATGCAGAAGTCAGATGAACACTTGCATTTCAGTGTCTCTATGCATCTTGACTCAAACCGGCCCTTAGATTTATTTGTGGCCTTACATCATGCATAAAAAGTATCTCAACTCCATGTTGCCATAGAATTGCAGAACGGAAGAGTAATCATAATTTCAGGGTTTTCAGTTTCAAGCAATTGGGAACAGCAATCCTTACCAAAAATTGAGAACAATTTCTATTAATGAACCGAGGGTATGATGATTTAGATGGATAAAATTACATACTACTAAGGCAGGATGATAAGCATGGCAGTGGCTTAAAAAATTTTAAGAAAAATGAGCTTTTTGATGTCATTGAACAGGAGTTGCAAATGTCGAATGAAATTGCAAAAACATTCATAACTACAATTAATGCATACTCCACATCAGCTTCAGACAGTTTTGTATTCAGCTTTTCTTGGAATTACCTAAATAGCACAAACTATACTTAACTGGCTGCATGGGTCACGGTGGAAGAATTTTTTGTGAATTCTAAGATAAAAATATCTAAGAAAAGTTGCTATAAGAATGCCACCTAACAATTTTTTATATTACCAGTCATAGTGTAGTTATCACTAAAGTAAACTCACCTTAAGATGCCAGTGCCACAACCTACATCCATAACAACAGCACCACTGAAGAGAGAAGGGTTTCTGAGAATTGCCAGGCTATATGCATCCATTCTAACCTGCAAAAAATATATCAAAACCGATTAAATTGCTCACATTTAAGCAATAATCCCAAGCATTTATTACTATGAGTTATGGACTAAAGCAGCACATTAGAATCAAGAAATAATCCATTACCTTGTCACTAAGCATATCTGTGTGGATTCCATAAGTGCTATATGAACGAAAATAACTCTCGTTGATATTCCTGGTATTCTTTGCATCAAGATGATTCAGCCGATGTATTCGCTCTTTATCTTTGTCCTTCACACTAGATAAACCAACATGCCTTGAAACACCATTGACTTTAGTATCAGCTGAAAAGCCAGTCATCCTCTTATGGCCTAATGAAGCACTAGCTACAACAACATTACAATTACAACTGACCTCCTTCAGTCCATTTTTCTCAACATATTCTAAAGTTTCTACGACCTTCTCCATTGGATTGTCCACATCAATAGAAAAATTTTCCATGTTTATTGGATCCATCACAAAATCCTCCTCGGTAACAAATTTGGAATAATCCATATCTCTATCATCCTCCACATCAAAACTGTATAAGAGGGGATCCTCTGGAAGAAAGGGCTTTAAATACTTTGCATCATCTATGTTAAATCTAATGTGCTCAAAACTAGTTGTTCCATGCAGATGGTCCTGCAGGTCTTTGATGGAAACACAGTCAAACCCACAGCTCCAACATCTGTTCTCTGCCACCTATCACAACAAGAGGACAATAGTAATGCTTATGATCATTAAGTCTCAGCTATCCAGATATTAAGCTGCTCGAAATTAGACTCAGAGAATTCTACCCTATATTTTTAGGAATATCATGCTTAATCAGTCAGCATACTCCCAGAAGTCGGCATCCTTTCAAGTAAAACTTCAATTATTCAAAAAAAGTGACAGCTTCTCTCTTTTGCATCAAACAAGAGTAAAATGCAGAATTTCGTTTTTGATTAAAAGGTAGAAATTTCTATTGCATCAAAACATTAAAAAAGAAGAAGAAGGGTCTTCACAAACATTTTCAAGTTTCAAACAGGAACCAAGTAAATATTATATGATGCTCAAATCATTATCTGTATCCAGATATTAGGCAGCTTCAAGTCCAAATTCAAGAATGAAAGCATCAAACTTTGAACCTAACACAAATCTTTCCTACAAAGTACCTGTAAAATTATATAATGGAAAACGTTCGACATGAGTATCCATAGACGAAAGTTCTTACCTTCTGAAGCACTGTTTTTTCTCCTCAAATGTGCAATGTATTTTCTAAAACTTGCAGATTAAGAAGTAATCCTGGCACCTGTCAACAGAACTCGAACCCTCTTCTTTCTTATTTACTCAATGGACAAAACACAATGTGCATGTTTTACAATTTTCTGCATAAAGGTTATATCTTTGCAACTAAAACAAAAGTTCTCTCCAAATTAAAACATGGAATTGCAAAAAGTGCCAAATCTCACAATCTCCAAGTTAGTAAAATTAGATACTGAAAGTATTAACTTGTGTTAAGGGGCATTTATTAATTTTTCTTCATGCTACTCTTTCTCAAGAAATATGCAACCAAGTACTTTAAAACTTGCACATTAAGACAAGAGACACATGTTAACAAAACAATTATACGATTCGCTTCTTTCTTCCATACTCCATATGCAAACCATAATAACCACCTTTTTACAAGAAATTTTTCACTTTTCCATATGCTTGCTTTTCATAAAGTGCAATCAATTCTGAAAAATATAATTTTTACCCCTTTAACAACTACCCGGTCAGACGATAACGGGTTCTTCAACAATTAGTCATATCAAGTTTGCATCTCTTCCAATTAAAAACGAAAATTCACTTCAAACTTCGAATTCTGCATGACAAAACACCAACAAAAACTGCATCAAAAAACATAATAGACGAACCACACCAACCTGTGATCTAACATAATTGATAAGCTTAAACGTGTCGTAGAAATCCACGTCCAGGGCTTTCTTAATACCATCGAAATTGAAGTGATGCACTGAACCGCAGTGATCAAATAGCAAATCACTTGACGTGAAGGTTTTATCGCAGAACAGACATAAAAGACTCCAACTTGAATTTGTATTTGAATTTGAATTCTCGCCGACTTCGTCTTCCCAATCGTCCCAATCTTCAACCTCCTGTTCTTCTTCCTCTTCGAAGTCTTCTTCGGGGTGAGAACTCTCAGCTGCAACTGTTGTCATTGTGTGTGAAGTGTGGTTTACTTCTTCTTCAAGTGAAAAAGGGAGCTTAAACCCTAGCAAAATCCTGAAAGAACCCCAAGTTATTTTATCCCTTTCTGTTTTTTATTTATTTTGGGAGGGAGAGCTGGATTGAGAAACCAACCGAGTGGACACAACACACCGTCACACCGTCACAAATTAATCCAATATAGGAATTAAATTATATTTACTTAGCAGAAAATTATAGTTATTAATTTATTTTAGAATTAATGTAGTATTTGGTACCTAAATTTTAATAAATTATACAAATTATATTTACAAAGTATAAAATTATAGCTATTAATTTGTTTTAGAGTTCAACCATATTTAGTATCCAAACTTTAATAAATTGCACAATTAATTTTTTCATGATCATTTATAGATAACATTATTAATATTGGTTGTCAAAACTTGACATGTAATAACTTTTTTGACATGTGACAACCTTTTTTTATAAGGTATTATTATTTTTTTTAAATTAGTAAGTAATTGAAGCTCCAACATAATTCCAAGCATAAATCATGCTATGCTCGCTAGCATATTTGCTTAAGTAAAAGATAGGATAACTTATAATATCTACAAGACTTCTCTTATCTAATATTTCATGTGGGATTTTTGACACGAGAGTAGTGGGTTTTAAACTACAACTTATAGTTTTTGTAAAAGGATGAGTCAACTTTAACCCAATTTTTCTCACTTAATTCTATTTTAATTTAAAAGAAAATGTATAATTTTTAATCTATTCTATTAATACTATTAAGTTATATAAAGATTTGTATAAAAACACTTTTATAATATACTTGAAAGCCATATTAAAGTGAGCTCTTTAACTGTAAAATATGCTTGAAAAGCCTAATTTGACATAGACTTCAAGTATGTTATAAATGTGTTTTTGTACAAATTTTTGTATAGTTTAATAATATTCATGAACTAAATTAAGAATCATACATTTTCTTTTAAATTAAATGTTGAATCAATTGAGATCAATTAAGTCAAAGTTGACTCATCTTCTTGCAAAAATTGTAAGTTGTAGTTCAAAACCTATTACTCTCATATCATAAGTCTTACATGGAATGTTAAACAAAAAAAAACCTTGTATATATATTATAGGTTGTTCAATTTTTTATATGAGCAAATATAAAAAAGAGCATAGCATAGCTTATGCTTGAAACTATGTTGGAACTTTTAATTGCTTATCAATTTAAAAAATAATATTTTATTAAAAAAGACTGCTACATGTTAAGTCATGATATTGCCACGTGTTAGTTGCTACATCAACATCTGAAAAAAAGTTGCTATGTGTTGCTGCATGTCAAATTGTTGTATTGCCTTTGTCAATTCATATCACGTCAATAAGTGGATAACAACTGTGTTAAGTTAGATAGTATAAATGATTATGAAAAGTTTAACTAAGTAGCAAATTGACATTTTCAAAGTATGAGTAGTAAATTGCACAATTTGTTAAAGTTCGGATACCAAATGCAATATTAACTCTTTATTTTACTATACTTAAAATGATATTAATGATAGATTATAAATATATTTAATACAATTATCTGAAGTTATGCTTGGCAACTTATAAATTAAATATGAAAAATGTAAGAGAAAATACCAAGAAATAACTAACTTAAAAGAGAATAATACTATTAATATACTTTAATGGTTTGTTCACTTAGGGGGAATGGTTCCCCCTTATTCTTTTATGAATCCCAATTACGCTGTTTACTTTATTTTTAGGTCCATAATTGGGATTAAGCTGGAATTACAATTACGTAAACACAAGTAATTAGGATTCCTTACCAAGACCATTGAATCCCAATTCCATACTTTAAACCCTTCCTTTTTCTAAAACAGTCCTCATGAAAAATTGAAAATTACATAGAAATAGCCCTGACTAAACATGATTTTAGAAGTCATCTATTCATCAAAACACAACACACTAACGCATAGACACAACAAACCTATAAGCTCTACAGTCAAATGTTCATAAGTCAGTACGTAAAATTTAGGACAATTAGGTAAATTATTCGATTAAGTTTAAATTTTATAATAAAGTTAGGAATATTAGTAAAAGTAATCTCATGAGCATAAATTTAGGAAAATAAATAATTAAATAATTATAATATTAAATTATAAGCATATTATCTATTATTTATTAAAAACGTATAAAAACGAGTTCTGATAACTAATGAATCGATATAAATAAATTATATACACAACAAGCATCATAAAATAATATAAATAATATTAAAAAGTACTTATTTGTATCATATATATATACATATTTACATATAGGTAAAAATACCCAAAATTACTTAAAATAATTGAAATATGCTAAAATATTACTAAATAATTAAGGAAAATTCATAAAGAATTCAAAAAAATCAAGGAAAAATGAAAAAATATCTAGAATTAAGGCATGACATGCTGGGGAATGAAAGAGAAGCAATTAACCAATTAAAATAAGATAATTAAAAAGCAAAAAGTAAAGAGATAAGAGACATTTGGCAATTGAAAATTAAAAGAAAAACCTAACCTGCCCTATAAATTTAGCAAGCTTCATTTGGAATTCATTTTAGTTAGTTAAGAAGTTAGAAAAAAATAGAAATAAGTTGAGAAGAAGAGAGAAACCAATTTTACCCAAAATAAACAAAATATTGTGCAATTAGGGCTTTAGGAGAAAACCTACGATCAATGGCCATCTGGAATCAAACGGCCACCACCACCACACCCTAGGACCATTGCCACTTCCTACCCACAACCTTGGAGCCACCACTGGTGGCTAAAACCTAATTGAATAAGTAGGTTCGATCTCCAACCTGATTTTGTTTAATTTACTAAAAATATCAAATTAATATAAAAAATTATGAAATTTTGTATTTTAAGGTATTTACGTATGTAGATTTAGGAAAAGAATATTAATTTGATGAAATTAGATTTCGAAATATATAGTACTTAAGAAATCTTGAAACCCGAGCTTGTTTTCAATTTGGATTTAAATGGCCTTAATAATATAGTTTTGAGCTTAAAATTTTTTTTTAGATTATTTAGAATGTTTAAAACAATGCTATGAAGAGATTTTTCAAAAAAAAAATAATAATAATTTCCAAAAATTTTTGTTAATTTTTAGGCCTTAAATTATACATAAAAGAGTTATTTTTGGACTTATTTTGGTAATTTATTAATAAGTTGATGAAAATATTGATTTAGCATATAATTAGGTATCTGGAGATGTTATTTGCTGATGTAGTATGAATTTGTAGTATTTGGAGAATTAGATATAAGTATTATATAGTAATTATATGTAAATTAGTAATATGTGAAATTGAAAGTTTAATAAGTAGAAAATATGGTATGATAATATTAGGGGTATATTAAGAATTTGATTTGCAACTTAAATTTAGGTAATTATATAAAAAATATAAAATTTTCTCACATCGAGAGCAAATTCGGTAGTTAAATTAGGAATAGAGTGTATTGTGTGAACCAAAATACTAGTTAGGGGCTAAATAGGGGATTTAGAATATTTAAATATAATTAAATGAATTTTACAAAATTGGCTTGAAAGAAATATTTAGGGTTATGAGTAGAAAATTGTAATTAGAAGTTGAATTAGTAGCCAATTTAGAAACCGAGTTAGAAATTAAATTTAAAACTAGTCTAGGATTAGTTTGGTTATAAGTAATATATAAAACTTAGATAATTAGGTATAATTACAATTTAAAATCTTCTATGTAATAAGGGTATTTACATTATAGGGATAAGTGGAGATGAGTTAACCCTGTAGCGAGTTGAATGAGTAAGTCAAGAATTTCAGGTAAGTAAGGTTCAATATATTATTGTATTTTAGAGTACCATATTAGAGTACTCGAAGCCTTAGGATTGTGTTGTTTGTACTTATAGGTAGATGTTTGTGTGCATGTTTATGTGTCTTTGGATATTAAACTATATTATCATGCCTTATCGTGTTGATTTGCTGTGATTTGTATGGAGTGAAATTCTTTTATCACCTTAAATCGAATTTAACTATATTTGACCAAATACTTTGATTAGACATACATTGTAATCCTTTAGGGGACAGTTAGGATTTTCCAACTAAATACCAATACCTTCGAAAGGGATAACATTAGATAATATAATGATTCCTTTTTCATCCTTAGTCGAATTAAGTGACATGAGAGAAGATCACGGTAAGGATGAGGGCAATAGTTCAAATTATAGTTATAGAGGAGCGATGCCTCCATTGCATAAACCTAGGTTTGGTTGTGAGCTGTTGCATAAACGTTGAAACTCCTTAACCTAAATTACAACTGTTGAAATTTCTATGATTTCACAACTGACTATATCATGTTGTGTGATAGCATTTGCTTGTTGTATTGTATTTAATTAATTGTTTGAATACATTGTTTGTGTTTGATATACATTCCTAAGTCTCCATCCCAACTTACTAAGTTGTTGGTTGCTTATACTCTTATATATTTTCTTACAAGTACTGATTGAAATACCACACTATAACTATCTAAAGGTTGGTTTCTTTTTGAAGTGCCTTGGGAGAGTAAGGGTCAAACTGGCTGATAAATCGAGTCTTTTAGAGTTTAATTATTAACTCTTAGGTATATGGGACAGTCTTGTAATATTTTACTTAGCAAACTACTATGGCATGTAAGTATTTCCTAGGATCATAAGACAATATAGGTATATTTATGTAAATATGACTTAAAATTTCTAATTCTATATATAAATTTTATCAATAATCTTAAATAAGTTTTTTGCTTCAAAGTGAAGAATCATGGACAATTTGTGTGAATCGTATCTATGATAGTGACTATGAGGTTAGTTACTATCATAGGTTAGTTTATACGGTGAAACTAATACAACTTTACAACTTCGAGGTGTAACAACGCCCCACCACCACATTGCAGCATTGCTACCACACACCAGCACTACACAACCACCACTATGCACTACTACCACCAACCTCCACTGCCACCATACATCAACACCACATAACCACTACCATCGTGCACCAAGAAGGTTTAGATCTATGACTCAAAATTTCTAGTTCCATATATAAATTTCATCAATAATCTTAAATAAGTTGTTTACTTCAAAGTGAAGAGTCATGGACAATTTGTGTGAATTGTATCTATGATAGTGACTATGAGGTTAGTTACTATCATAAGTTAGTTTATACGACGAGACTAATGCAACTTTACCACTTCAAGGTGTAACAACGCCCCACCACCACATTACAGCACTGCTACCACACACTAACACTACACAACCATCACTATGCAGTACTACCACCAACCTCCACCACCACCATACATCAACACCACATAACCACTACCATCGTGCACCAAGAAGGTCTAGATCTATGACTTAAAATTTCTAATTCTATATATAAATTTTATCAATAATCTTAAATAAGTTGTTTACTTCAAAGTGAAGAGTCATGGACAATTTGTGTGAATCGTATCCATGATAGTGACTATGAGGTTAGTTACTATCATAGGTTAGTTTATACAGCGAGACTAATACAACTTTACTGCTTCGAGGTGTAACAACGCCCCACCACCACATCGCAGCACTGCTACCACACACCAGCACTATACAACCACCACTATGTACTACTACCACCAACCTCCACCGCTACCATACATTAACACCACATAACCACTACCATCGTACACCAAGAAGGTCCTGATCTATGAAAAATGAAAGGATGTTCATTTAGATTTGTGAAAAACACCACCATACACTACCATTACCTCTAACTATCCTTCTCTCTCTACTCCCTTCCTCACTCCTCTTTGTCTTCCTTCCTCCAGACACTAATGTCTCAAAATCCCCCTACCCTTGAATCTTCTTCTACCAATGATCACCTCCTTCTACTTCTCATAAGCCTAATGACATCTTTGGCAATTCAAATTCTAGTGTTCAACCTCTTCTTAAGTCCTTATCTCCTGTTCATACACCATAAAACCTAGAAACAAGAAGATGGGTTTATATATAAAACCCATTTTTTTTTACGTTGTTTCCTTCTTTTCTCCTTAATGGATTTTGTTTTATTTTTAACTTCCCGTTGGTTTTTTTTTTTTTCCTTAAATTGTGTAGATTTTGATTTCATATTTATAAATGGAAACTTTTAACATTTTGTTGTTGAAAAATCTACAATTAGTAAATTAAAAAGTCTGTAGTTTAGATCTAATTTGATGGTAAGGTAAAGTTGAACAAAAAGGTTTTTAGGAAAAGTTTTTTTTTTAAAGTAGAGAGAGAAAATAAGAGAGAGAGAATGAAAGAGAAGATGGGTAATATAGTAATTTAATTGTATTATGTTCTATTCCTTATATGCCATTTTTGTCCAAATGAACAAAATAATTGGGATTCCAATACATGCTTATTCTCTTCAATAAAGTAAATGAGCCATAAAAGTGGAAAGAAATGATAATGGGTATTGTAGAGGTGAATGGAACATAACAATACCTTATGGGTGGATTGTGATTGAAGATGTCTGGATAATCACAGTTAATTCCACATGAGATTACTATTTAATTTTTCTTTTAGGTGTAGTTTGGTTGTTCTTATTACTACCAATAACCTATTAGATCACGCATGCATTGCCTCCATTATGTCGTTCCATAGTTACGTGTATTTATTAGTTGCTTGATCTAAATTCAAAATTAATATATATATATATATATATGCATATATTATATACACCAGCCAACATACACCTAAGGATGAGTGGATATAGGGTATATAAGGTATAGAGCCTTACCCATACCTTACCTTATGAGTACAAATTCCGAAACTTTACTATTTGTACCCTACCATGTTACACCTTGAAACCACCATATACCCTATAGATTGTATATGGTACTTTGTACCTTATAGGATTTGTATTTTTTTTTTCCTTACAAATTTCAATGTAACTATTCTTTTCTAAGCATAAAATAAACCTGATATTTTGTTTTCAAAAGTAATTGCTTACTTTAATTAATCTTTTAAATGACGCCAATGAATGGAGTACATTAAAATATATTTTTAGCCAATTTTCTTTTCCTTAAATGTTTTTTTAACTATTTTTATTATTTATGAATTTTTATAGAAGCATTATACAAAATATTCTTTGTGTAAATGAAACATTTATTTTATAATAATTACATTGTGTAGATATTTAAGAGAATAAGCATATCGTTTTAAAAAATAAAAATAGTAAATATCATAGTTAATGCGAGATTTACAAAGTTTATTAAAATATGAATAAAAGATTCACAAGATTATATAATTAAATGATTATAGATGTAATGATATAAATAATTAATTATAGGAAAATGAAGATATAACATGAAAAACAGAATAAAACATAAATTTAAACTAAGAAAATCTTATTTTGCTTTAATAATAATACTAAATCTTTTGTCAAACATAAAACAAAGAAATTATTCCATTATAAAAAACAAGTTTTACTAGATGATGGATTTAACAAAGAAGAAAGGAGTAGAAAGAAAATGATGATAGAGTAAAACTAGAGACGTAATGTGGAATTGAATAGATTAATAAGCGTTTAGTTTAAGGCTTTCAATAGATTGGGTTTTACTTTATTTTGATAAGGCGGTATATTTTATTTATTAATTTTATTTAATTACTTATAGGGTGAAGACCTTGGAATTCATATCCTATATACTTTAAAGTATAGATTTGAGGGTAGGTATATGGTACATTGACTTCTTATCCACACCCTACATTGTAAAAATAAGTTTCAAAAAAATTATTATTTGGAACTTATCCTGTAGCCATAATTACCCACCTAAAATTTATTCCGTTGAGTAAAGTCTGGGTAAATATCTCATATGACAAGGTTACTTGCTCCCTCCTACATGCACCTACAATGCGTATACAAAAAGTAAATAAAATAGTTTAATCACAACTATAGCATATTAATAATAAAATCGAACTATATACACAAATTCTAGTTATCGAAAACTTAAAAAGGAAAAATGAAAATTAACATAAATAGTTTGGAAAGTGATTATAAAATTAATAAAATTCATAAACATATGCTAATTGTGACTAATTTGTTTTATTAAAGATGTCGTTATTTGCTTATAAAATTAATAAAAATTATATATTAAATGGAACAAATAACTCCATTTTGCAACTATTAATATATATACATGAAAGCTAATTAGCAATTATGGCAATGTGAAGAATAAATTTTGTAGAGGAAAATTGAAAAGTTAAGTAACAAAAAATTTAGTTTATAAATAATTGAAATAATTTTTTTTCAATCTTTTTTTTTAATTCTTTAATTTTGTCATTTATATTTTGACTTTTGATATGTTTCAAGATATAGATGATAGTTTTGTTTATGATTCTATCATGGAAGTGAATTAAAAAGAAAAATAATGATATATAACTCTAGTTCATGCATGACAACAATGGTGTTTTGCTATTGATGAAGATTGAAGATTTTTTCCTACAATTATAGAGATTGAATGTTGAAAGTTATTATAGTAAAACTTCTACAAATTAATAATGTCAGGACTATGAAATTTTATTAATTTAAAGAGGTATTATAAATCCATTAATTAATAATTTATTAATTAAAAAAGTGCTTTTTCGATTTAAGGAATATAAATTTATTTACATAAAAAATCATGGTATGTCACTAATATATATATATATATATATATATACATATTTTGTGAATTAATTTAAAAAAGAAATTTCATTATACATGTATATTTATTAAAATAAGTACATAAATGATGTTCATCATTTTTAATAATTAAACAATATTCATTGTATTGACTAAATTAAATAAAGTTCGATATAAGTAACTTGCATCTATGAGTTCATTTACTAAAAATAAATACATTCAACCTATGATGATAAAGGGAACTAGTATATAAACAATATAGAAAAAAATTTTAAAATCATACCCAACCATGGGTTCTCGTCTAAAAGATGTTCAAAAATCAACCATGACCAATTAAATAAGTATAGCATTATGTAAGTATAATAGAAATTACCCTAAACCACATGCACTAAAAAAGATTTACAACAATGACTTGATGAAAAATATCATTAAGAAGTTAGTCAAGATACAATATTAGATACCCTCAAGTGATAATTTGAGTACCTTTCAACTAACTTAGAAAAAGTAAAGGATACTAAGAGATATAACCAGGAAAATTTTCAAACATGAAGAAGGTTGTTTATGGGTAGTTTTCCCAATACCAAGATTATGTGAATATAACTGGAGAGTTAATTTTTGAAAAGGTAAAGTAGATGATGAAGCTATTATAACCTCAACAGCCTTTTGAGTACAAGCTTTCTTAAGGTTGGCTTAAGAAGTTCAAGTTAAGATACAATATCAAATCATTTCGTCGTTTCGAAGAGAGTGGTTCGATTGACATGAGGATATAGAGAAGAAATTGGAGTCCATAAGGGAAAAAAATAGACTAGATGTTTTTAATACATATGAAATTAGTTTGTCTTACTGGTTACAAGTTGATCACTCTCTTGCAACAAAGCAACTTGAAGGAAGAAAATGGGACAAAGAAAGGCTTGCAATTGTTATTTGTTACAATGAGGATGACTAAAAAAAAAATTCTTTTATGGATTATTGGAAAATATACAAAGCTACATTTCCTCAAGAATGTCAACACGAATAGCTTGAATTGCCACTATTATACCAACAAAAGAACATGAATGACCTACATGCTTTTTGATGCATATGTTCTTTAGTTAGACCAAAAAATGCATGGTAGAAGAATTTTGTTAGTGATAGATAATGGTCCAGCACATCTAATAAATATTGAAGGGCTACAAAACGTTGACTTTTTTATAATTTTTTTTACCACCTAACATCACATCAAAATTTCAACTGTATAACATTTGGATAATAAGAACTTTTAAGATGTACTATCATAAGAGATTTTACTATAAGATAAGTTGGAACATTTGATCCTGGAAAAGTAAATGTTTAAGATGCCATTAATCTTATAATGTTATCTTGGATGATAAATGTTCAATAAGAGACAATAGCAAATTGTTTCTAATATTGCAAAATTCATTCAGGGGATGAAGCAGTCTTAGGGAACTTAAATGAAGTAACTTTTGAAGAAGGTATTTATGATCTTGAGAAAATGATTAATGATCTTGGTTACCATAATAAAATTGATGTCAATCACTTGTTGGATTACTCAAGTAAAAATGATGAATGTTCAGAGGTCCAAAACTTAGAAGAAATTATAGCTAATGTTGTGGAAAATCTTATTGAGGATGAAGCTGAGGATGATTCAGTACCTTCAAAACTATATCACACAAAAGGAAGCACTCATAGTGGCAACAACTCTTCATAATTTTTTGTTGCAGTTCGAGGACACAACTCTAGAGCTTTTGAATATAATAGGAAAAGTTAGAGGCGGAATTCACCTAAATTTAGATTTTACGAAAAAACAAACAACAATAGATTCATAGTTTACTAAATTGTCTTAGTTATATTTGTAATATTAGAGAATTACTAATTTGTAATATTGACTAAACTACATATTTATATAAAAGTTTTTGTAAAACTTATTATCTTATTAAGCTATCAAAATTACTAATTTTATAAACTGGCTCATTGGGATAAAAAAAAAAATTTAAAAGAGCTTATCAATTTATTGAGTATTAATTTATGGGGATTTAACTATATCTCTAAATACAAGTGATAGCTCAATTTAACAGCTATTAATGTATAAAAATGAAAATTAATTAGCAATTATGGTAATGACGAGGGAATAGATTAATTATTCTTTGTATACTTTCTATTATCTTGTATAGAAATGGGGCCTTTTTCAAAAAATAGTACAAAAAGGATCATTCTTGAAAGATACAAAAAGTTAAGTGTAGGTGACTTCACTGTTTACCAAAGTTTATACTTAATACAAAATTAAAAAAAAAAAATAAAGACTGAAGAAGTTGCATGCACTACAAGTGACTTCAGTTGTAAAAATACAACAAAAAAGTCACATGGAGTACATGCGACAGTCGTTATGTAGATAACACAAGGAAGTCTCATGCCATTCCATTGACCTAGGCAAGGTTAAGAGTAGCTTCGCACATTCCTTCTTCGCTCCTTCATTGTAGTTTATTGTAAAAGAGCAGCCTATGCCAATTAGCAGCTTCTGGAAGAGGCATAAGATTTCCAAGGTTCTAGCATAGGTGAGGGGGCCACATGGCAGCAAATAATACCATAGTTCAGCTTGATGCCACTACCGATGGAGGGTCCTCTAAAATGATGACCTTCACTACTCTCCTGATATGGTGCATTTTTCTCTAATCGTAAAGATAAATGTTAGACATTAGAATAGACTTATTAATACATGTATACAGTAGCATTTTGTATATATATGTGTATGTTGATTGTAATTAAACTTTTCTTGTAAAATCCATTTCTTAGATTGGATTGTTACTTTCTTGTTGAACTCTTTGCATGTGTCCATTACCTTTCACTTTCTTATTGTCATAGGATTGTTATTTTTGGGTTATGTACTTAGAGTTATTTAGTTGTAGAAGTTGGAAATTAGTTGTATACTTGGTATTGTGGTTTTGGATCAAACTTTGTAGGTAAGGGTTCTAGAGTTGATTGAATTTTTTTATTTGCAATTTTTGCATTTCTTGCTTCTATAAACATATTCACTTATCATTGTTTGCTTATAAACATGAGTTAATTGGGTTTTATTTTTGGTTGCTGGAGTGTTTTAAAAGAAGTTGTAAGTCTAGCTTGCACTTTCTCTAGAGTTGTATTTGCAAAGAAGTAACATGTGCTACATGCTACTTCTTTTTTTCACATTTCCTTGAAGTCGCATATAACAAACGCAACTTCAGTTACAATATACTATAACTGAAGTTACATTTGCTATATGTAACGTCCTTGAAGTCAAATTTTGTACTACTCTACATGCAATTTCACTATTCTATTTTCGTAGTATCTTTTGAGGGGGGGCCGATTTTTATGCTAATTTACAAAAAAGGTCCCATTTTTGTACATAACTCCCTTATTTACTTACAAATTGCTTTTAAAACTTTTATTTTTAAGTAACTTTTAATTCCCTTTCTATATAAAATAGTTGTTATATTTTATATGGTAGTATTTTTTATTCTTTTATACGAAGAATAAAAAGTTAAACAATAGGACAACCATGCCCTATAAGATAACTATTAATTACATTCAATAAGGACCAAGTAAGGGTATATTCGTATTTTTATCATATTCTTCACTTAATGTTGCTATTAATGGGGTGAAGTAATCATTGAAATGTAACATATTACTAATAATAGTTATTCTTAAAACATGATAATTTTATTTCCTACCTATTCTATTTCACAAAGTAGACCTATTGTTGAGGTTTTAACTAGGGTTTTCTTTTCTTGTAGGAAAGGAGATTAAAGGGGAGAGAGTGTTATTACATGGACAGATGATATTCTAAATTTATAGGCATCATTGCATCTTCAAATTGCACCACTTTTCGTAGAAGTTTATATCTTATTTAATTCATTACCACGCCCTAAGATCAGTACAACCATAATAGTCCTGTTGTGTATATCTACCTATGTTAAAAGTTAACCACTTAACTATTATAATAGATTTGGTATAGGCACATATAATTAACTATTCTAAAGCATCTTCAATTCAACAACTATAGTAGCATAAAAACATTTTATTTAATAAAATGTACATTTACATAGAGTTTACACATATCAAACTTATGAAAGTAATCCCGAGTTTTATTACAAACTACATTGTGAGCCAAATTGGGTCCCTCAAGAGGTCCAGCTAACTTCAAGTCGCATAAGTAGGGAAAAGCTTCATCTTCAATTATTCCTCACTCTTAACCCTTGCTCTACTCCTTCTGTAAGACTCGTACTTGTACGATTAGGTTCAATAGTCGATTTAGAGCATTTAAGAAGATAACTTGATTAAGCTAGAAACTTACTAGAGGCTTAGAAATATTAGTCAAGGAGTTTTCATAGACCCAAAATTTAAACATATAATAAAATATTAAAAATATAACTAAAATAGTAAAAATTTACTATACTATTATATAATTATCGATAACATGCGAGTAGGTTTCATAAATTAATGAACACTTAGAGATGAATTATAAAAGTAATATAATTAATTTGTACACCCATAATTATCAAAAATACCCAAAAATGCGCAAAATTCACCAAATAAATAATATGAAAAAAAAATTATAAAAATCATAAGACATGCAGTAAACACTTGTTTAAGGCGTGGTAAGGTTAGAAACATGGGTTGGACAAGTCAAGGTTAAAGAAATCTTAACATTTGACACCTAAGTTAGTGTAATCTACATGTTGATAGGGAGGAAAAAGATCAAATCATCCTTATACAATATTATAAACAACAATCGAGTTTCCTGGGGCAAGGTATTAGACATTTGAGGGTTAGGAAAAATTCTAGAAGAGTGAAATAGGGAAAGGTAGTAAGAAAACAAAATTAGGAAAAATTAGTGCACAAAGTAGAGGTTTTGCGAGTTCTTAAGGATAGTTATGTTCTAGAGATGGAAGGAGGGGATCGCCTAAAGGAGTGGCTATCGATAAGCTTAGCCGACACACCCTCTTCCCCTCACGGTAGCTGGAGTACTAGGATCTGGTAAGTGACTACCTCTCCTCATTTGTAATTAGAATGTTGTAAAAATAGTAAACAATCTTCAAAAATTATAAAACTTGATTTTCAAGAGTATTTTTGCATGAGGGATTCAAATATCAAATCATATTTTCGAAAATTTGAGTGCTAATATAGGGTCCCTAAGAAAAACATTCTGCACATTGACTTTCAATTAGGTTTTCAAAAAATCATTTAATGTAGTTTTGGCCTAAAATTTTATGGGTATACTCCTAAGGTGTTGCATTTTGAGGTTATGAGGTTAGATTTTCAAAATATAGTTGTCAAATTTTTAGAGAAATTTTGTTTTCATGTAAATAGTGCATTGGAGGTGTTGTTTCACTAAGGAGTTGGATGACTTCCTTCTAAAACTCTAGTACAACCTATATTCACCCACATACAACAGTTGCAAGTAGTTTATTATAAGGTTAGAAATGATGATTTTTAAGTGAAAATGGGTATTTGGTGGTTTAAGGTCAATTTGTTAAGTTTTAATGCAATTTTAATTTAGTTGATGATATAGTGAGAAAAGGGTATGAATAATGGAAGTACTTAGTATCTACCTACTGTATATGCAGAATTTGGAGATCTAGAAACTTAGGACAAGTGGAGTATATGCAAAGTAGTTAAATGTACTAGCAGTAACAGAATCAAAAACTATGTTAGAAAGTAGGGTAGAATGTAGTTTGATGTGGAATATTTTGATTACATTAAAATTGGATCTAGGTTAGGAAGTGGGTTATACTTGGACTCCACATCCTTATCAGAGTTAGAATATAAGTTAAAAATCCCTTGGATAATAATCTAAATTAGAATGCTAGGTCATAACCTAAGTAAAAAACTCCATCAGAGAGTAGCTTGATGGAAGAGGCTAAACGTAGAACCAACCGAAAGTTAGGTTAGCAAATGGTTGGAAATGGATATTAGGTTGCTTAGAGCCAAAGGTTAGGTCAAAAAGTTGCCTGCTTATAATCTCTAAAAATTTACCGAAGTAAAAACCCGAATCAGAAGCTACTAGGCAGCAACATATACTAAATCAAAACCTCGGTCAAAACTTACACTATACAGCCAATACCTAATAAAACTTTAGAAAACTAACTTAACACAATTGAAGAATTGTGATATTCTACAAATTGGTAATTAGGACATGGACGTTTGAATATTAAGGGAAAGCCTTGTCCTTGTACAATTAGGATTAATAGTTAATTTAGAGCCTTTGAGAAAAATTTATTTGATCGAGTCCAAACTTTATGATTAAGTTAGAAAAGCTAGTCAAGTGATTCGGTAAAGTTAGATTTTAAAGAAAATATCCCAAAACCCCAATTTTAGCCTTAAAAGTACAATTATTCAAAATAATGGAAAACTTATCTGAACTCCTAAAACCAAGTATAAAATATAGCGAGAATTTAAAGATAAGTTATTTAATGTATAAAAAGGAATGATATAGCATAATATATTATATGAATATATGTGTATTTTTATGGATATACTTGATATATATAATACAAATACTCGTGAATTAAATTGAAATTATATAATAAGTGATAAATTCACAAAAATATCATCTAAAAATTAAAAAAAAAAAGAAACAACTTGGAATATGATTGGATCAAATATGGAGTAACTTAAAAAAGATAAGCAGCTGCATTAAAAGTGAATTAATAAAAATTTGACACCTCATCCTATTAATTAGACACTAGTAAATTAAATAAAAATTTCTTAATAATTAAGAAAAAAATCCAATCGCCTCTAGTCTTTATAAATAGGGTCCTTAGGTTCATATTTCACACTTTAGCAACTAAGAGAACTCAAGAAAAATTCATAAAAAAATTAGAAAAATTTGACAAGAAAATAGAAAAACATAACAAAGTACTAACCTAGCATGGATCCCGACCATCCGGTGACCTGACATGGATCCCCACTGGACTTAGGTAGAGCAACTCACACCCTTTACGGTTGACATACCCCCACTGGCCAACAGTATCTAGAGCATCAACGAACAAGTTGGTCAATTTTTTACTTTGTTTTTCTTATAATTTCAAAAATATTAAATTAAGTCAAAAAATTATGAAAAAGTTTATATCTAGGTTATTTTAGATATAATTTCATAATGTAATTTTATTTTTATAAAATTATGATTATTTTATTTACATAATTAAGAAAGTCACTATTTATCCAAATTTTGACTTTCGAAATAAATATACTAAATGATGTAATTTCTAGCTCAAATTTTTTTTTTGTATAATACATGTGATATTTATTTAATTTCTAAGTAGCTAGATTTTCAATTTAGGTGTTTTTGATATTTATTGTATTTTTTTACCCTAAAAATATTTAAAAATAGGGTGAAATGATGAAATAAACAAGTTATTATGAAATTAATTGATAAAATGTATATCTACTGACTTCTGGTGATTTATAATGATGTTAGGATATATTGAAAATAATTTTGCATAAAAAAGGATAATATTTGGTTAATTAAATGTAATTTAGGGGTAAAAATGTAATTATGAGTATATAGACGATAAATCGATAGCATGAAACCATGTATTGACTGAATTCCTCATATATTTAGGAGTTTATAGAAATTTTTGAGGAATTATTTGGTGACCCAAATCATTTATTATGAATTTTTCTAGTAAACCAACTTAAATTATGAATCGGGAAACATTTTTAGTAATAATAGGCTAAAATATAATAAATATTGAAATGAAACTTATAAATGTACGTGCTAGTTATGTTTGGTAAAAAAAAATGAATTTTTAACCTATTTAGTAATAGTTATACGACTGGATTATGATATATACATATTAGGGTTAGATAATAGTTACATTATTAAGTTATATTAGCAAATTATATAAAATATAGTCCAACTACATAAAATGTGTATAATATAATAATACTTATTATAGGAGTGTATAGATATAATATAAAGCTATAAATACCCTTTAATAGTCATCTCTCGAAGTAAAACTCATAATACATATCATTATGTATGTACGAACCTAATGACACTACTTTTACAAAAAATCTAACAATTCTTGGTAATATAACCTATATCTCTATAATATTACGAAAATTTACGAACTACGATAACCTTATCATAATTGAAACGTAAATTGACTAATTAAAAATACATTTCGATACATTATATGCAATAATATAACTACATATATTATCAATACTTAATAACTTAAACTTAACTTATATAATAAAAATATATTTCATTATATAAGGAAAATAATAATACACGTTAGACATATATATATATATATATATATATATAACTTCAAAAGGAAATAAAAGAGTAGATAGAACCTTGATGTTTCGTAACTCCTATGAAAACTAAATATGGGTTTTGTATATACATATATAGTCTCCTAGTAAACAAAGCATTGATGATACAAGTCTTTCATAAAGGGTATTAGGATAGGTAAGTAGGATCAATGCTTCATGGTATGTTGGAGTATTATTTCAGAATATTTTGAAACTTTGGTATGCATTTGCTTATGATTATAGTTAGCCATGTGTACATATGTAACACTTATGTTTAAGATTCAATTTGCTGTTATGGGAGCTGAGTTCCCCGTTATGGTTATTCTGTGAATATTATGCTTGAATTGTTTGAACTTGGTTTATCACCATAAAAATGAACTAACTTAAACTCGACTTAACACTTAACCTGATATGCATCACAACTCACTAGTGGCAACGGTTAGGATTCTCAGGCTGAACACGGACTTCTTTCGATGAGGATAGCTGAAAATGGTCATTTCCCCACCCTTAACCAAATTAAGTGTAGGATAGGAGGTTGCGGCAAGGTTGGAGGCCGTGGTTCGAAGGTGGTTACGGGAGGGGAGTGTTCTCCATTGCACAAGCCTCTATTTGGTTTCGATTCACAAGTGCGCAATGTCAAATTCCTTAACCCGGATTAAAGCGGACATAATTTCTCCGATCTCATGATGGATCGAATAACATTATGTGATAGCATTTGCTTGCATACATGTTGCATGTAACCAACTTAATTGAAAACCTTACTTGTGTTGTGTTAAATGCATACTTTTATCTCTACCCCACTTACTGAGCAAGTTGTTGCTCATTCCTTTATAGTTTGTTTTGTAGGTTTCGAATGGATTACAAGTACCTACCCAAACCTAAAGCATTAGCGAACTGGGATGGGAATGAGGGGTAACAAGAAATGGCTGGTTATTGTCCTTAATATTGACTTTCTTAACTTTTAAGGAAAACTACACAAGACTCCTTAAGGGGCTTGGTAGTTTTAAGTACTCTAATCTATATATGAAATAATAAGTACCTGTGGGACTTATTACCACTCTTTGTAAGGTCAAACTATAAGTTTATTTTTAACAAATTATTTCAAAGGATTACTCTACAAGTTTATAATAAATAGGTATCGAATTAAATGCTTCAAAAGGGTAGAGTCGAATATGCTCGGTATAAACTAAGTCTAAAATGGTAGCTGTAACGATAATTTTTATCTTAGGATCGCTCATAGACATGACTGTTATGACTCCATCTTTACGGGGTGTAATAAGAACATACTTAAATGTCAAAATGAACACATATATTGTATAGTAGATAGAAACTAAAAGAGGTTACATTAAATTCTAAGGATAACAGAAGAGGACTAATGTGACATACAAGGAGAATGAGCATCAATATCTAGGTAAGTAGGATTAATGCTTTTCAGCATTTTAGAGTATTTTAAAGTACTTGGAGGCTTTGGTATGCTTTTGGCTTATGATTGTAATATAGTTGCTTGTATGTGTGCTACACATGGCCTGTATATTGCTTTGTAGCTATTGTGGGAGCTAAGCTTCATGCTATGATTGTACTGTGTATTTTGTTTTGTTTGGATTGTCTAAAATAGTTTAGTGCCCTTAAGACTAAATTAACTTAAACACAACCTAACTCCTAACTTGACATGTATAGCAACTCATTAAGAGTAACAACTAGGATTCTTGGTCAAACAAGGACCCCTTTAATGAAAATAGCTGAAATGGTCCTTTCACCACTCTTAGTTGAATTGAGTGATAGGAGAAGAGGTTACGATAAGGTAAGGGGCCGTGATTCAAAGGGAGTCTTAAGCGAAGAGTGTTCTTCATTACATAAGCCTTACTTTGGTTTTGATTCGTAAGTACACAACATCAAACTTCTCAACCAGGATTAGAGTAGACAAAATTTCTCTCATCTCACAATGGATTGGTTAACGTCGTGTGATGACATTTGCTTATATATACATTGCATCTAATTGATTTCGTTGAAAACCTTATTTGTGATGCACCGAATGTATTCTTCTATCTCCATTCCACTTATTGAGCAAATTATCGGTCATTCCCATATAGTCATTTTACAAGTTCCAAATGTCAAGCTTGATTTTTTGGTTTCTTTGATTTTAATTCAATTTCCCACTTTTCGATTAATACTGAACCCTAACCCATTTAATATTAATCTTCAATTAAAGAAATTGGGAAATTCTGGTTTCTTATTTAAAAAAATTTTTGGCGTTGCCACCTAATTGAAGTTAAGAAAAGAAAAGAAATTGTAATCAATTGAGTGGATCGACTACGATTTGGCTACCAATCTTCGATTTCAATTTAAATGAAAAATCAAAGGGTTTCGAATTTGGGGGCTGACCTATTAAACTCTAACGGGTACCACTATTTATTTATCAAAATTAGGTTTATTCTTCAAATTATAATATTTTTTAATATATTTTAAGAAATAATAAAAACTAAAAGAAAAAAAAAAGAACTTAAGTTTCTACATATTTTATCTTCTCCTCGAAAGTGCCTACGTACTCGCTAGTTGGGATTAGATGACCGTGGTTCTTTTTAAAAACTTTAGTGTATTGGTTTGTTTTAATTTTGAAAAACCAATCGAGTTTACATTATTAATTGATTTAGTTTATTAAAAAAATCTAAAGGGGTTCTAACTCTTGAGTGATTTTATTTAAAAAAAACTCTCTAAAAGTCCTAAAATTTTTTAAAAGGATTTTTTATTATTAGTTTTTATTTTAAAAATTTTCTATGTGATGAATCCTAAAAAATAACTAATCCCAACAAACTCTAAACTAATATATATAACTATCTACCGAAAAATAAAATAATTCATATAATACACTTATATAAGAACTAATGCTAAAACCCCTATACTAACATATTCATATATTATATATTATGTGCACTAATAGATAACATAAAACTAAAATTAATAGTCCCTTATCTAATATCTATATATCTTCATATCAATATCACTACTATTTAAATAAGCCTTCACTTAAATCCATGTTAAAACCAATACTAAAGAAGTATCTTAAACTATTATATATAAACTATACTAAATTACTTAAAGTTCTAATAATATTATAATATAATGACAAATAAATAAAAAATCTCCTAATATATACATATCTTATATATACTACATTATATGACTAAGGATCTAATAATATAATAATAAAATATATAAATAAATAAAATAAAATAATTGAAGAAACTGAACCTTAGTTGTTGATTGGTCTAGGAGGTCAGCGATAACCAATTGTGTGCTGTTGCTGTTGTTACGACGAGTTGTGCATGCGGTTTGCAATGGCATTGCACATGATCAATAGCATGGCAAGGTGTACATGCTGTGGTGATCGGTGAAGAAAGTGGCGACGTGTTGAAGTTGGCATGTTGTTAAGCTTGTGATTCGAACGTTGTTGTTGTGGAGTTGTGATTTGTCTGGAGTTTCGCCTAGATCGGATCGTGTAGAAGCCTTAGATTGATCGAATGTTACGACACGACGGAGTGGTAGTGCGTTGGTGATGAATGTATGTGCTAGAGATTGGACCCGTACTGGTGTTGTTAGTCACCTACTGTTGGTGAAGCGTTGCGTCGAGCATGGCTTTGTCACGCGATTGTATTGCGTCAAGTGTAGTGAATCAATGAGGCGAAGATGAAACTAATTGTATCTTTACCGTTGGATTCTTTGGTTGGTGGCGCAAAGTGTGTGGCTCAATCTGTACTATGTTTAATGTAGTTGGAGATCGAAGTTTGGTCGTTGCGTATGTGTGTGCTCTGTGTCTTCACATGTGTCAAGCAGCTTGGGTCCAGCAGCAATGGACGAGAGAAGGCTGTTGTGGTGATGAAAAATTAAAGGTGGGGTTGGGCGTGATTACTATGTGTAGCTGTACGAAGGGGACTATTTCATCGTCACTTTAGTTTTGGGATGAGAGTGATAGTAGGGTTACGTAAAGGATGGGCACTATTATTGTAATTGGAATGCTATCTGCCGCATCAAGACTGGGTAGTTGTAGTTGATCGATGAAGTTGTAGATTGTAGTTTCTTCTTTTCGAGTGTGCATATTCATAAATAGTCCCTGATTCATCCTATGCGATGCATATTTATAAAGCCTGAAACAAGATCTTAGATCATATCAACCTAAGATTGCTAGCTAATGTCCAAAACCAAGTCCATTTGCTTATCTGTTAGGCCATTGGCCTATGCCTCGATATTAATACAATCAAATTCTACTTAACCATGCGACTCTCTAAAATAATTATTTGAATCGAGCTAAAACTAAAACTATTGACTTTAAAATAAATTATTTTCTAAAAATCTAAAAATCTTTACAAAATTTTTCTTTTCTCGTTTTTTTTATTATTTTCATCATTTTTCAATTTTTATTATTTTTTTATTTTATATTTTTCTTATTTTTGAGTTAAGACCCTATTTAAAAAAAAAAAAAACTATAACTATGAATACTAGGGCAAAAATTGAGCGTATACACCTAGATTTACAAGCCCACTATCTAACACCAGTAGACTAGAAACCAGATTAGGGAGTGAAGATTAGAAATAATTGGTTACACTTATGATTTGGTCGTTGATTTTACTAACTCTTAAGAAAACTACTAAGATCCCCTCAAGTGGCCCTCTAGTTTTCATTTTAGATGTGTTTAATTACATGTAGTAAACCTGTGGACTTTTGTAACCTTCTTTTTGAACTTGTGATTTTCCATGCGAATACCATTTTGTAAATACTTATAAATTTAGAAGTTCTTGTTGAATATAACTAATCAAAAGTTGTTTCTTTTTGACAAAATTTCGCCACAAAAGTGTTTTTTAGCAATTACTTTTAAAGGTTAATCTACAGGTTTATAACAAGTAGATCTAGAGTTGTATGCTTCAAAGTAGTTAAGTTGGGTTTGCCTTTTGTGAACTAGTTTATGATAGTAGTTATGAGGTTAATTACAATTTTAGAATGGTTCATAAGATGGGGCTATTATGACTTCACCTCTCTTAGGCGTGATACCTTCCTACCAAAACTATCCATTTTCTTTACATGCGAAGGTTGGCGAAACATAATAGATAAGTTTTGTACTTGTATAGAAAGTTTATAAAGATGTAAGCAACCACCGCTTAATATGCAGATGGAGATAGAAGCATATATAGTATAAAAAATCAAGTAGGGTTGTCAATCAATTTAGCAAATGTAGAGCCATATGTTATCAACATGACACTGCCCAATACATGGTGTGGCTAAAGAAATTATGCCAACTCTAATATGGGTTAAGGAGATTTTGGTGTGATACAACAACTATTAATAAAATCCATACTTATGCAATGGAGATAAGACTCCTCTTAGGACCACATGTCCCTAACCTTACCATGACATCCTCTCTTATCACTTGATTCGACCAAAGATGGGGAAAGACCGATTTACCATATCTCTTTGAAGAGTTGATATTTGATCTAAGAATCATAACCATCCCTTAGTGAGTTGCCAAACATATCCTTTTAGAGTTTGAGTCCAACCTTAGCTTAGTCTAACTTTAGAGTGGCTAACTAATTGCAAACATTCAATTAGAAAGCATAGCATTAAAAAAAAGTCATAGCAAATAGCTCATCTACCACAACAGCGCAATAGTATTTGTATAGACACATTGCATGCAAATAAGTAGCTATTTACAACTGCAGATAAGTATATACTTCAACCTTCAATCATTGTCGCTCGAGTTGGTTGTCCATGTCGAGCTTCATTTCATTAAGGGTTCTTATTTTACAATTAGTACTTTTAACTATACAAGTCACAAAAACATTAGTAATTTAAATTTTAAGCCTTGGATTAAGTTTATTGCTCCTATACTGGTAACATACTTGCATCCCATTGTTTATGGACTTGGGTCATTTCCTTATATAAGTTTCTTATCTAAAAGATCTTTTAACTTACCTTATATGCCAATTCAGATTTAGGCTTGCACTTAAAATACTTTATGTCTTACCTTCTATCTTGGGTTATCCTTACTTGTTAGATTTATGAAGGTTTTACATTATATTCTACCTTCCATGTTTCATTAGACCTTTTGTATTACCTTCTATATCATCTTTCATCTAAGCCATATACCATATAAACCTACCAAATCTTCACATTTTATGCCCCATTCAGTCACTCCCCTACTAAATTAACTAGGTGCTCAATTCTAAATATTCATTCTTAATTCAAATTAACATTCAAGTCATAGTCTCGACTACCTAACTATGGAATAATCTCCATCAAACCAACGTTGCCAACTATTGTAATAGTTTTCTTCCTAACTTAAACAATACCAACAATATTTGTACAAGTTAACTTCTGTTTATTTAGAATTTCATGAAGGACTTGTTCAATATGTCCCTTTTAGTAAAAAATGTATATAGTTGAAAAAATAACATATTTGGCTTCAAAAACTTGTTTATTTATAAAATTGACAACCTTTATTCACAAATTAAGTGTAACCATGCATGGGCATTGTTAAAACACTTCACTAGTAATTCATGATCAAATTAAACAAAAATTCTTTGAGAAAATTATAAACACCCCATTTTTGCGACATTTTTGTTTTAGTTTATTTTCTTTTTAGGGCTAAGTATATTGAAAAATACAAAAAAAAATTAAAAAACAAAAAATACAAAAAAATATGAAAATTGAAAGAAAAAAACCTACAAAATTAAAAAATATAAAGCATCAAAAGAGTTTAAGTCAAGTTAGTCAGTTATTTAGGTTTAGATAAGGTAAAGTTCAAAAATATACATGCATTTTAATAAATTCAAAGTCTTTGAAAAATTGATCTTCATTTAAAAAAAAAGTCCAATAAAATATTTAAGCTCATAAAGAAGATATTTGTCCAATTTTAAAATAATTTTAACTAAACTAATTAAAAATAGACTCATGATTTATTAATGGTGTTTAAAAAGTTTTTAACATTTATATTTTGGGCTATATAAATAGGCTAAGGTCATTTTTAAATAATATGGGTTGACTTAGATTTAGGCTTGAAAATGAGAATTAAAATTGGGCTTGAAAGGAGTAAGTTAAGTTTAACTTGTGTACGTTGTTCACTAAGAAAAAAGGCTCAGTTGAGTTGGTCACTTGCATAGATTGAAGGGCTTGGATGGGATGGAGATTAACGATTCAAATCTCATGTAATGCATTAATGTGCATTTATTTTTCTTTTTGGTCTCCAAGTTACGTGATGAGCTATTTTTCGTTCCTGAAGAATTTTCAAAGAAACAAACAGAAAAGAAAGGGAAATTGGATAATTTTTAGGAACTAATATAACACTAAATCTTTGTTAATTTTTTTTATTTTTTATTTGATACGAATCTATAAAATCTTTATCAAAACATTGAAATATAATATAGATTTGTATCAATAAAAGATTTGGTAGATTCAAGCTCTTCCATGGTGGATTTATATTAATCCGAGTAAGATTCAAGTTGTGAGTTTAAAAAGGCTTAAGATAACATGATTAAGGGATGGCCAATTTCATGACACGTACAATGCTACAAACAACACCATCTTTATCTTCTTTCAATTCAACTAATAACAGCCATGCCCACTGCTATACCTACCATAGTATCACTCCTATGCACAATCCACACCATATACTGTAGTAGTACACGACCTCCACAGCTAACCCCATCAATTGACAGCAAACAACATAGCAACCAGTAGTAGAACCACACCCAACTCAACCTTAACCACTACTTTACTGTCACAATCACCGACACCCCATCTACGCCAGACCTAACACCCCTTTATCATCCTCATCTGCACATTACTATGGCTTTGGTATATACAGTAGCAACCACTCACCAGGTAAACGCCTAAAATTTTTAACCTAATACCCAAAGTAGACCCTAGTGTGCTTGAAGACTCCAAGAGTTGACAAGGTTAGTTAAGATGAAAATCCTAAGGTAACAATCGAAGATTTAATCGCGTAAAAAACTTTTATACCCTAAATATATATAAACACTAGAGATTGCGATTGAAAGTGATAAAGCCCTAAAACTATAACTTTAAAGACATGAAAGTACTAATTCACTATAATTTACCCTAAAACCTTAATTAATAATATATCCTTAGTATTTTACCAAATCATTGGTAAAAGATAAAAAATAACTTTCAATCATTCATAAATACATATAAAACTAAAGTAATCCACTAGAAACTAAGATATTGCATTACAGATCACATCCATCTTCTAATCATATAATTAGGTTAGTATTTTATAGAGTTAAGTATGTAGTTGATGTTTATACTACATGTAGTTAATATTAACATACTAAATGGCATATTTCATTATAGTTACACTAATTACCATACTAAATAATGTATATAGGAAATAAATACTTAGAGGGAGATCTCATTAACCATTCTTACTAATCATTTAATAAACTCCATATTTCCTTAATTTTCTTCCCATTTTTTTTTAAATACCTCATTATGTACACACAAATTACATTAAATTTCAAAGAGTTGACAAAGTCAATCAAATGTTGACCAAGTCAAAGATTGACAAAGTCAATAAATGTCATTATCAAACTAGAATCTTCCCTTTCTTTCTATTGAATTCTTTCCTTTTCTTTTGGATTTTTTTTTTCCTTTCCTTTTCCTTATCTTGCCGTCCACTCTAGAGAACACTCTAGACCCCACTTGTCCCACTTATAAAACACAAAATCAAGACATAAGAAACCCTTTCTTTTTCCCCAATCAAAACCGTAAACCCCTCATTTCCTTTCTATCTCCAACACTTTCTCAATTTCATTTTCACAACTTTAACTATCACCACAAATTACCATACCATATATATTTACTTTCCTTTTCATATTACAAGGAGAAAAAGGTATAATTTCATTTGATTTTTTAGTTTAATAGTTAGTTAGTATCAACCTTATGTTAGTGTAGAAAGTTTATGTAACATGTACTCATGTATTGTTGAAGATAGGAATCCTTATACCATGCTTCGAAGTGTAGAAATACTTAGGTATATAAGTAGAAATACATATGTATATATAACAAGTGAGTACATGTGAAGTGTATATGTAAGCATTTTAGTGAAATATTTAGTATAAGTATAAGAATCTCTAGATAAGTGGAGAAGGAACACATGTACATATACTTAAGTATGTGTATATAAGGGTATTCTTGATGTACATGTGTATGGATACTCTTATATATAAGTATCTTGTATGTACATAACCAAAAAGGAAGAATATACAAACTATACATACATATACCTTGCTAAATAAGCTCATAAGGTGCAAAAATATAGATTAAATTAAGATTTCTTAAAAGAGTATAGAAGGTATACAAAAATATGTATACCACCGTATGCATATATGGGTATATGTATGAGTATAGATACAGTATGTGTACAAGTATACTAGTATACATACAAGTGTATTAAAAATATATATATACATAACATAAGTATAAGGTACATAAGTACTTAAGTGTAAAAGTTATACATAAATAATTTATAACATAATTATTAAAATACCATAAGATAATATAGTAAAATAATAAACTCTACAATATGTACAAATGTATACATATATGGCCCGAAATTACTTTAAGCCCATAACATACATCTCAAATTGAATTAGCCTTATTTGAGCACATAAAATAGTTATAACAATGTAAAATCATCTAAGTGTAAGAATCTAATAGCCAATTAAATAATTAAGTACTAAAATATGGTATAAAACTAGACAATAAGAATATTCAAGCTTCAACAATTAAAATTTTAATAAATTTAATTCATATTATAAAATACAGGTTTTAACGTCCAAAACGAACATCACCGTGTGAACGTGTGTCCAAAAACGATAAAAAACGACTATAAGTTCGTAAATATTAGAAATAGAATGAAAAAGTTACATACGATTAGCAATTAGGTTTAATCAAATAAAAACTAATAATAATCTAAGTAGAATTAGGTAAATAGATATTTAGAACCATTAGTTAATTCAATTACTTATTATCCCTGTTATCTCGTAATAATTAAGTGATCCCGAAAAGGGCGAGGATCTTCTTATCAATTATTACGACTAGAGCGAGTCGTCATAGTCAAGTGAGTACTCCTAATGACTCTATACTTGTTTGTGCTTGTAGTTAGTACACTTAAATTAAATATGAATAACTTGATGCATGGGGTTTCGGGGTTTGTATGTGCTTGATATTGATTGATTACTGTGAGAAATATTATTAAATACGATAATTGATGATTTGATTGTATGATTGATTGTTACGTGATTTGGATGGTTTGTTGATGTTAATTGATTACCTCATAATTTGACTTAATTATATTTGGCTTATCTTAAATTAAAAAGGTCATGCATTATCCATACATTACATTACTTATTCCGATCGTCACTTCACGTGGAGGTAAAGAGAGGCCCTGCAGGGGCTATTTATATATATTAAAGTGTTTATGTACGGCGCACTCGTATAACATGACCTTACTCGAACCTACGGGCTTACTAAGCGATGGAGACACCAACCGTATGGCTGAGGGTCGAGTCTAGAGATCTCCGCTGAAGGGTGTAAGTGTAGACTATGGGGGGCTGCCTCACCGCTAGGCTTGGGATTTTGTATACTACTAGACTTCTTAGAAATGGAAATATATTTTGCGAAATACGAAATTCAAATTATGGTTAAAAACCCAGGTGCTAGAGCTTGATCGTGATTGGTGCCGATGTATCTCTAACCCTTATCTTAGAGGGTGTTAAAATCCGATATTATATACAGCATCGATCAATTGCATATATTGTTTGGCATACTATTTGTACATGCATTCATATGGTTATAACAATTTATTTGATAACTTGTTTGCCGGTATAGTATAAGAGATAACTCACCGAGCTCTTGTAGCTTACTCTCTAATAGTTTTGCTTTTACAGGTTGATAGATAATCGGACATGGGTTAAGAGCCGAGTGTTGAGTGCAAGTATTGGAATGTTTTAGAGGTTAGAATTAGTAGAAGATTGTATAGTTCATTTGAGACTTTTAATGTAACTACCACTTATATATTTAGATTTTAGTAACCATGATAAGTTTGAATTTTAAGTTTATGTTATTTGTTCTTATCATTTGATAAGGGATACCAATTCTTTATAGTTCTGAGGAACTGTGGGATATCGGACACCATAGTTATTTATATTTATATATTATAATAAATTAATTACTTAAAAATCAGTAATCTTAGTAATTTATCATTCAGAGTCTTACAATCTCTTACTTACAAGACCGTTTCCATATCTTGGGTGCACATGTGACATGGAAATTTTTAAGCAATCTTATTAGGGCCCCTTTAAGGTCCTGACACACCATCTTCAACCAATATGACGATACGCAACAACTCCCTATCAAAGCACAACACGCGCATAAAAGGACCCCGACCTGACGCATGACCAATACCACCTAAGACCACGTATACGAACCACTCCGTACCACCGACCAAACCAGAACCACAAATTAGATGCCTATCGCGATCTCTCTCTCGACCCACACTCATACATACTCTCTCTCATCTAACCCATCAGCTAAACAACAGCTCTATTGCCACCAACCACCATACCTATCCTCAAATCGCCACTCTACTCGAAGGCACTAATCTCAAATGCATTTTAGTCGTTATAAATCACATGAAACCGTGACTTCTTGCTTAATTTGGTGATTAGAAGCCTTCGTTTGACGTTATATTGTGGTTTTTGTTAAAGAAGGTGGAACCTAACTCGGATTGGAAATCTGACCCAATTAGATTAGGACAAACTAACCTACAATCAATGCCTCTCTTAATTCGACCCATGTATAGTTATTAAGCTTAGTGGGTTTTTGTTTTATTATCTTTTCCTTTATGTTACTTGTTTATTTTAATTGAAAAAAAAAACCTACTAACCAATTTTGCCTTCTTGTGTAGGATATTAGTTGTTATTAGTTTCACTTTCTTTTTTCCTTATTTTAATTTGTGAATTTTTTACCATGGTATTGGTATTGTTTAAAATTGAATAAAATGCATGCTAAAATACATCTCTTTGCAAGTTTTGGTCCTAGTAGTCAATTTTTTTTAGCTTATTTATTTCTTTTGGTATGTTCATTAAAATCGTATGTTTTTTTGTGATGTCCTGTGATAGGTTGCTTATTTAGGGTTGGAATTACACCTTTTATAACAGTTTACGTTTTATTAAAATTTTTATTTTTGCATTCTTTTAGAAAAGATTGCATCTTTAGGTAAAACTTGCATCTTTTAAAAGTTAAGTATTTTATAAATTTTTATAGAAGAAAATAATTTTGTCATTTAATTAGTTTTTCATAAAATAACAAACTTTAATTGACATCTTTTCTATAGTTGATATCTTTTTCATGGTTTTAGGTTTCTTTTCTATGGTTAGGCTTTTTTTCCATAATTTAAGTATTTTTTTTCCCATGACTTAGATATCTTTTTTATAGTTTAGGTATTTTTTCTATAAAAAATTCTTATCATGTGGAAAATTGCATATTTCATAAAAATCTCAATTTTAGGTCTTTAGGGTTTTTCTTGAAAAATGAAAATTTTTATCACTTAGTTGTTTTTTTTTTAAATAATAAAAATCTTAATTTGAGACTTTTCAAAAATTAGGTTTTTAGGGTTTTTTTAAATAGGAATAAAATTAAGCTTTTATGGATTTTTCTTAATAAAAATAAAATAGTTAATAAATGTAAATCTAGCCCTATACTCCTTTATAATAAAAAGAATAAACCCATTAAAGTTTTTCAAAAACTAAGAACTACGATTGGTTTAATTCTAATTAGTAGATATATAGGCATCTCTAAGGTAACTGTAAAATTTATAAAAAAATTTTTCTTTTCTTTTCATTTTTTAAGGAAAATTCACAATAAAAAATCATTTTTATGCATTTTTACATTTTTGCACGTTTTCATATTTTTAGAAAAATTCCAAAAAATAAAGGCTAATTAGTTAATTTCTTAAATTTTTATATGGTGACTTTTGTCTTAATAGGTTAGTCTTCCAGCCTATTTCTTTAGTTAAGTTTTTTGAAAATTTATTTTTTTTAGAAAATCCGTCAATTAGTGGCTAAATTAAGGTTTTTTTACTTGAAAAACTTAAGTTGATTTTTTGCTAGTTTAACTGGTTAGCGACTCCGAGTTATTTTTGAAAATATTTTTTTTAATGAAAAATTTTTTTCTTTAATTTTACGTTCAGTAACTTATATTAAGGGGATTAGGTTAGTATGGATTAAATTAAGGAAAATCGAAATAAGATTCGATAAAAATCATTTATTTTTTTTAATATTTTTGAATTAGCAATTTATCATAAATAATACATTAATACAAAACCAAGGAGTTGTTATAAAAACATTGTTCATATAACAATAAACTAGACATTTTCTAGGAATTTATAGAATATTTTTAAAGTCGAAATATGGTTGTCTAGATTTTTGAAAGTTAAATTGAAAATTCGTTCGAAGCAACTGATCCTTAAAAGTGATATATAAAATTAACAAATTCCAACAAAATAATATTTTTACATGAAACTTGATAAAAAATAATCTAAGAATAATTTTTCCTATAATTTTCCACATATTTTAATATTCTTAGAATTTAATTAAATTTCAAATGGAATTTAGACACTCACCAGTGCTAATGTCTCCAACTACCATTGGCAACTACGTATCGAAAGATTCTTTTAAGTAGCGCTCCTTTGGGTTGTGGCAGTGGTTGAATATCAGGTCGTGGTTTGCTTTCTAAACTCTATGTAACCAGACTCCTCCTTATTACTTTCTTAATTTCCTAAAATTCTAAGTGTTGATCGTAGATAAATCAACTAAGGGAAGAGGGCACAAGTTGCATTCGAATGGTTGGATAAAAGCCTTGGAGTTGATTAAGCTGCTTTGGTTAGCAAGGAGGTTAAAGAGGGAAATAGAGTGGTTGAGTACTAGAGCCTTTGTGAAAGGTGCTCGCCAAATGTGTGTATGTGTGAGAGAAGAGGATTTGAATGTGTAAGAAGGGTACATTTACCTAGATATGTGGAGGTCCAAGGTTTGCTTATACATGGAGTTAATAGGCGACATATGCCATGGAGCTAACAAGGTGGCTCTAAAGGCTGGTTGGCTACGATCATACTAGCAATTACATTTGTGATTTAGGAGTCTAACATTCTCTGGAGCTATCGGATGTGCCAACCATACTACGAATGTTAGATGCCAATTAATGAGCTGCAACTGGGAGTTAATGTTAAAGACAAAAGAGAAGTGAAGACACTGGGAGGCCTACAAGCACCCGGCTAAGAATAAGCTGGGTCTTGGGAGCTCATAGGAATGTCTTCACTCGGGCTAGCGGGATGTCCTCACTTGGTGTGCCCAAGTTGGGTAGTCATGGCATAACAAACTCGATGCTTAGAGGCGAGCCCGCTTAGACAGGTTTGAGAGCTTGTAGGAATGTCCTCACCTAGGCTCACGGGGTGTAATGCTTGAGCTAAGTGATCATGGCATAAGAGGATCAGTGTTTAGAGGTAAGCCCACCTAGATGGATTGCTAGGTTGCTCGTAATAGAGACGTCCAAGCAAGTTACAATACTTGAAGGAGAAAGAGTGCTTGTCCATATGCTCATTAATAGGCTCTTAAGCGTTGGCTTGTGAGTTGAGCCTTGGGCACAATAAGAATTAGTTGTCAACACTTGCCCCCCCTCTCCCACTCTCCTTAACATAGAGGACTCAAGGAGAGTAGCTTGGATGAAGCAATTGGGTTAAGGTGAGATTGCTTCAATAGTAAACATGGAGGCCTGTCTTGTTACTCGATGATGTGACATCTAACATCTCTACTCACATCAGTGATGCAATGTTGATTGGTGTGATTGTTAGAATGTTTGAGGCACCATGATGACTCCTTTAGGGAAGTATGGCATGCATTGATGATTTTCTTAAGAATGACTGTATACGTAAGGTACTCTCGTACCATGCCACATTAGCAATCCGTGTGCATAAGCTAATCAAGGCCTTCAATTGGTGGGGTGGGACACATGGACAATCAAGGTTTAGTGCATGTCTCATAGTGGAAGAAACCATTTGGCTTCCCTTCTTGGCTGTCTATAGAAGGGAGTAACATGTGCTTCATTCTTCACTTTGCACCATTAAACTAAAGGAAAACTTTGCCAAATTTCTTTCTCGTGAGCTAAACCCTCTTTTTCATTCTTTATCTTTTTTTCCTAACCATAATCAACGATGGCTAATCAAGGTGCATCAGATCTTGGAGTAAGTCTTTGCATGACTCGATTTCTAGAGAAGTTGACGAAGACTGTGAGCAAATAGTCTGCAAAAGGGGTGGTAACTCTACTCCCCCTGAAACAACAACAATGGCGGTAGCAATGGGTGATAACTGTGATGGAGTGGTCTTGAAGTGGGTAGAGAGGAGGCAATGTACACAAGGGAGGCCCCGCAATGTTAATGGCCTTAATGGGGAGGAGGAGGTGATGGCTAAGTACTACGTACAACTAATAGCTACGATAAGGGTTATGCTTGTGTGTTTTACGAGGAGGATAGGGAATAGTTACGATTGGTTAGTTGGGTGGTCAACAACATGCCAGGGTGATAAGCAAAGGTGCCTACGACTAAGGAGAGAGCATTCAAAATAGATGACGAGTGGTCATCTTACATGTATGCAAAATCGTTCTAGTTAAGACTCTAACTGCCTTTTTTTGAGTTTCTGGTAGAGTTCTTTAACTACTTTAAGGTAGCCCCTAAGAGTCTTAATGCCAACGTGTGGGCTTAATTGCTCGCATTGGAGGCATTATGATTATGGATCTTATGGCAGCCAATAGCTCATTTGTTCAAACACTTCTTCTATGTGGAGAGGCTACTTAATGGATGGGTATACATTGCTAACCGAGGTAAGTTACTGAAGATTTTTTATAAGCTATCGAATGAAGTAAATGATTGGAAGGAGCTTTTGTTCCATGTGCGGGTCCTTAAGTGGTTGAACTTTTGGATGAATTGGATCGTCCCAATTCAGGGCAAATTGTTGGTTAGCCTTGGGCCTAAGGATAATGAGATAAGTATAGAGCTATTAGACCTCGTAAGGTGGAAGAAGCTCTGCTTGCTATCTATCAGTTGGAAGTATGGCGAGAGTAGGGATTGTTTGGTTTCGAGATAGGTATTTCCTAACCTTTGCTGAGGAGGGGTGGTTAAGTATTTGCCACATCATTGTCATAGTGGAGGATGTCTGACCTGCTCGTCCTTAACATAGTAAGTGTGATTGTCTTATCGCTTTAGTTTACTAACTTAATCTGTTGTTTTCTTTGCAGTTATGTAGCTGGCCTTAGAGAGGGTTGATTTGCTTAAACTAAATATATAAATATAAATCACAAATACTCCAGTAAGTATACTGGGTCAGAATCAAGTAATATAGAGAAAGTAAGGTTGTTGATCCTTCGAGAGCTATAATATTACTAAACCTATGATAGTTCTTATCAATATTCAATAAATCAAAATTAAATAAATTAATCTAATAATTACTCTAAAACTATTGAAAAGAAAATAACTATGAAAAATCTAAAATTAAGTAATCAATTGAGAATTATGGGAAAATAGAATCTACCCTAGATTATGCCAATCAAATTGTTATTATGTTAGATAGATTAATAGTTATATGGTCATTTAAGTGAAATTATTATACCTTAAAACTTAAGGATTTAAACTTCTAATTAATTAGTTAACTTCCATATCTTCCAATTAATAGTAGACTTTAAATTACAATCATATATCTATTGATACTATGATTGTCTAACGCCCTAAATCAATTATTCCTAATGTCTTAGTGAATAATCAATTGCCAAACATCGCATTAATTTCTAGATAATTCTTAATTAATTTAATTAACTTTGCTTCCACATTGATTAATCAAATCAACTAAGAATTTCTAACAAACCCTATATCAACTCCCGTATTATTAGAGTTTCTAACAATTATAATCAATTAAATAATTATAATCGAAATCATAGAAATTGCAATCATGAATCATCCATAAATCTCTTAATCCTATGATATAAACACAATTATTATCTTAGCTATCTAAGGTTTCATTAATTCCCATAAATAAATTTAGCTAGCCATGTATTTAGAAACAAAAACACAAATACTAATTGAAATAGTAAGGAAATTCATAATTGAAATCATAAATAATTCACAGAATTTGCATAAGAATAATTGAAATAGATGTCACCAATTTTGTATTGGAAAAGATAATCTTTAATTGCAACTTCAACTTGGTCTCCACAACAAAAGCAAATTCTTCTCAATGATTCAAGTGATTCTCTCAAAGAATTCTTTAAGAACTATCTAAAGACTATTTGTATGACTCTCTAAGTTTAAGGAAAGTGTGTTCAAAAGTCTCTAAAAAAAAAACAGAAGTCTTCCAAATGGTGAAACATAAGCTATTTATAAGAAAAATTAGGGTTAACTTACATGAAACTTCTTTTTCATGAAGGCCGGCGGTGTAAGTGCAAGGTTGGCAGCATAAACTCAAAAGGCCACCGATGTTCATTGTAGGTCAGCTACCTTCAATTCCATCTTGTGCATGTTGATTCAGACTTCATTTATTTGCATAAAACTCCTCTAAATCGTTTGTAATTGTACTCTTGAATCCTCTAATTCCTGAAATGTCCAAATGAAAATAATTAAGTATCAATTCTTAATGATTTCTATAAAATCAATAATAATTATATCTTAATTTGCACTTTAAAACATGAAAAATATGCCTTTATCAAGGGTAAAGGTGAAGCTGCTTAGTGTTTGGGCAAAGCGGATGGAGAATGTGGCCGAAGTCAGCTAGAAGAGGAAGGAGCCTACTACAAAAGGGGAGGTAGAGACTTAGTGACCCCCTTCAACGAAGAGCAAGAAGAAGGATGGGAAGCAATCGACTCTTGTTGAGGTAGTGTAGAACGTAATAGGGGATGTTCCTATTAGTATTCCTGTGGGTGATATAGGGCATAGAGTGGCAGCATCGGGGTAATATGTGCATGCTATGGGTGTTTGAGTCTCAAAGGAGGTCTGAAGAGGTGAAGTTCGAAATGAGGGTTGATGTGAGGATTCTGAGGTGACTCCTTAAGACACTAGGGTACTGACCATTGAAATCCTTGATGATGGGGATACCCAACCCTTAATTTGTCGAGATAAGTGATCTATTGTGTCGAAGGTACTTAAGCCCTCCTCCGATTCCATAGTGAGGCCTATATAGCAAATAGATTAGCTAAAAGCTTGATTTGGTTAACTTTTTGCTGAGAAGAATGATGTTAAGGCCTCTAAAAAGTTGCTTTGGAGGCATAATTAGGTGAGTTATTGTTGGCTATATTTTTAAGTGTTGTATGTTGTTTAGTTGACTAACATTATGTTTCAAATGCAACTTTATGATATGCTAAACTTCGTCCTCACCTATAATTGTGCATACCAGTAGGCCAAAAGGGGTCATGTGAGGGCCAAGTTAAGGAGGCTTTGTGAGGCACTAGAATAGGAACAGAAAAGGCATGGTGACCTGGCTACCAAATATGGAGATTTGGAGTACTAGTATAAGGAGCTAAAGGGGTGGGTTGAGAAGTTGGGGCTCGACCTCTAGGAGGCCCAAGGTTTTACCAAGGTTACTAAGGACAAGGTTAGTGTGCTATGGGCAAAGTTGGAGGCCAAGGAAGGGGGAGCTAGAGAGGGCTTGGGCTAATTTTGCCCGAAGGGAGGTTGTACTATTGAAAGGGAAAGGTCTCTTTACTAAGGTGAAGTAAGACAAAGTAAGACATATTCATAGAGACCATTGATAGCCTATAGGTGGAGAAGGCCTTCACCGATGTTGGCTGTGCCATAGCTGAGGAGGTTAGGAAATAGGTTTGCAGTCAATTTCCTGAAGCAGATATGTCTTTCTTCAGTTAGCTTAATGATCCTGAGGTTGTTGTAGGGGATGGGGAAGAGGGTGGCTTCTCTAAAAGCTCTATTGGGGGTTCCACTAGTGATGCTACTAATGGCTAGGGGAAGGGTAGGGAGGATGAGCAGGGGGAGGCTAAGCGGTCTTAATCATTTTTGTTGTTGTGCTTCTCGAGCGATGGTTGCCCCTTTTTTGTTTTTTTGTACTTTCATCGAAGTTAAGGGTACGAGTCAGGGAAGGGATGTCGATCTCCCCTTCTGTAATGTAAAAACTGTCGATAAATGAAATTTTGGACTTATTTGGTCCATTGTTGCTTCGTTTCTCTTTGCTGTTCTCCTTCTTCCCTTGTTTGTGTATTCTTATTACTTGCTAAGTCCATTGAGCTATTTGTTCCTTTAGTAGAGTGGTTAGTCTTGCTTCCTTTCACTCGTTCAGGTGAACAAAGGCCTTAGGCATTGCTTAGCCCTAGTCTAGTTTAAGCTCGTCATTTAGGATTAGCAAGCCGATTAGGCAAATCTTTTCTAACGTCGTATGATCTCTTGGTTAGGGTATGCTAGCTTAGGTATATCTTTTTTTATGTCATAGCATCCTTTGGACATCGCGCCTTAGGTAAAGTACGTAGGCAGATAAATCGTCTTGGGCAGTGTGCTTTTCTAGAAGCTATTTAATGTTAGTATAGTACATTAACACCTTTATAAGGTCGATAAGGCTCCCTCTACCTCATGGCCATTAAATAGGCGCTACGTATACAGTTGGGGATGCTTTAGGTCCCTTATATAAAGGGTATGTGGGTCCTTCATTCTCCATGCCTAACACTTTGAATGTCTTCGTGTGGTGAGGTCAAGTGGAGAGTCAGTACACCTCTTTACTCTATTATGGGCAAGTCGAGAGCATTCAAGCTACAAGGGAAAGCATTTGAGCATGGGAAGGATTCCCCTTGGTATTTCTCTTTGAGTTGTGATTGTGAGGTGTAGATAACTACCTAACGATGGGGTATGACCCCTAAGTTGGGATCGAGAGGTGTATACTGACCTTTGGGTCCTATCCCCTTATGTTCTAGTAAAGCTCAAATAGTAAGGGAACTTCGGGTGTAAGCTCACCATTCATTGGGGCAGCTTCACTACGAGGGTACTCATCTACATGAGGTTAGGCGTAGAGCCTTTAAGTGTTACCTCAAAAGCTCTTGCATAGGCGGAGGCAATTATGGTGACTATGGTGGTGGTGGAGGCCTCTTTTTCTACCAGGGTTTCTCAACCAAAGTGGCCCATATTAGCTCGATGGAACAGTTGCCAGTCTTCTATTTCGTAAGTCCTTTGGTTCATTCTATGGGCAACTCAGGTGAGGTTAGCAAATCATACCTCATCCCCCCTTTAGGTCGCTTTGGCAGAAGCTCAGGAGATCTAGGTAAAGTAGAGACCTTCCTCCCTTAGAGGTCAGGTGGAGTGGTTGGATCAGTTATCCCCATTTCTCCGGCTAGCTTTTGTGGAGGGTCGGCTTAGCAAAGTAAAGTAGAGACCTTCCTTTGGAAGTTGAGGCTACCAAGGCCCTTTGGGCTCAAAGTTCAACCTAGTTAAAACCTATCGATGTAGTCACATTTGTCCCGATGGTGTCTGCGAGTTGGCTCAAAGTTGAGAGCAATTCTTGTTGGAGAAGAGCTTAGTATGAGAAGTTAAGTCGAAGTTGAGAGTAGTTGTCAGGGCCAGTAGTCTAGTTATGTACAAGGAGATAGCCTTTGTAACTTTACTTTTTGGTTTTATATGTACTCTAGGTTGGGATGCCAACCCCTAAAGTCCTGTAATCTCGTCCACTATTTGAATAACATTTCTCTTTTCTACTCGTACTTGTTCGTTTAATGTTTATTTTGTCTTTCTTCACTTAATTGTAATAGCTTTATTGAGCCCGTATCTACTCGCTTTATCCTACATGTAAACTTGACAATGTTGAAACATAGACAAATTTGGGGTACGTACTCAAGTAATGAAAATCAATTTGAGGTCAAGAGCTTGGTAGAGATCGATGCTTCATAAGGAGTAGCATGTAATGTTAGTGTAGTTACTAACTGGAGTAGGCATTTGAGGATGAGAATCGGCCTCAAGTTAAGACCTTGATGGAGACCGATGCTCGATACGAAGTAGCCAGTAACGTTGGTGTAGTTACCAACTTGGGCAAACGTTCAAGGATGAGAATCAACCTAAAGTTTATAAATTGGTCGGGACCGACACTCAGTAAAGAGTAGCCTACAATGTTAGCGTAGTTGCTAACTTAGGCAAGCACTCGAGGATGAGAATTGACCTAAGGTTAAGAGCTTGGTGGGGACCAATGCTTGTTTTCTAAGTTCATGGCCTTAAGTTGATAGTGTTTATACTAAAATGGGTATGCATTTGGTGATGGTTATCGACCCGATACTACGGCTTGGTGTAAGCTAAATAACAAGAGAGACAAGTGTGAGGAATTCGTCATTTTATTAATTGCAATCACGATTACAAATGTTTCTAACCATGCTATAACACTTAGTAAAAATAAGGCCTCGTATTGTTGTCATTCCATGCTTTAGGGATGGGTTACCCACTAAGGGTTTCCAGCTTATAAGCTCCTTTCCCCACATCCTCTATCATCCACACTAGGTCTTCCCAATTGCGGTCGAGCTTACCCTATCCTTTGACCAAACTTGTGGCCTCTAACTTCCTTCATACTAGATTCCCGAGGTTAAAAAACTTATGCTTCACTTTTTGGTTGTAATATCGGGCGGCTTGCTATTGGTAGGCTACTATTCTAGCTCCTGGGATGTTGTACACTTTCTCGATAGTGTTGAAGCTCACTTGTAAGGCTATGTGATTGGTGTTAACGTCAAAGTGTTAGACTGTAGCATTAGGTAACTCTAGCTGGATTAAGAGAACAACCTCCACACTAAACATGAGGTAGAAGGGGGTTTCTCTGGTACAGGTCTTGTTCCCTAAAGTATGTTGTACGATATTCGTAAAATATGTTCAGGAGCTCATTAACTCACCCACCTCCTGCGCGTTCTACCCTCTTCTTAAGGCTATTAAGAACAATCTTGTTGATGGCCTTAACCTTGACATTAGTTTAGGGGTAGGTGACCGAGGTGTAATGAAGTTTGATGCCATGCTTGTCACATAATTCTCTGAATCTGTTGCTGTTGAATTGTCTTCCATTACTGCTAATTAGACTATATAGCATCTCGAAGCGAGAAAGTATATGAGGTAATATAAACCCTTCAATGACTTAGGATGTAATGGTCACTACAGCCAACACTTCTACCAATTTGGTGAAGTAATAGATCACTACTAGGATAAATTGTCGACCTAATGACACCTTTAGAAAAGGCCTGAAGACATCTAGGCCCCATTAAGCGAAAGGCTAAGGGCTTGTCATAGGATCTAATTCCAAGCTTAAAACTTAAGTCATTAAGGCATGCTTTTGGTAGAGGTAGCATTTTCAAACTAAGGCTTTGGCATCTTCTTTCATTGTCGACTAGTAACAACCTAGTTGCAAGGCTCTAATGTATAAGGCTTGGGATTGAATATAGTTGCTGTATACTCTTACATGAAGTTCTTTAGGGATATGGGCACCTTCTTCCTTTCTGAGGCATTTTAGTAATGGGGTGCTTAGTTACCATCAATATAGTACATCGTTAATCAGCGTGTAATTAGTTGAGGCATATGCTAGCCTTTTACCTTCTATTTGATCTTTAATTAATGCCCTCGTCTTTAAGTGTTCCACAATGGGGTTCATCCAACTTAGTTTGGGATTCGCGGGCAGTATCTCGAAGACCTCTTGTCCCTACACCTCTATTCTCCATTCAAGGAGATACTATATGAAAGTGGCTTATCATCATTATACAGTGTAGGGATAGTAGATGAGGCTTCATGTGGACTCGTAGATGAAAAGATGAACCCAATATCACCCGTAACCAAAAGAAGTGGGTCTAAGCCGCAAGATGGACTGAAAAGTAAATGATAGTCGAGGAGAGCAGGGGTTCCCGTGCATCACTGATGGATATGACGCACCAATACCTCACACAAGCTTAGGTCACACTTGATATGACATACAAGTGTAGTCGAAGGTCATTCACCATTAGTCCACGCTCGAATAGGCCATATTAAAGTAACTCAAGAGTAAGCAAGAGGACACTTAACTCAGGAGAAGGTAAAAGGTTTAGTGAATTCTTCTGCATATGTTGATATCGCGAATATTACATTATGTGTCGATTCATAGTGCCTTGTTAGGGAAAATTCTATGTTATAGAAAATGACAAAAAGAATCCCTATTTGCTAACCAAAAGAAGAATAATGCATAAGAAAGCATGAAATCGTGTGCGGCAAATGTCTTCTATAAAAAAGGACAGTACGGTTGTAAAAAAGGACATTATGCGCACGTTTACGTGTTTTTATTCTATAATTCTGACACTATTGTGAGATGAACAAGGGCAGTCCTTTGATCAGTTCTGTTTAGCACCGGCAATTTAGCGCCCTAACAGTTAAGGTTAGGTATGGGGGATGGATTGGGGGCAACTCACATTCAGGTCAACTTCGGATGGTTGGTCCTTTACAGTTATCAGCTCAGTTACGATACTTTGGAGATGGTTATTTTCTTGGTTTGGTGCTTAAAGTGGGGTACAGGGAAGGGTTGGCTCCAAGTGTGGGTTAATCACCTCGGTAGCTTCTTAGATGGTATGGAGAGCAAAGTAGCATGACAGATTAGACTGAGAAAAACACTGCTCCTCGACACTTAACTCTCCTCGGATAGCTTGGTGGACTACATAAGAGAGCCCTCTGGCTCGAGAGCGAGTGATTGGTCCTTGATCCCTATTAAGGCTAGCCTGGATAGTTTGTTTACTTTTACATTCTCTACTCAGGGGATCTTATTGACCTTCTACGAGGTAAACTCGGTGAGCAAGCTCTAGACTATCTGTAAATACTTAACCATTGTTTCCCCTTTGGTCTCATACTCCCCTTTTACTTACTGGACCACTAGCATGGAGTCCGAGTGAATGTTTAACTTCTTGGCTCCTATGTGCTTAGCGATTCTTAAGCTGGCAATGAGCACGTTATACTCGACCTTATTGTTACTTGCTAAGAAACGAAACTTTAGGGAATAGAGTATTTTTATGCCATACGAGCCTTACAGTGTTATATCGACCCTATTGCACCCCCCCTAGTAGAGGAGCTATCAACGTGGAGGGTCTATATTGGTATGGCGAGCTTTAGTTATGGCTCATCCACTTAAGTGTATTTTGCTATAATATCAGTGAGAATGTATGTCTTGATTGCATATTTAGGGCAAAAATGGACTTTGTATGTACTAAGCTTGAGGGAGTATTTCATCATTTAACCCAAAGAGTCGGGCTTCTAGAGGATAACTGTGAATGGTTAGTCCGTTAGTACAATGATTGGGTACGACTAGAAGTAGGGCTAAAGCTTTTGTACGGTGATGACCATAGCTTAGGTGAGCTTCTTGACCTTAGTGTATCTAGTCTTCGACCTTTGTAGGATGTAACCGACGTAGTATATGGGCTTATGCTCTTGCCCTTTTGTTTGGACGAAGATTGATGATACTGCTTTCTCACTAATAGGGAGGTAAAGGTATAGTTCATCACTAGGTATGGGCATGGAGAGTATTGATAGGCTTTCTAAGAAGTTTTTTAGGTTGTCAAAGGCTTTTTGACATGCAGTTGTCCATTTGAATTTTATAGGGTTCTTTAATAGATTGAAGAATTTAAAGCACTTATCCATACTTCTAGACACAAATCTATTTAGGGTAGCAATTCTGCCAGTTAGGCACCACACTTCCTTTATGGTTTTGGGGGCTTACATTTCTTGAACTACTTTAATCTTGTCGAGGTTAGCTTCTATTCCTCGTTCTATTACCATAAAGCCGAGGAACTTCCTAAATGTGACTCTAAAGACTCATTTATGGGGATTCAGCTTCATTTGGCAATGGTGGAGTGTTTAGAATGTTTCTCGAAGCTCTTTGATATATCCTCTCCTGTCTTTGCTCTTTACGATCATGTCATCTACATAGACTTCAATGTGCCTACCGATTTGTGGCTTGAATATGGAGGTGACAAGTCTTTGATATGTGCGTTGGCATTCTTCAAGCTAAAGGGCATGACCTTATAATAATAGGTTCCAAAGTTTGTAACAAAGAGGTGTGGACCTCATCCTTGAAGGCCATATGGATTTGGTTATATCCCAAATAGGCATCCATGAAACTGAGTAATGCATGTCTGGATGTCAAATCAACGAGTTAGTTGATGTGGGGAAGCGGAAAGCAATCTTTAGGGCATGCCTTATTGCGGTCGGTGTAATCTACATACATTCTCCATTTGCCATTGGCTTTCTTTACTAACACAATGTTTACAAGCCAAGTTAGGTATTTCTCTTGTCTAATGAATCTTGCTTGTAACACTTTTACACTTCTTGTTCAATTGCTACTTGGCATTCTGGGGTAAGGTGTCGCTTTTTCTGTTTGACTAGTCAAACATTGGGGTCGATGTTAAGATGATAAGTGGCCTTAGGTATGCTAATAATCCCTAGCATGTCCTTTGGTGTGGATGCAAATATGTTTGTGTTATGTTTAAGGAATTGGGTGAGCTTGGCCTTCTTGTCATTAGGCAGCTCCACCCCAATTCTTATGGTCATCCTTAGCATACTCGTGAGCTCAATTTCTATGGTTTTCTCAATTGGTTCTCCCTACAGTGTTGAGTTTGTCATGGTGGTGGATCTATGCTCATGATGTTGTCTCTGGTTTAAGATCTAAGGTAAAGAGATTTAGATAAATTTTGGTTCCTTTGAGCTTTGCCAACTCTAGTTAGTATCATAAATTTAGCTTTCAAGCACCTTTGACTAATGAGCATGTCAAACTAAATGCTTGGTCAACCTAGAATCATAATGTATGGTGACTAGTGGTCAATGATGAGGAAGCCGATGGATTGTGTAGTGATGTGTTTGATGTCTCTTAGTCATATTGGGAGTGTAACGATTCCTTTAGTGGGCATAGGTTTTCCTCCCTTGAAGCTAATAAGGCTGTGCTTGTATGGTTAGAGAGGTTCATTCAACTGATCTTTCATTTGCTTGTAGGCATTGTAAAAGAGTATGTCCACCGAGCTCCCACTATCAACGAACATTTAGGGACATCGAAGTAACCGAGCTCCCACTATGAAGGAAGTTGGCACCTTGCTCATCTTCATCAATGAAGTTGATGGTTGTGCCTGCCTTTGGCTTTTTTGTTCTTATGAGGTATACCTTATTCTAGGCTGTTGTCGCTATAGCATTTAAGAGGAAGTTGTCATGCCCGAAGCGGCAAAGTCATAACAGTCCCGCCGTGTAAACCATTCTAAGATAGAAGTTGGCCTTACAACTGCTATCTTAGACCCAATCTACACAAAGCGTCCATGACTAACCCGCTTTGAAGTAAACAGTTTGAAATTTAAATAAATTATTTACCTAAGAAAGTAAGGAAATATATATATACACTATAATTCAATTATTACAATATTTCTCCGTAATATATTTCCTAGTTATTACATTATTCAAAAATGAAAAAAAATTCTAAAGTAAAAGCTTAGACCTTAAAAAAAATATGTGTTTATTCTTCAAATGTTTTTCCTTACTCCCCAGGATCCAGCAGTTGTTAGCTTCAGAGTAGTGGTATGCCGCTTCTTAGCCTGCACTTGTACAACGTCTATAGGGATGTTAGCAACCACAGCTCAGTAAGTTAGGATGGAGGACTTAAAACTATACCATAAACACAATAAGGTTATCAATCAACTTATTAGGTGCAATGCATGTTTAAGCAAATGCCATCGCACGACGTTGTCCGGCCCGTCATGAGATTAGAGAAATTGCGCCCACTTTAATCCGGGTTGAGGAGTTGCCATTAATGCAACAGCTTATGACCAAACCCAGGCTTATGCAATGGAGACCTCGCTCCTCCTGTAACTACCTTTGAACGATTGACTTCACCCTCGCCGCGACTTCCTCACCTGTTACTTAGTTCAATTAAGGATGAAGAAGGGACCCTTTGCAATCCTACGCTATCCCTTTCGAAGGGGTCGGTATTTGGCCGGAGAATCCTAGGTTTCCCCTAATGAGTTGCCATGTAAGTTCGATTATGATTACAAGTTGCATATTCGATTAGGTCCAGTTTAGGGTGATCAATCATTTCATACAAATCACACAATATAAGTCAGAACAATAAACAGAATCATAGCATCACTATAATCAAGCACATGCACACATCTAACTATCTAACAAGTACAACCAAGCATAATCTCAAGCCTCCAAAATACAGCATCGTATTAATCCGAACTTACCTCGACTCCTCGCTTACTCATTTGAGGTCCGACTTGCTCAGGCTATCGCCGATCATCCCTATAACACAAACATGGTTTCAGTTTTTCATATAACTATTATAGATTCGTTTTATCATATAACGCTTATTGTTATGTTTTTGTTTAAGGTTTAATATACCTAATTATCTAGGTCTTAAGTCTTTTACAATTATTTTAGGTTTGGGGTTAGGTTCAGGTTCAGTTTCCGCATCGATTTCTAAATTAGGTTCTAGTTCGATTTCTAAGTATTTTTTTATACTCGAACCTTAGAAATTCGTTTCAACTCATAATGTAAAATTAATCGCATTACTTCCTGATCTCTTAAATACCATCATTACTCCTAATCAGTATTTTATTTCACCCGGTACACTTAAATTCTTATTAGTGTATTGAATTTACTCCTGATGTGAGAAATTTTTACATTTTTCATATAATTACATAAATTCAAGTCTTCTATCAATTTTATTATATATCTCTATTATTTATATAATATCAATTTTTATCCTAATATTTTTTATTTATTATATTTCCAATAATTACATATTATATATTATCACCTATTATGTATATAATACACTTCTAATATTTCTATCACTCTAATTACCATCTCCCACATCAATTATCATTCCAAAGTGTCTAAATTCATCTTAAATCAGATTTTACACCTAATTACCCTAATTTACAAAATTAACTTAAAATTTACTATATTTCCCTATTACTCATTTACTACATAATTAACCTAATAATTACATCGAACACCCTAAATGCTACACATATCATACTTCATCAAATTTCAACATCCTAAAACATATAATTATTCACTAAATTAGTAATTAACCATTTAATTACTTAATTAACCCTAAATTACCCATTTTATGCCTCATTTTAAGGCCTAAAAATTATCTAAAATTTTAAAAAATTAATTTTTGAAAAAAGGCTTCATAGCACTATTCTATATCATCTAAGTAATCTACACAAAAATTTTGGGTTCAAAACTACACTCCTAAAGTCATTTATTTCTAAACCAAAACATGCTCAATTTTGTATGATTTCTTAAGGACCATATATCACCAGACATATTTTCATCAAAATAATATTTTTCCTAAAAACTAAATACAAAAATATTCTAAAATAATAAAATTCATAATTTTCTAAGAATATTTACTATTTTTACAAAATTACACAAAATCGGGCTGGAAATCATACTCACTGGTCTGGGTGGCTCCGGCCACCGCCGGCCGCCGTGGCCTTGTCAGTCGGTCCAGGCATTGCCACCACTGTGTGGTGGTGGTAGCCGTCTACTCTCAGCTGCTCGTCTAGTGTAGGTTCCCCTTTATGGCCCTAATTACATAGTTTTTTCTTTTTTTTTTTCCTAACCTTAATTTTTCTCTCAATTTCACCTCTCCCTATTTTTCTCACTCTCCAATTGACCAAATGAGTGTCTAAAATTTTCTTGCTATTTATAGAGCTTTAGGGAAATTATTGTGCATTAATTAGACAAGACAATTACCTTATCTTCTTCCAATTTGACTTTTATGTTGTTCTAATTTAATTGGCTAATTTTTTTTCTTATTTTCCCCAGCTGCCACAGCCTATATCTAGATCATTCCTTATTTTTCTTGATTTTTCCTTAATTAATTATGAATTTTCTTTAATTATTTAGTATTATTTTAGCACATTTCGCGTATTTTAAGTAATTATGCATATTTCTACCTACATGTAAATTCATATATAGTACAAATAGATATTTCTAAATATTATTTAGGTCATTTTATGATTTTTAGTATACATATAATTTATCTCTAGCGATTTGTTAATTATCGGAATGCATTTTATGCATTTTCGATAAATAACGAGTTATATACTTAAAATTTGAAATTTTTATATTCTTTTATTTTATTACTTATTTTCTTAAATTCAATCTTACAGGATCATTTTTACTAATATTTCTGGCTTTACTTATAATTTAGATTTGATCGGATCTTTCAACCGATTGAAACCTCAAATGGTTGGTTGTGGGGTTTACAGAAGCCAAGTCCCTTAAATACGGTATTCACTTGTCCTTATCATCCTCGACAATATTGCCATTTATGGGAGCATCATTGTGCTTGTTATTTTGCTATTGCTATTGAGCCTATTGTTGTTACTCCACTCAATGGCATTGGGTTAGCCACTATATTTGATTCCTTTCATCTACTATGAGGTGGTCGATGCAACCTTTGCGAACGAAGCCTTTGATTGAATTTTTGAGGTGGTGACATTTCTTTGTATTGTGGCCATGCACTTAGTGGTAGTCCTAGAACTTGCTTGAGTTGGCTGCTTCTGGGGTTTCTTCAACATTAGGTGCTCGTAAGAGTTGTTGTTTGACCTAGTAAATGATTTCCCTAAAAGACCTATTAAGGGGTGGTCTTGGAACTTCTATCTCTGTCTTTCTCATTTATCTCATGCCTAAGAGTGCAATTTAGGGTCCTTAGGCCTTAAGCTGTCCTTCATCGACCCACAGGTGTTGTTGTCCACCTTGAATTGAGCTCTGATGGCATTCTCTTAGGCTACATATTTTTCAGCACCTATATGAACTCATCTAAGGAGTTGAGCTTGTTTAGTAAGACCATGTCAAATAGTCTCCTGGTGGGGTTGATTCTTGTGATGAAGGCTTGTAGGGTCATTCCAATGTTGAGTTTGGACATCTATAGCTTTATGTGATCAAAGTGCTTGAGGTATGCTTGCAGGGTTTCATTTGGTCATAGCCTCACATTATAGAGTATTGAGGAGTCTATTCTTGATACCTTTGTGCTTAAGAAGTGTCATTGGAATTTGCCTACTAGGTCATTAAATAATGTGATGGGGCTGTCAGGTTGGGTATTTAACTAAAGCAAGGTTGCTTTTGCTAACGTGCTAGAGAAAGCCTTACACATAATTGCATTAGAGAAGTTATGTAGGCTTATCATTGTTTGGAAGTGGACGAGATGGTCATCTAGGTCGATGGTTCCATCATATGAATTAAGGTGAGGTAGTCTTACACCTATGGGCAGAGCTTCCTTTAAGATTGAGAGGATGAAAGGGCTCTTAGTTGCTATAAAGCGTAACGCACAAGTAGATGACTCCTCCTTCTTTTAATTGTACATGCTAAATACACAATGGATGTGTTCGTCTAGTTCATTGATGTTCATCTCCTCGAATGGCTATTTTAGGAACAAGTTGTCAATCGATCAGTTTGTAGCTCTACACTTGTTTTGTGTATACATTTTGTAGCGATTGCGATTTAGCCACTCGCATAAATCCTCATGGGTCTGCTGGTCACATGAATGCGGCAAACATGTAGTTCGTAAGTTGCGACTTAGGTTTGATTTTGAGGAAGAGTTAACAATTATCTTGTTGTTATGGCATTTTTTAGATATATTTTCAAGTGTCACAACGTCTCTGCATAAGGCTTCATTAGACTCCTAGGTCCTTTTGCTTTCTTTAAGCATTTGTTGTGCAAAGAGTCTAAGCTCTTGGATGTTGGGATTTTGATTGTCCTATAGTAAGGGCACCGCTACATGCCATGGTAGGAGGGTTACGTTGCTATCATGTGGCTGCAACGTATTCGCAATGCCTATGTTTACTGCATGAGGGTTGTTGTTTTTGCTTTTAGCCATCTTATGTGTGGTGGCCTATAATTGTAGGCATAAAAATGTTGATCATGGATAAATTAGCTAAGGGTAAGAGGGGATGAAATGGGCTTAAATGTGTTAGATAAAAGCCTTGGAGTTGATCAAGTTGCTTTGGTTCCTTGCTTCTTGATACTTACAAAAAGCCCCTTAGGGATATGGCTACAAGGGCCCTCCGATGCTCAAGTCAATAAGGAGGACAGAGGGAAATAGAGTAGATGAGCATTGGAGCCCTTATAGGAGATGCTCGCCAAGTGTGTATATGTGTGAGAGAAGATGATTCAATCCTTTACCTGATGGCCTCCTATACCTTTTATAATGTAAGAAGGTATGTTTACCTAGATACATGGATGTTCGAGATTTGCTCATATAGGCATTTGATAAGTGACATACACTATGAAGCTAATAGGGTGGCTCTAAAGGGTAGTTAGCCACGACCATTCTGACAGCTACATCTATGATCCGAGAGTCCGAAATTCTCAAGGGCTATCGGGGTGCTGACCGTACCATGGGTGTCAGATGGCAATTAATGAGCTGCAGTTAAGGGTAAGCATTAAGGACAAGAGAGAATTAAGGACATTAGGAGGTCTACAAGTGCTTAGGCTTACGGGATGTCCTCACCTGCTATGCTCAAGCTAAGCGATCATGGCATAATGGGTTCGATGTTCGAACGGGAGCCCACCTAAAGGGGTTGGGAGCTCACAGGAATGTCTTTGCTTAGGATCGTGGGGTACTATGCCCGAGCTAGGTAATGATGGCATAATAGGCTTGGTGCTTGAAGGTAAGCCTACTTTGATGGGTCACCACGGTGCTCGTAATGGGGATGTCTGAGCAGGTTGCAATACTTGAAGGAGAAAGAATGCTTGTTTGTATGCTCATTAATAGGCTCTTAGGAGCTAGCTTGTGAGTTGGGGCTTAGGTCAAGTACAAATTGGGTGTCAACACTAAATAACATTCCTTTGCTCCTAAAACTGATTATTAGGCTCAAATGTGTAAAAGGAAGACAAGTTTGTAATTTTATAAGGCTTTAAGTTCCTAAAAGAATGTAATCTATAAGTTTACTAAGCCTTTTCTTAGTTCAAGAGGTTGCCATGCCAATACCATGCATTATTAATTGCATTTGGACTTTATTTAATAATTATTAATTATCTACTAGCATAGGTATATTATATATAATGGGATTTATTAATTTACAAGTATATATCTTTACATAGTGAATAATTTTAGTGAATACACCTACATCTTAAGTATTATTTCATGTTAGTGATGGTTGGTAATCACTATTGGATCTCTTGGGTCAACTCCAAATGGTCCTTTAGACATGAACGATAATTAAGGCCATCTGACACTCAAGTTAGGAAGAAGGGAGAAGTAATGCAGGTAGTTAAATTGACTTCCTAGGAGAGGCTTGAGAAATGAATAGTGTTGATCCTCTTACCTAAAAAACTTACTCTTATTTATAGGTTGGAAGTGTTTACTGTTGTTAACACGTAGCGAATTCTAGTTGGCTAACATGAGATCTGATAAGGCAACGTTGCTTACGTTCGATGGGACATCCTTCCCTCTGTCGGTTGGTAGAGATTGGTAAAATGGGCCTATCCTATTGGTAAGGAGTAGCTACCTTATTTCAGTAACTAAGTAATGGGCCACATGATAGGGATCAAATCATCATTAAATGAAGAGAGAGAAAGCTGAACAGAAGATAGGGGCGAGCATTTGGCTCTATGGCAAAACGACCCCTTCAGTTGCAATTTCTGGAAATAGTGAAGGTAAGCTTTATGTGACACTATAAGTAATGGTTAGGCATCTCAAAAGTGTCCAAAGGCTTTTCAAATGGAAGGCAGGTCTTGGATACCCTTAAGGCATGTACATGCATCTTGATGGGCTTTTGTGATTTAAGCCGAGTTTCATAATGATCAATAAGACTCAGTTTGGGCCTTTCGATGGGCTTAGGCCCTTAAGGCGAGAGTTTGCTGTCAACATTTATTCCCCTACTTTCTAGTCATCTAGCTAGTGAAGAGAGTATTGATGCTTTTGGACTTAGGAAGAGCTAAGCCCATGTCTTTTGAAGGCCCAGGGCCGGCCGTATGGAGATTTTTTCTTTAGATGCAATCTTCTGGAGCTAATGGTTGACACGACCGTTGGCAGGAAACTTTCCGTGTGCATGGTTCTTCCCAATACTTGTGTCATTTCTAACACATAGTGATGGCACTTTGTAGAACATGCGCCATTGTTTGCAGAACATGTTTAATGTTGTGCAGGTTCATCATTGATTACATGGGGAGGCTGCTACTTAGCATTAATGCTTGTCTTTTTGTTGGTAATCTTCCCTGACTGTTAGATAGGTTGGCAAGTAACGTATGAACAGATGGAGTTTAGTGCTACTTTACTATATAAGGGGGGTCATGGGGACCATTTCCTTTCATCCTATTTTGCTTCGTCTTTAACTTTTTCGTAGGCTTTTGTTTCTTTAGAGAGTTTTTCAAAAAATGAGTAAGGCACAGATGGTCCTTTTGAGTAGGAAAGTGTTGAAATTGAGGCTCCACCCTACTGGTAGGGCCTTCGAGTACTGATTAAAGGGTGTAAAGGGCTGCTTGGCGATAGAGGGTGGACTCTAAGCATCGATTGAGAGGTGTATAGGGATTAGTTTCCTCTTTGTCGATGGTTCACTGTACTTACCACATTGCTGGGCACTTATGGCATTGGTGCCCAAGTTTCCTAATCATATTTTTAGGCAATTCCTAATGCTAATGTATGTTTTTGGCCCTGAGAAGGGGAGACTCTGGCAAGGCAAGGTTCTTAACCTTTATCAGCCACAAGACTTTTAAGGAGCTTTGTTGGTCTTTGGGAACATAACTAATTGTAGGAAGCTACATGTTCTCTACCTTACAATGGTTGTCTTTGTGAGCTCAAAGTACTTGGGTCACTTCCACGAGCTCGCTAACTCTTTTTGGCTGAGTCTTTTAGGAGGTTAGGTAATCTTTGGTCACTTGTGAGTATGAGAGGGGCTTCCTCCTAGGGCCTTGTGGTGGCATAAGCTCGTCGTTAGAATGATGTGCTGTTACGACTTTGTTCCATAGTAACTATGGTAGCAGAGGAGAAGTATCAATAGCTGTTCTCCAAAGTCTCTGGTCATCTGTTCGAGGTGACTTAAGTTGAGCTTGGTTTGTTAGTGTAGATAAAGAGCCATGTTGAAGTTGTGAACCAACTAACTTGAGTCAAGCTTCTTTAAGTTGGCTTAGGATTACGCGCAAACTGGGTCAAGTCGACCGTCCGTCAAAGCCGAGTTGAAGTTAGAGTCCAAGGATTGAAGTTGGACGGTAGAGTAAGAAAGGGCTCCAACCCATGTAATGTACATTGTGTTCTTTCTTTATGATAGCTTCTACCTAAGGCCGGTATGTCGATCCCTAAGCCTTGTAATGATTCTTGTATTTAATGAAAATCAAATTTGTTCTCTATATGTCTGCATACTTTTTTCGTCTTCTTTCTCTTTGCTTACTTGATTCTTTCTTTCGCAATTGTCTCAATGATTGCGGAGTACTCAGAATCAAATGCCGTTGGACTATGGAGAGCTTGCATAGTTGCACATCTAATAAGTTCGCACGTGCATGCACTCGTGGATTCGAGCCTTAGGTGCTTAGAGTCAAATGTTCCTTAGATTATCAGGGGTACACATGGGTGCAACCTCAATCCTGGCTTTTAACATGTTCAGGGATTCGAGCCTTAGTCATTTTGACATGGCCATTGATGCAATTGATGTGACTGTTAGACTATCAGAGGTCCTTAAATGTTGTACATATCGACCCTGGTTTTTTCTTGGTTTTTATGTTTTCCTTAACCCAATCAATATTAAACCTTAACCCATTTAAATATTAATCCTCAACTAAAAGTTAAAGAAAACTGGTTTTTAAAACATATTTCGAAAAATTCTTTAGAGTTACCACTTAATCAAAGTCGAGAAAAAGAAGGTTAGGTTAGATTGATTGGGTAGACCAATTTAATCTAGCTACTAGTCTACTTAAAAAAACTAATTTCTAAAAAACGATTTTTGAAAATAAGAAGATTAGGTCTAGAGGCTATCTTACTAAACCTTCAACGAGTACCATTTTTAATTTTTCTGAATTTAATTTTACTTTTTAAATATCCTTCCAATAATGTCTATTTATAAGTGATAACTGAAATTATACCTATTTACACAAAAAATAAGAATTTAAAGAAATATCTACTAAAGAGGGAAAATAAATTTTTTTCGCATTTTAAGTTGCTTCGTAGTATAGATGCTTAAGTACCCACTATTCCGGTTAGACTTCTGTAGTTCGTTTAAAAAGATCCAAACGAGTCGATTTATTTTAATTTGAAAAGTGGTCGAGTTTACATCTCTTAATCATTTTGTTTTACTTGGAAAAATTCTAGCGAAGGGTCCTAAATTGTGTTGTTTATTTTTGGAAAATTCTAAAAGTGCCCTAATTTTGAAAATGAGTTGATTTATTGTTTTTCTCTTTTCTTTTTTTTTTCTTCTTTTTTTTTTTTTTTTACAATTACATCCTACAGGTACAAATAATAATGATATAAAAAAAATACAAAACAATACAGTTGAATAAGGATCGGATAAAGGAAGAAACGTGGGTTAGAGCTAGTTGGATTTAGGTTAAATAACTCGATTATGCTGGAGAAGGAAGCAGTAGCATCAGGGGTGTAATAGAGGTGATTTTAATGACCAAAACTTGTGGGAGAGGCTAGTTTCATGTTAGTTTGATTGGCAAAGGGGGCTATAAGGCAAGCACCGTAGCATTTAGGTAATAGTGCAAGGTGGCAGTCACGAGTGGTGGTGATGGAGCTTCGTAAGTGGTTGTTGGGAATGAGTAAGTGATTGAGTCTTAGGTTTTCAAGTGCAAGGGTGCTAGTAACATAGTTAGTTCGACACAAGATGGTAACTAGGGTAGCATTTTGATGGTAGTCACATGGGTGGTTGGGGTTTGGTGAGTGGAGGCTTCAAAAGGCTACAGTAGGTGTTATGGCTACTTGGGTTCAAATCTTGAAGGTATGGACAAGCTTTTGGGATTGTTATTTTATTTCAAAAATGATCCTAGAACATGGATTCTTAGAGAGAGCGTCGGTCATGGAAGCCTTGTAGAGAGAGAGAGAGAGAGCTTTTTATTGGGTATGTAAGGTGGTATTTCAAAGATCGCCTCCTCCTTAAATGCATCTCTAAGCTGCCTTTTACACCAATCTGCAATTGTTTAACCTTGAAAAGTCATCAATCATCATAAACCTGAGATCTTCAATGAATGGGTATCGTAGGATTTGATTTCAAATTTAATGAAAATGGTGTGATTTTAAGTGTTTTCAATAGTCAAAATGAATCCCTTAAAGCGTGCTCTTGCTAAAACAAACTTCTATTTTCAAGTGAACAGCTTGAATTAAGCTTGATCAAGATTAAACTTTAACTATGAGCCCGAATTTCTCTAAACTTTCCAAAGCTGATTCGATCCTTTAAATGGTTAATCTAGATGATATCAGGGTAAAGATCCATAGTATCCCATGTGATCTTCGTGATTTCACCATTGACTTAGTGAAATTAGGGAGAAAAAAGGATAAAAAATAGCTCGAAAGTGAGTTGTCCAACTGATGTTTGAGCGACAAAGGCAGGAAAAGAAAAGGAAAGAGGAGGAAAAAAAAAACGTATTAGCCAATCATTGGCTAACATGTGTCCGATGTGCCCAAACTAAGAATAAAAACACCAATGCGGTTCTAACGAGTCTTGAACTTATGATGTCCTTTGTATGCATGTATATTCTTTCCACTAGGCCATTGGCTTGTGCCTTGTCCATATGTGCAAGCAAATTGCACATATGGACTAGGCTAGTTTAGGTTAAAAATGAAATTTAAGCCCAAGCCCAAATGATACTTATTTAAGACCTAAAAACTATTTTAAAATTTCTATTCTATTCTAAATTATCTACTTCTAAAATTTCTACTTCTTGTTTTTCTTTTCTTTCTTTTTTTTTTAATTTTCTATCTTTTGGTACTTTTTCTAAATTTTATATTCTTGTGATTGTTTCTAAATTTCTTATTTTTTGGTTTTTTCTAAATTAAGACCATTTGCTTTATCCTAAGTTTTTTTTTTTTTAAAATAAAAGTGGGACAAAAACGAGGTGTCTATAGCTACTCCTCTTTGTGGTGAAGTTTGAGTAAAACTTTACCATAAAGACAAATGAGAAATTATTTTTGCCCCAAGAGTGGAATTTTCCTAAGGAGCATCTTAGCTAGCTATCTTAGGTTCGGTCCACTGGGGATTTTGGTGAATAATGAAAAGAGAGAGGAGGTGCTCTAGGAGTTGGCTAAGAGACTGAAAGAGGATTTGAAACCCGGTCATGCCCTTATGAGCTAATGAGCTAAGGTGAACGGGTAAGCGCTCCTTGAGCTGGTTAAGACCCTAAAGAGATGTTAAAGACTTGTTTATGCCCCTATGAGCTGACTAACCAAGATGACATGGGCAAAGTACTCCTTGGTTTAGCCAAGACTCTAAAGAGATGTTGAAGACTTGGTCATGCTCCAAGGAGTTGACTAACTGAGATGACACGGGCGAAGTGCTCCTTGAGTTGGCCTAGACCTTAAAGAGATGTTTGAAACTTGGTCGTATCCTTATGAGTTGACTAACCAAGGTAAAATGGGCGAAGTGCTCTTTGAGTTAACTAAGACCCCAAAGAAATGTTGAAGACTTGGTCGTAACCCTATGAGTTGACTAATTAAGATGAAATAGACAAAGTGTTCCTTAAGTTGGCTAAGACCCTAAAAAGATATTGAGGACTAATCGTGCCCTTATGAGTTGACTAACTAAGATGAGACGAGTGAGGTGCTCCTTGAGCTGGCTAAGACCTTAAAAAGATGTCAAAAACTTAGTCGTGCCTCTATGAGTTGACTAACTAAGATGAGATAGGTGGGGCACTCCTTGAGCTGGCTAAGACTCTAAAGATATGTCGAAAACTTAGTCGTGCCCCTATAAGTTAACTAACCTAGATGAACGAGCGAAGCGATCCTAAAGCTGGCTAAGACCCTAAAAAGATGTTGAAAACTTAGTTGTGCCCCTATGAGTTGACTAACTAAGATGAAACGGGCGAAACACTTCTAAAGTTGGCTAAGACCTTACAAAAGATGTCGAAGACTTGGTCGTGCCCCTGTGAGCTGACTAACTAAGATTAAATGGGCGAAGTGCTTCTCGAGCTGGCTAAGACCCAAAAGAGATGTTGAAAACTTAGTTGTGCCCTTATGAGCTAACTAACCAAGATGAAACGGGTAAAGTGCTTCTAGAGCTAGCTAAGACCCTAAAGAGATGTCAAAAACTTACTTGTGCCCCTATGAGCTTACTAACCAAGATAAAACAGGCGAAGTGCTCCTTGGGCTAGCTAAGACTCTAAACTGAATGAGATGTATAAGTGCTCCTTAAGCTGGCTAAGACCCTAAAGAAGAACTTGGTTGTGCTCTACTGAGCTAACTAACCTAAGCGAGAGAGTCTCTGGTAGACTGGCAACCTTAAATTTGGAATCGATTCGAGACAAACCTAGAAGTGCTTCTCTGAGCTGATTATTCTAGGTGAATGAGCAAAACGCTCCTTGAGCTAGCTAAGACCTAAATTGAAACTTGGTTAGGCTCTACCAAGCTAACTAACTTAGGTAGGGATATCTCTAATAGATTAGTAACCCTAAATTTGGAATCGATTCGAGACAAACTTGGAAGTGCTTCTCTGAGCTGACTATCCTAAGTGAATGGGTGAAGTACTCCTTGAGTTAGCAAAGACCTAAATTGAAAACTGGTAATGCTCTACCGTGTTGACTAACCTAAGCGAGAGCATCTCTAATAGACTAACAATCCTAAATTTGGAATTGATTCGAGACAAACCTAGAAGTGCTTCTCTAAGCTGACTATCCTAAGTGAATGAGCAAAGCGCTCCTTGAGCTAACTAAGACCTAAATTGAAACCTCGTTATGCTTTATCGAGCTGACTAACCTAAGCAAGAACGTCTCTAGTAGACTAGCAACCTTAAATTTGGAATCGATTTGAGACAAACCTAGAAGTGCTTCTCTGAGCTAACTATCCTAGGTAAATGAACAAAGCGCTCCTTGAGATGGTAAAGACCCTAAAAGAAAGTTTGCAAACAAGAAACAACCTATAGGCTTACTAGAAAGATCAAGTTGAAATAGTGCTCTATGAGCTAACTAAAAGCCCTAAAGAAAAGTTGGAGATGGAAGCGCCCTACGGGCTCGCTAAGATCCTAATAGAAATTGAGCTTGCTAAAGAGATTGGTGAAGGGAGGCACCCTCACAGGCTTGCTAAGAACTAGGTCAAGAGAAGTGCCTTATAGGTTCACTAAGAGAAATTGATGATGAAAGGAAGTAGCCTATAGGCTTGCTTAAGAGAAAATTAGTAAAGGAAAATGCCCTACAAGCTTGATGAAGGGAAATACCCTATGGGTTTGCTTAAGAGAAATTAGTAAAGGAAAGTGCCCTATGGGCTTACTAAAAAGAATCTGATGAAGGAAAGTGCCTTATAGGCTCGTTAAGAACTTGGTGAAGAGAATGGCCCTATGGGCTCACTAAAACCCTAAAGGGAATTGACAAAAGAGGGGGTAGCGCTTTAAAGTTGGCTAAAACCCTAGAGAGATGGGACAACACCCTAAAGGCTAGCTAGAACCCTAAAAAAAAAAGTAAGTCGGCACTCTAAGAGCTGGCTAAAACCCTAAAAATGAAAGATGGTATAGCTCCTTAAAGGCTGGCTGAAACTTTAAAAAGGATAAAAGACTGGGTCGACACTCTAAGAGTTGGCTAGAACCCTAAAAATGAAAGATGAGACAACACCTTAAAAGCATGCTAGAATCCTAAAAAGAATAAAAGAGGGGTTAGTGCTCTAAGAGCTGGTTAGAACCCTAAAAATGAAAGACAGGTGAACACCCTAAAGGTTGGTTAGAACCCTAAAAAGAATAGAAAAGGGGACAACGCTCTAAGAGCTGGCTGGAATCTGAAAAATAAAAGATGAGACAACACCCTAAAGGCTGGCTGGAACCCTGAAAAGAATAGAAGAGGAGACATTACTCTAAGAGCTAACTTGAACCCTTAAGGGGAATTGGTCAAAGAAAGAGGGGATGGCGCTCTTAAGAGCTAGCTATAACCCTAAAAATGATGAAAGACAAAGGGGATGGTGCTCTTAAGAGATAGCTTAAACCCTAGAGAAATTTGATGAAGGATTGAAGAAGTAAAGTAAGGAAAGCAACCAATTTGAAAAAATTCTTGACTTGGAAAAATATTTATGGGGAAATTATTGAAAAACCATATATGGAAAAGGTATTAAAGATAGGCACCTTGATTTGAAAAAGAGTTAATGGGCATTAAAAAATGCATTAGGAAAGAAAGGTCTAGACTATTATGGTCAATTTAAAAAAGTATGACCACATTGAAAAGGAACCGCATGACATGAATTGAAAGCTTAGCTACTCGAGTTAACATGGATTTGAAAAATGGACAAAAAAAAACTTGTGATAAGCCTTTAATTTCTCTCTCTTCTCTGCCTTCTTCCTTTTTTTTTTTCTTTCTTTTTTTGAAAGTTTGCCAATGGGTATAAATTCTTACTTAAGGAACAAACTTAGGTAATCATGTGGGGTTTCTCAATGCCCTTGACCCTAGGGCTTTCTCATAGGGTTTTGTGATTTTAAACATTCCTTTCCTATGGAAAAGATAACTTATGATTTTAAACATTCCTTTCTTTTTTTGTCTTTTTTTTTTTTTTGAAAGTTTGCCAATGGGTATAAATTCTTACTTAAGGAACAAGCTTAAGTAATCATATGGGGTTTCTCGATACCCTTAACCCTAGGGTTTTCTGATGGGACTTTGTGATTTTAAACATTCCTTTCCTAAGAAAAAGGTAACCCATGATTACTTTAGTCAAAGAGGGCTTCTTTGCTAACTTTCAATCTAGATTTCGCTCTTAACTACAATTCTAAAAATTATAATCTATTTTCTAAGTGATGCGCTTTGATCAATCCATTGGGTTTTTTTCTGTTCAACATTATGAATTTAGGCTCTTAGTCAAAGGTTTTCAAAAAGGACTACTGATATTTTGAAAGAAATACTTTTATTTATCCTGGGTGTACAAGTCAAGTGCCTTAAGGAAAAATTAAAAGTATGCTTGCCTCAGTTTCAAAAAAAAAATTTTATTAAAGATAAATTATCTTTTAAGATCAAAGAAACTTTTACCGTGTAAGGGTAGTATTGTAGGTAGAAAGACCTTATGTGATTCAGTATGGGCAAGAAAGACTTCAAAGTAGATATAGAGATTTTAGGTTTTCGAGCTTTGGAATGTGATTCAGTGCCTTGTGTTTCTGAGGTTATATGGGCTTTGACTCCCGGCCTTTTGATTCGATTTGGCTGCCCCAACTTAGGATGTGATATATCCTTTAGGGCTTTCGTCCTGCATTTGGGCTTAATTTTTCGACCTCTTTTCTTCTTCTTCTTCTTTTTTATTATTATTACTTTACCCCATTATCTCTTACTATTCTTTCTTTTCTTTTAACCCTAAGAGTGATTGTCTCCATTGCAAAGTTTTTGCCTTTTAAGCGATTTAAGTCCCTAAATCCATGGATTTTTAATGTATAGGCTCGGGTAAGGCAAGCATAAGCTTGAGGTGTTTGAAGGATATCGATTCTTCTTCATTTCAAAGAAAAATAATTTAAAATTTGTCTATGAATTTAATGTTACTTAAGCAAACACAAACCAATTTTATCCTTCTCTCCTCATCAATGACCCTAACCTCCGAATTGCCCAATTGTAGGGTAGTTCTTGATAGGGTTCAAATTTGAAAATTCTCCAAATAGGTCCAATGGGATCAACAAGAGATAATTGTGTTTGGGATTTGAAAATAAATGCCTAACTTCATTTTAATCTATGTATCATATTCAAAGTGAACCTCCTTTAAGGAATAAGTTCAAAGTATTCTTACCATTAAGTTACTCAACTCTCAAAGTGTTTTAAGGGTTAATGTATAGGATATATTTTGCCTCTTTTTATTCTAAACTTTTTTCTTTAAAAGCAAGTTACCGATTCCTTAAGGATGAGTCTATTTTTTATTCGGCCTGTAGTAGAGATTGACTTTGCCCCCCTAGTCTCTCAAAACATGCCCCAGTATTTGACTTTGTATTTTGCCTTTGTTTATGATTAAGCTTGGCTTTTTAAATAGACTAGGGGTTTTGGCTTGCTTGGTTACCTTTATGGGTCGAGGATTATGTTTGGGTCAATTGCCTTGATGGCCTGTGGTTTATGTTCGGATTGGCTGCCTTAATGGGCTAAGTGGCTTGTGTTTGGGTAGGTTGCCTAAATAGGCTCAAAGTTGGTGTTTAGATTAAATGGGCCAAGGGGCTAATGTTTAGGTTGAATGGGCTAAGGGGCTCATATTGGCTTCCTTAATAGGTTAAAGGGCCATGTGTGGGTTAGAAGCTAAGTGTTTGAGCTAGCTACTTGAGTGGGCCAAAGGCTTGATCTTAGGTTAGCTCCTTGAGCCTATAAGGATTTATAGCCATTAGGAACTTTTCTTTTCATTTTAATTTTTTCAATGTTTGTTTCTTCTTTTTATTTTTTTATTTTTTATTTTTTGAGAGAGAGAGAAAGATAAAGTTTTATTTTACATAATCCAAAAAAAATAATTTACAAATAAGGATGGTGATTTTTAGGGTTTTATTTACAAGTTTAAGAGATTTTACATTTCCTTGAACTGGAGGGAATAGTGGTTAGATAGATGCCTATTGAAGGACCATTTATAAAGAAGGGAATGCTAAAGAATAAAAAATGATGAATTAAAGAGAACTTTTATTATTGTGAAAGATTAGAATATAGAAAACAAAGGCTGAGAACATAATATTTATTTTGGAACTTGACATTTATTCTAGGCTCTCTAGTTATGAATTGGAAAAAAAAAAACCTATATTAAGTCTCGTAGACAAGTCTTAAGGTCCTCTATCATTTCACAGGTATCCCCAATGACCTGTGCTAAAATGCCCCCTTAAGGCCTGATTATGAGCTTCATAACACTCGATCTTTTCCTTCAGGTAAGTAATCTCATCTTTTAGCAGCTACTTGCGAATCTTAAAGATGTCCTGTAGCCTATCATTCTCTTAATTGTTTGCTTGGTTATCTACCATTCTAGGTCTACACATTTTATGAACAAGAATCAGTCATTAATTTAACAAAAGAAAGTACGTGAAAATATTCAAATGTTAGGATCGTTTGGGTTAATACATTATTTCTTAAGTTGCAACCCTACTGTTATTTTCAAAAACTTGATTATATTAAAACTTTTGAATGATTAGTAAGGTTGCAATTTTTAAGAGTAGTGTATTAACTTAAGCTTGAAGGGGAGTATATACAATTAGGGTGGGTTCTAAAAAGTTTTTAAGCTTTGTGATCTCACTTATTTTTAAAAAACACTTTCATTGGTCATATTACAGCTTAAGTAGAGTAGCCTAATCAACCCCGAGTAGTGGTTACCCCATTATACTCAAAGCCTACATAGTGGCTTCCTTCCTCGGGTTGTAAGATGACTTGGGTTTGACTACATCTACCTTACATCTTTGATGCAACCAATGAGCCCCTTATGTCTTAATGCATGTTTATGCAAAATAAATATGGCAATCAAAGCAAAGTATATACAAGAAATTAATAACAAATAAACAAAAAAACAAATAAATAAATAAACACATAAATAAATAATATGGGTATTTTGAAAGGTAATTTTAATTTCAAAAAGTATTTTAAGTGGTTAGCCCTCTTGACATCCCTAGTGGAGTCGCCAAGCCGTCGAGCCTAGTTTTTTCTCGGTTTTTATGTTTTCCTTAACCTGACCAATATTAAACCTTAACCCATTTAAATATTAATCCTCGACTAAGAGTTAAAGAAAACTAACTTTTAAAACGTATTTTAAAAAATTCTTTACAGTTCCACTTGACTAAAGTAAGGAAAAAAAGGGTTAAGTTAAATCGATTAGGTGAACCGATTTAATCTAGCCACTGGTCCACATGAAAAGGTCAATTTCTAAAAAACGATTTTTGAAAACCAGAAGATTGAGTTCGGAGGCTGTCTTATTAAACCCTTAATAAGTACTACTTTTAACTTTTTTGAATTTAATTTTACTTTTCAAATACCTTTCTAATAATGTTTATTTATAAGCGATAACTAAAATTATACCTATTTACGAAAAAATAAAGATTTAAAGAAATATCCACTAAAGGGGGAAAATAAATTTTTTCCATATTTTAAGTTACCTTATAATACAGGTTCCTATGTTCCCGCTTTGTAGTTTGTTTAAAAAAATTTAAGTAGGTTCATTTATTTTAATTTGAAAAGTGGCCGAGTTTATGTCTTAATCATTTTGTTTTACTATGGGAAATTCTTACGAAGGGTCCTAAATTGTGTTATTTATTTTTGGAAAATTCTAAAAGTGCTTTAATTTTGAAAATGAGTTGATTTATTTTATTTATTTGGGAAATCGATTTTTTTTTTCTCTAAGCGATGATATGTCTCTTTATTTATTATTATTTCTTATTTTATTTATTGTTATTTTTATTTTATTTTGACCAAAGCATAAATAAATAAAACTAAACTAAATTTTTTTTTTCTTTCTTTTCTTTTTTTTTCTTTTCCAATTTTTTCTTTTTTATTTTATTTTTCTCTTTTCTTTTTTTTTTCTACAATTACATCCTACGGGTATAAATAATAACGATATAAAAAAAATACAAAACAATACAATTGAACAAGGATCAAACTAAGGAAGAAACGCAAGTCAGAGCCTGGACACACGAGTCGAAGCTGGTCGGATTCGAATCAAATGACTCGATTATGTTAGAGAAGAAAGCAGTGGTATTAGGGGCACGATGGAGATGATTCTAATGACCAAAAATTGTGGCAGAGGCTAGTTTCGTGTGAGTTTGATTGGTAAAGGGGACTGTAAGGCAAGCGCTGTAGCATTTGGGTGGTGGTACAAGGTGGCAGTTGTGAGTGGTGGTGATAGAGCTTTGTAGGTGGTTGCTAAGAATGAGTGAGTGATTGGGTCTTGGGTTTTTAGGTGCAAGGGTGCTACTAATGTGGTTAGTTCAGCACGAGATGGTAGCTAGGGTAGTGTTTCAACAATGGCCACATTGGTGATTAGGGTTTGGTGAGTAGAGGCTTAAAAGGCTACAGCGGGTATTGTGGCTACTTAGGTTCAAATCCTAAAGGTGTAGACAAGCTTTTGGGACTGTTATTTTATTTCGAAAACGATCTTAGAACATGGATTCTTAGAGAGAGAGAGCGCCAGCCATGGAAGCTTCATAGAGAGAGAGAGCTTCAAATTGGGTATGTAAGGTGGTATTTTGAAGATTGCCTCCTCCTTAAACACATCCTTAAGCTACCTTTTATACCAATTTACAATCGTTTAACCTTGGAAAGTCATCAATCATCATAAACTCGAGATCCTTAATGAATGGGTATTGTGGGATTTGATTTCACATTTAATGAAAATGGTGTAATTTTAAGTGTTTTCAATAGTCAAAATGAATCCCTTAAAGCTTGCTCTTGCTAAAACAAACTTCGATTTTCAAGTGAACAGCTTGAATTAAGCTTGATCAGGATTGAACTTTAACTACGAGCCTAAATTTCTCTTAACGTTCCAGAGCCAATTCGATCCATTAAATGGTTAATCTAGATGATATTAAGGTATAGATCCATAGTATCCTATGTGATCTTCGTGATTTCACCATTGACTTAGTGAAATTACAGAGAAAAAAAGGATAAAAAAAAAGCTTAAAAGTGAGGTGTCCAACCGAGGTTTAAGCAAGAAAGGTAAGGAAAGAAAAGAAAAGAGGAGGAAAAAAAAACGTATCGTCTAATCATTGGCTGATATGTGTCCATGCTTCCAAAAGAAAAATAAAAACACTGATGGGGTTCCAGCGATTCTCAAACCTATGACGTCCTTTGTATGCATGTATATTCTTTCCACCAGATCATTAGCTTGTGCCTTGCACATATGGATTAGGTTGGTTTAGGTTAAATATGAAATTTAAGCCCAAGCCCAAATAACACTTATTTAAGACTTGAAAATATTTTAAAATTTCTATTATATTATAAATTATCTACTTCTAAAATTTCTGCTTCTTCTTTTTCTTTTCTTTTTTTTTATTTTCTATTTTTTTTATCCTTTTTCTAAATTTTATATTTTTGTGAATTTTTCTAAATTTCTTATTTTTTTGGTTTTTCCTAAATTATGACCCTTTACTTTATCTTAAAAATTTTGAAAAAAAGAAAATAAAATGGAGAAAAAATGGGGTATCTACAGCACATACTTGACACTGCGTGCGTTTACGCCTCACTGGCAATCCACCTACCCGCGTGATATCTAATCGTTGATTTAGGGCTCTTAACACTTGTTTACTCAAGGTAGTATCTATTAGAACGATGCTTTGCTTGGATTGGCCATACTTATATAAGGGTTTAAGGGAAATCATTTTTCACTCTTTGGTCTTCATTTTGCCGGGATTGTTTCAGAGCATTCTTTTGCTTCATCAACGTCTTCCAACCTTCGCTTCTTTTCTATCTCCTTGATTTTCTTTCAACTTTTTTCTTAAGATAGCTAGCCAATAACCTAAGGGGAATTGTTTCAAAGGAAAGGCAGGCACAAGTTTCGATAGAAGGGATAAGCTAGTCCTCATTCCCCCCAAATAGATGGCAACAATGAAAGATAGTAGCGTAGATAAGAGTTACATATGAGAAGTTCGAATGGTGTTCATGGAAGCGAAGCCCTGGTACCCGTATTTACCCGAGAAGGAGGAGGCAAGCAAACCCTTGTTACTAATAATCTAAAGGAAAGCTATTGTGACTGAGGTGGAGTATGCACAGAGGAAAGACTAATGGTTAAGGGTATACAGGGAGGTGGGTTGCAACACAAATGCTTAAGAAGTATGCTTGCTTAAAGAGGGTGCTCAGAATTATGATTATGGCAAGGACTGGCACTCATTCTATTTGTACTGGAAGGCGATGGAGATGGGGATGTAATGGCTTTTCATAGAGTTTTAGCTGGAGGTATTTAGGTACTTCCAAGTAAGCTTGGGCTCTCTCCATCTTAACGTTCGATAAACAATGGTGGCATTCGAAGCTGTATGCATCTGCCATATGAGGAGGCCAATAGCTCAATTATTTCGATAATTTTTCCAATTGAAGGGGACTAAGAGCGGCTATGTGCTGATCAAGGGACTCTAAGGAAATTGTTTTACGGGCAAAAAAGCAAGATTGATAAATGGAGGTATCAATTTTATGTGATAAAGGTGCCTTATGTCCTGGATTTTTCCATGAAGTGTGCAAAGCTGGTGTATACATCGTTTATTACACACTTAAAGGAGGAGGATGAGGAAGTGAAGGAATGGATCCTCAATATCAGTTGGTGGAAAGGGTTAGGGTTTAATGTCGTGGAGGTAGTGAACTTGTATCTAAAGGGGGAGATGCTTGATGTCTATGAGACAGGTATGGGTGCTGGTATAGTCGAGGAGGGTAACCATAGGTATGCCATCACCAATTATCTAGGGGGGCTTAGGGCTACTCTCCTCTATAGGTGTGTGTTTTAACTTGTTTCCTTGAGTTACTTAGTATGTTTTTCTTTTTGTAGCATACGATTTGTCCGAAGAGGACTTTAAGAAGCAAATGATGTGAATCTGGAAAGAGGGGCATCATCTGAAGAGGTAGAGGTTGGATGTAAGGGATGAATTTGTTTGTAATGCAATCGTGGAGGGGTCTGTCTTAGCTAATGATGTTAGTGATGTGGAGAAAGAGAAAGAGCCAATGCTTGTGTTAAAGAAGAAGGGGGTAGTTGATTCGAAGACAAAGTCAAAGAAACTCGCAGTCGAAGAGTCAACAAGCATCCAACCAGTATGCCTGCGGCTATGATTGAGCAACAAGAAATTGTTGCGCTTATGTCTATAGAGGGGGTACCTAAACAAACTAAGCTAGATGTTCTTGTTGGGAGGATGTCAACACAATTGTTAAGTAAGTCGATTGCACCCCTTGAGGTTGGTTCAAGAAGGCCTGTGGCTGATCAAGGGGTGTTCAATAGAGCAGCAGGGGTAGAAGTGTGGAGCTCGGAATAAACTTGGAGAAGTAGCTTAGTGGAGAGGGAGGTTCTAGTGATGGTAGGGCTGTAGGCAACATGTGGGAGTTATTCTCTTAAATGCTGCACTTAGAGGCAGAAGTAGGAGGAGGTGCTCAGGAGAGAGTTTGCATAGTGAAGGAGTAGCTACTGAATAAGGCTTATACACAGTAGGTATAAGATAAAACTTTCAATGAGAGCTCACTGATGGCCTTGAAGGGATTAGGGGAGGTGATGGGTCTTTGTTGCCATTCTTTTATGAGAGCGAGTTGGCTTCTCAATGAGGTTGAGTGCTAGTTTTTTAGGAAATTATACTTCTTTTATTAGCCAATGTTTATGGAGTTAACTTGGTAGAATTTGTTGCAGGCTAGTCAGGCGAGCAGGTAGGGAAGCGGTGAAGAATACGAGAAATGGAAGCAGGAGGTGGTTGCATTGAAGAGTGAAAATATGCAATTGCAGGAGGATAGCAACTATGGGGGATCGAGAAGCTATTGTTGAAGCAGGATGTTGCTGCTATTTGTTCTAAGTTGCGTTGGTATAAAAAGCGAGTTGAAGACTTAGACGAGAAATGCAAAGCTTGAGAAGAGGAGCTTGTTATGGTTAGGGAAGAGGCGAATTCAACCCATTAAGAGGTGGAAGTTGCTTAAGAGGAGGTAAGGGCCGTAAAGTCGGAAGCTGGCATAGCTTGTAAGGGGGAGGAAGCGACCGGGGTGAAGGCCGATGCCATTCGAAAAGGTAAGGAGTTAGCTAACGAAGAGGCTAACCGCTTGCAGGGGGGCTTCACTACTGCTCATGCTAGCTTTGCAAAGAGGGATGAGGAGCTAAAGGATGGATTTGACCTAACTCCAGCAACAATGAAGAAGCTTTTCTATGATTTTTCATTAATTTGGAAGTATAGGGATGCTATGTTCAGTATTGGTCAGGACGGCACTAGCTTATCAAAGTGTGATTATGAGAGGATATATTCTAAACTCGATTTCAACTTTCTAAACTATTTGATAGAGGAGCATCCTGACGAGGATCTAGAGGATGGTAAGGATGACGATGGTATGGATGGTGTTGCTAAAGGTGTACAAATGGGTTATACGAGTCATCCCGGTTTGGTCTAATTTGGCCCTCGGGTTAAATGGGCTAACCAATTTAGCTTACTTTATAAATGGGCCCGACCCAGCTTAACCCAGCTTAGCCTAAGTCACTTTGGTCTGTAGGTTAAATAGGTTAATCTATAAACTTTTTAACGAAATTAATAAATATTTATATATTATTATTAAGGAATATTTCATATAAAGGAATTAATAAATATTTTATAAGGAATCCTTCTCCTTATCACGTAAATGTAGTAAATTTGCTTGTTGGACTTCGAACAAAGGAATCACCAGTCACATTACATTCCTTATGATCCAAATCCAATCATCCAAAGGAAGACTAAATAAATGCAAAATGATAAACTATCGTAGACTACAACATAAAAGATTTTAGTTTCCACATTCTGAATTTCAATCTCAAAGTTGCCTTAACGTGATGGACTAATGATTTTTCAAAATAAAGTGGTGATACTATTTGCAATTTGCAACTTAAAATCTGGCTTCTTTTTTTTTTTTTAATAAAGTAGGCCAACCTAGCCCATTATGGGTTAGCCCTTTAAAACCCATAGGTTAAATGGGTAGAGACTTGCAACTAGGAGTTACACTTCTTGAGATTAGCATAAAGCCTTTCAGATCGGAGTTTTGCAAAGACTACTCGAAGATGCTGTTGATGAATCTCCAGATTAGGCTATATACTAAGATGTTGTTGAAATAAACCACTACAAATTTCCCTAGTAGTTATTGGAGCACATGATTCATCAGTCGCATAAATGTGCTTGATGTGTTTGATAGTTTAAATGGAATTACAAGCTACTCATACAATCCATGGCATGTTTTGAATGTGGTCTTCCACTCATCATCCTCACGCATTTAGATCTGATAGTATCCAGATTTGAGATCAATCTTGGAGAATACTCTTGCTCCATTTAACTCATCCAGCACATCATCAAGCCTTAGTATATGATACCTATACTTGATGGTGATGTGATTGATTGCTTGGCTATCTATATACATTCCCCATGCCCATCATTCTTAGGTACTAACAAGCTCAACATGGTACAGGGGCTAAGGGAGTCTCATATATACCCTTTCTTCATCAACTCATCGACCTGCCTCTATAGCTCGACTGCCTGTTATGGGTTTAACCTATAGGGAAGCTTGTTTAGCAGTGTGACTCCTGGTTGCAAGTCAATCGCTTGTTCAATGCCTCGGATGGGAGGCAGACCTTTTGGTAGCTCTCTTGAAAACAGATCAGCAAATTCATCCAATAAGATCTTCACCTCGACAAGCACCATTCCTTCCTCGGATCTCATCTCCAGCATCCTTCTAACTAGAAGATAGGTTAGCTCTTCGAGTTCCACCCCTCTTTTCATTTCAGCTCAAGTCATTACCAAAGCCTCTTTCTTCAACACTCGATTCAATTGGTTCTGCATGATTTTTACTTACCTGGTAGTCATAGGACTTAACTTTACCCTCTTGCCCTCATGCTCTAGGGAACATGTATTTCTCCTTCCATCATACATTAAGGTTTGATTAATATCCACAGTCGTCCAAGTAGAATGTGGGACGTACTCATGGGTAACACATCACAGAACACTTCATCTTGATAGTTGCCAATACAGATTAGCATAAACACTTGTTTGTTTACTTGTAGGGTTCCCTTATCACTAAGCCATTATCACTAAGCCAATGTAGCTTATAAGGTTTTTAGTGAGGTTGGGTTTGCAACTTCAATTGTTGGACCATAAAAGCAGAGGTTACATTGGTATAGCTCCCATTGTCAATGATCAAGGCACACAACGACCCATTCACCTTGCATCTAATGTGGAAAAGATCTCTCTTTGTTCATCCCCGAGCATAAGACTTATATTCATTATCCTCCTTAATATTAAAGTAGCCAACATAAAATTACCTTCTTCACTATAGATGACTTCCTCCTCCTCGGATAGTTCAATCTAAGTGGTCTCTTTTAAGTCTTCCATTTCCTCATCATTATTATCTACTTCAACAATTGACGCTTCACCTTAGATCACCATGGTTCTTATATTCTAACACTGAGTGACCATGTGTCTAAATCTTTGACATTTGAAATACTTGATCTCACTCGTCTTTCGTTTTAAGCTCTGACCTTTTTGGAACTTCCTTAGGATCTCCTTCTCTTCTACTTGGGCATTTTGAGCAAGTCGGGTCTCAGCAACCTTACTTAGTTCCATCCGCATAGGTTTGTTAGGAATAGATCAGCTACTACTGGGTTGACTAACAAGGGGTCGAAACCTTCCTATTTAGCACCTTTCGATTCTTTAGGTAGCTTGGATAGTGTCATTAAGTGATCCAATATCCATAGTTTCTAAAACATCTCCAATCTCGTATTTCAATTCACTAATGAATCAAGACACAGTTCAGTCTTTAGGCTCAATGACTTCACATAAAACCATTGGCATCTAAAATTCCTTTACATATGCATCAACAATCAATCCTCCTTACCTCAGCTCTTGTAATCTTTTGAAGGCATCATGCAAATAGTAACTTAGCACAAATCTCCTCCTCATGACCCTCTTCATCTCATCCTAACTCCTAACTTTACATTCTTCCTCTCTTCTTCGGGTGGTTTACATGTTCTTCCACCATAAGGCGGTATAACTAGTAAACTCTAATATAGCAAGTCTAACCTTTGCATTATTTGGTACTTCGTAGCGTTTGAATTGCTTCTCAATCTTATCTACCTAATCCATGTAATCCTCGGCATCTCCACTCCTAGAAAAACTTGGAATGCACATCCTCAACCTTTCAACTCTAAAGGCTTGAACATTCCTTTCTTTAGGTTCATAGTACTCCTTCACTTCATCATCTCCTTCCTCTCCGATTTCATCGAGTATTAGCCTACGCTTAGCAACCTTACCCACTCCTTTAGTTCGAGGCGATTGAATTAAGGCATTAACTTAGCCAAATTGACCATTGCTTCTCTCAGGCTATTCACATCCTCTATATGGGCCATTTCTAACTCGTTGCCTATTTTCATTTATGACAGTCACCAAACTAGCTACCAAGTTGGTGAGTCTGTCTAGTTGGTCACCTATTGACTAAGGTGTGACGCTTCCTTGTTGACCTTGACCATTCTAAGCACCACTCACTTAATTACCCAAAGTTCCTTGAATACTTGAATAAGACATTGTCGACTACCTCACAAGATTCATGGTTAAAAATATCACTCAAAGTTCTTTCTACGAATAATAATAGAAGAACAATAATTAATACTCCTACCACTATGTCAATTACATACGATGAACAAGCAATCACTTACACCTTATTTTTGTGTACAAGAAACATGGGAAAAACAAAGCACAGAATTTCTTCAACACATTTCACCTACCAAACTCTTATGTTAACAATAGAACTTCTAACATACGAAAACAGTAATTAATCGCTCAAAGAATAAAGTAACAAAAACTAGCTTCGAACATAGTCAAGCTCTGATACCAAAATGATATGATTTGATGTAGATGAGTACACGATGCATGGTATTACACAAACTAAAGGGGTAGGTCTTGACCTCAAGACGGTCTAAAGAGTAAATGAAAGTCAAAGGTTGAGTTGGGGTCTTCGTGCATTGACGATGGATATAATGTACCAATGCTTCACACAAGCTCAGGTCACACTTAATATGATTTATAAGTGTGGCCGGAAGTCACTCGCCTCTAGTCCACACTCAATGGGCTAAATAAGGGTAGTCAAGAGTAAGCAAGGACAATACTTAGCTTACAAAAATGTGTCTAAATATCAATTGTATTAACTGTTGCAGCTATTGTAATATATAAATATTTATATGATCTAATTAGGGTAAATCCTAGGTTAAAATAAATTATAAAAAAAAAAAAGGTTTCCTACTAGTAAAGGAAAAGAGAATAATTTATAAGGGTAACATTATAATCGGGCAGAAAGGATAATGTGGATGTCAGAAAAGGCAATACACACATCATTTGCTCATTCTGTGGTCCCAATGACACTACTGGCCGAGTAGAGTAGATTTTAAACAAGCTAGGTCTGCATCAGCAATTTGGCAACTCAGTAGCTCAGATACTCAAGACTGGGTAAGGGTTAGTTTAGGTAGCAGCTCATTGTCAGGTCAACCTTAAGAGGTCAACTTTAGAGAGTTGTCAGCTCAGCCTCGATATAGATCAAGTCAATAATATTTTGGTTTAATACTTGGGTAAGTGTATTGTAGAGAGATTGGCTGGGCATGTTGATTGGTCACCTCAGTAGCTTCTTAGATGATGTAGAGAGCAAAGTAACCTAATAGGTCGGACTGAGGAATGTACTGCTCTTTAGCATTCAACTGACCTCGAACAACTCGGTGAATTATCTAAGCAATGTCACGGCCCGAAGGGGCAGAATCGTAACAGCCCCCGCCGTGTAAACCATCCTAAGATAGAAGTTAGCCTTACAACCGCTATCTTAGACCTGATCTACACAAGGCGTCTACGACTAACTCGCTTTGAAGGAAACAGTTTGTAATTTAAATAAATCATTTATTTAAGAAAGTGAGGAAATATATATATATATTATAATACAGTTATTGCAATTAAAGTTTACAATATTTTTCCGTAATATATTTCCTAGTTATTACATTATTCAAAAATGAAAAGTTCTAAAGTAAAAGCTTAAACCTTAAAAACATATGTTTATTCTTCACATGTTTTTCCTCACTCCCCAGGATCCAGCAGTTGCTAGCTTCAGAGTAGATGTTTGCCGCTTCAGAGTAGTTGTTTACCGCTTCTTAGCCAGCACCTGCACGACGTCTATAGGGATGTAAGCAACCACAGCTCAATAAGTAGGGACGGAGGACTTAAAACTATACCAGAAACACAACAAGGTTTTCAATCACTTATTAGATGCAATGCATGTGCAAGCAAATGCCATCGCACGACGTTGTCCAGCCCGTCGTAAGATTAGAGAAATTGCGCCCGCTCTAATCCGGGTTGAGGAGTTGCCGTTAATGCAACAGCTCACGACCAAACCCAGGCTTGTGTAATGGAGACCTTGCTCCTCCCACGACTACCTTCGAACCGCTGCCTTCACCCTCGTCGCGACCTCCTCTCCTGTCACTTAGTTCGACTGAGGATGAAGAAGGGACCATTTTGCAATCCTGCGCTATCCCTTCCGAAGGGGTCGGTATTTGGCCAGAGAGTCCTAAGTTCCTCTAACGGGTTGCCATGCATGTCCGATTATGATTACTAATCGGATATTTGATTAAGTCCAGTTTAGGGTGATCAATTCTTTCATACAATTCATACAATTCATACAATATATGCTAGAACAACAAACAGAATCATAGCATCACCCATAATCAAGCACATGCACACATTCAACTATCTAACAAGCACAACCAAGCATAATCTTAAGCCTCCAAAAATACAGCATCGTATTAATCCCAACTTACCTCGACTCCTCGCTCACTCACTCGAGATCCGGTTTGCTCAGGCCATCGCCGATCATCCCTATATCACGAACGTGGTTTCAGCTTTTTATATAAATATTACAAGTTCATTTTATTCTATAACGCTTATTGTTAGGTTTTGTTTAAGGTTTAATATGCCTAATTATCTAGGTATTAAGTCTTTTACCATTATTCTAGGTTTGGGGTTAGGTTTAGGTTCGGTTTTCGCATCGATTTCTAAATTAGGTTTTTAGTTCGATTTCTAAGTAATATTTTAGATTCCAACCCTAGAAATCCGTTTCAACCCATAATGTGAAATTAATCACATTACTTCCCGATCTCCTAATTACCATCATTACCTCTAATTAGTATTTTAGTCCATCCGGTACACTTAAATCCTTATTTGTGTACCGAATTTACTCCTAATGTGAGAAATTTTTACATTTTTCATATAATTACGTAAATTCAAGTTTCCCATCAGATTTATTATACGTTTTTATTATTATCACAATATCAATTTTTATTATAATATTTCCTATTTATTATATTTCCAATAATTACCTATTATGTATATATTACACTTCTAATATTTCTATCACTCTAATTATCATTTCAAAATGTCTAAATTCATCCTAAATCAGATTTTACTCCTAATTACCCTAATTTACAAAATTATCTTAAAATGTACTATTTTTCCATATTACTTATTTACTACATAATTAACCTAATAATTACATCTAACACTCTAATTGCTACAAGTATCATACTCCATCAGATTTTAACATCCTAAAACATCTACTTATTCACTAAGTCAGTAATTAATATCCTAATCACCTAATTAACTCCAAATTACCCATGTTATGCCTCATTTTAGGGCCTAAAAATTATCTAAAAATTTCGAAAATTAATTTTTGAAAAGAAGCTTTATAGCACTGTTCCATATCATCTAAGTAATCTACACAAAAATTTTAGGCTTGAAACTACACTCCTAAGGTCATTTATTTCTAAACCGAAATGTGCTCGGTTTTGCACGATTTCTTAGGGACCATATATTACGGGATATAATTTCATCAAAATAATATTTTTCCTACAAACTACATATAAAAATATCCCAGAATAACAAAATTCATAATTTTCTAATCATATTTACTATTTTTACAAAATTACACAAGAATCAGGCTGGAAATCGGACTTACCGATTTGGGTGGCTCCGGCCACTGCGGGCCGCCGTGGCCTTGTCGGCCGGCCTGAGCGCTGCCACCACTATGTGGTGGTGGTGGCCGTCTACTTCCAGCTGCTCGTTTGGTAAGGGTTCCCTTTAAATGTCCTAACTGCACAATTTTTCTTATTTTTTTTCTAAACTGAATTTTTCTCTCAATTTTTGACTCTCCCTAATTTCCTCTGATTTCTAACTGTCCAAATGAGTTCCTGGATTTTTCCTGCTATTTATAGGGCTTTAGAGGATTTATTATGCATTAAATGGGACAAGACAATTGCCTTATCCCTTGATTTTTGACTTTTATGTTGGCTTATTCTAATTGGCCGAATTTTTTCTTATTTTTCCCAGTTGCCAAAACCCAATTCTGGATGATTCATGATTTTTCCTGATTTTTCTTGATTTTTCCTTAATTAATTATGAATTTTCTTTAAGCATTTAGTATTATTTTAGCGCATTTCGCGTATTTTAAGTAATTACGCGTATTTATACTTACATGTAAATTCATATATAATACAAATAAATATTCTTAAATATTATTTAAGTTATTCTATTATTTTTAGTATACATATAATTTATCTCTAGTAATTTATTAGTTATTAGATTACACTTTTTGCCTTTTCAGTAATTAGCAATTATTATGCTTAAAATTTGAAAATTTTATAGTCTCTTATTTTATTACTTATTTTTTTAAATTTAAGTTTACAGGGTCATTTTTACTAATATTCTTCTCAATAGTTTATAATTTAGGTTTGATTGGATCTTTTAACCGATCGCCCTAAACTTTGGGTTCTAAGTTCAATCCTACGGTTACTTGGCCGAACTTTGAGGCTTACAAGCAAGTCATCGAGCTTAGGAGTCTATGATTGGTCCATGATCCTTATTAAGATTAGTCTACATGCAGGGTCTAGATTGGTATGTAGTTCTGCTTTGCCAGTGTATTCGATGACGAAGTCTGTGAGCACTTGTGCTTTGATGGCTTAGCAGGGGTAGAATTGGACTCCTAAGCTTAAGTGCGCACTTCACCATTGGTCCGAAGTGTTAGGCTTATATAGGATTGTTCTTATAAGTTGATCGGTCATGACGATGATGGGCTATGCCTAGAAGTATGGGCGAAGCTTCCTTGCTGCTATGATGATGGCAATAGTGAACTTCTCAATTCAAGTGTATCTAGTCTCAAGGCCTTAAAGAATGTAACTGACACAGCACATAAGCTTGTGTTCACATCCTTCAGCTTAGATTAGTACCAAGAAAAGTGTTCGATCGCTACCAATGAGATATAAGTAAAGTTCTTTGCTGAGAACAGGTTTAGATAGCATTGGTAGGTTATAGAGGAATTCCTTTGACTTCTCAAAAGCAGCTTCACATTCGGGTATCCAATAGAATTCTGATAGATTCTTTGGGAGTTTAAAGAACTTAAAGCATTGCCGACACTTCATGAGAGGAAGTGATTTAGGGTGGCTATCCTTCCGATGAGGCGTTAGACTTCTTTGATTTTTTATAGGGCCTTCATGTCCTTAATTGCTTAGATCTTGTCAGGGTTGGCCTTACTAGCTATTTTTATGACCATGAACTAAGGAACTTACTAGATCCTACCCTGAAGATGCATTTTTAGGGGTTAAGCTTCATTTTGTATTTCCGCAATGTATTGTAGGTTTCACAAAGGTTGGCAATGTGGTCGGCCTAGGTCTTACTTTTGACGATCATGTTATCAACATATACATCGACGTTTCTTCTAAGCTAAGGTTTAAAGACCACTATTATAAGGCATTGGTAGGTAGCTCCGCCGCTTTTCAACCTAAAGGGCATAACCTTATAACAATATGTACCAAAGTCTGTAATAAAGGAAGTGTAAACTTGGTCCTTGGGGACCATATGAATTTGGCTGTAGCCAAAGTAAGCATTTACGAAGCTTAGTCGAGCATGGCCCGAGGTGGAGTCAACAAGCTAGTCAATTCTTAGAAGAGGGAAGTAATCCTTAAGGCATACCTTATTCAGGTCGGTATAATCCACACACATTAGCCATTTGCCATTTGAATTCTTCACGAAGATCATATTAGCGAGCCAAGTTAGGTACCTTTCTTCCCTGATAAAATTGACCTTTAGAAGTTTATACACTTCTTGTTCAATAGCAGCTTATCATGATGCGAAGTGCCGCCTTTTTTGTTTTATGGGTTGGACATGTAGGTTAACCTTTAAGTGGTGTATCTCCTCGAGAATGTTGATTATTCTCAACATTTCACTTAGGGATGTAGTGAAGACATCCAAGTTATTGCGTAGGAACACAACCATTTCTTCCTTTTTTCTTCAAGTGACAAAGAGGTTCCTATTTGGGTCGTTTAGTTGGGGTAGTCGCCATACCAGATGACTTCAATTTTCTCAACTAGCTTATTGCATGGGGCCTATAAGGTTACTTAAGAAAACTTGATGTGCATAGTTTTGTTGTAGGAGATATAGTTGAGGTACAAGGTGCGGGAGAGCTCCCGGTTCCTACGTGCAAATCCAACTCCAATGGATGTAAGAAACTTCATCAAGAGGCATCTATAACTTATTCATATGTCAAACTTCTTGAGGCTAGGTTATCTAAAGATAGCACTGTATAGGGCCAAAATGGTAGACGACTACGAAGTCAATGAGGTACAAGGTAATGCAGCCATCATCACTTAGTTTAATAAGCAGTGTAATTAGTCCTTTTGCTGGGATTGTCTCACCCCCAAAGCTTGCTAGGCTTTGTTTGTATAGGTGAAGTTACTCATTGAGCTTATCCTTCATCTATTCATAAGCTGAGAAGAAAAGTATGTTGGCTAAGCTTCCATTGTCCATTAATGTTTTGGGGACATCCAAGAATCCTATTTCGGCATTGATAACCAATGGGTCGATGTAAGGATACTATATGTTTGTTCTATCATCTTCAATGAACAATATAGTGATGTTGATTCATGGTTTCTTTACTCAAACTGAGAACACTTTGTGCTTTGATTAGGCGAAGTGGTCTTTGTTTAGTAGACTAAGTTCGCCAATGATCGTCTATACTTGTCCTCTATGACCTCTCTGTTTCGTATTGTCTTGTTAGTTTTGCTGCTTAGGCTATGGATGTTGCCATTGTTATTATTCCTATATGTGACACAGTTAGGCTGGTTAAGGTAGATTCCTCTCACTAGCAATGAGATGGTTGATGGGGCCTTTGACTACATTTTTGAGGTGCTTTCTTTCGTTTGTGTTATGGCCCCATGCTTTGTGGTAGTCACAGTGATACGGATTATTGGGAAGATTGACATAAGGCTAATGATATCACACCCACCATAAGGGTAGGTCTAAACCTTAAGATGGTCTAAAAGCTAAATGGTAGTTGAAGGTTGAGTAGGGGTCCTTGTGCACCAAACGATGGATATGACTCACCAACCCCTCACACAAGCTTGAGCTATACTTGATATGACACATAAGTATAATACAAGATTACTTGCTACTAGTCTACACTAAATGGTCTAGATAAGAGCTCTTTAAGATCTTGGTCTTTAACAAGAAAACACAAGCTCAAGAAGGAAGAATAATATCTAAAGTTCAATATCACTGATGTTACGGTTATTACATGTTACAAGTATTTATATGGCTCAATTAGGGCAAATCCTAAGTATATGTAAATTACAAAAAGAATTCCTTCTAAAAAAGGAAAGGGGATTAGATTATAAGGGTAAAGTTGTAAATAGACAAAAAAGGTATTTGGTTACAAAAAAGGCCAATACAAATATTAGAAAAATGGGATGTGTGTCTACTATCCATTATGTGATCCAAATGATGCTGTATGCCGAATAGAGCTAATTTTAAATAGAGCAAGTTAAGTCGACTGTACGGCAACTTGCCAGCTCGACTATTTAGGGCTTAGGAAGAATTGGTCCAGTGTGTGGCCATTCTTCTAATTGGCCTCAGTTAATTGGCTCGGAAATGGAGCAATTCAGCCTTAGACATGAGTCAGTTGGGAAATGGTAGATTCAACACTTAGCTTTAGACTATTGTGGTAATAAGAGGTTAAATTGATAATAGTTTGGTCACCTTGGAGGCCTTTGAGATGAGACAAAGGGAGATTGGAATAAAATACCTTGGTAAGTTGGCATGGAGAATGCATTGTTCTTCATAGTTCAACTCCCTTTAGACAACTTAACGAACCATATGGGCGAGTCATCAAGCTCGAGAGCGAGTGATTGATCCATGATCCCCATCATATAGAATTTCCCAAGGCGAAGGCCTCGAATGTCTTTTTGATGGGTAGTACAGTTGGTAGGCATTCGCGGACTTCATAACATACTTCATCGAAGGGGCGAGCAAGTGGTGTGTAGCTAGTGAAATCTGCCAATTTTTGTCGATATCTTTCTTGTTGTTCCCGAGAGGAGGAAGGGCGATCCTTATGAGGGTCAAAGCAATCTTTTATTTACGTAGTATGTTGATTGTCACTCTCGAAGTGAGCACAAATAATGTCTTCTTGTGCTACATATTATTTGGTAAGTGTCATGAATTCCTCAAAAGTCTTTGGCTAATGTAGTGTCGTGGCCTCAAAAATCTTGTTATTTAAGTTTAAGCCATACATGATAGGTTAGAGTATCGTGCCTAATTCTACTTTAGGGATGTGTAACTTAGCACAATTAAAGCACTCTAGATAGGCTCGAAGTGCTTCATTGGGGTGTTGGCACACATTGTATAGGGTAGATAAGTCTTTGCTTAGTACTTTACTACTTAAGAAGTGCTGTTGGAATCTAATGGCCAAATTATCGAAAGAATGAATGCAACTTTCTAGGAGTTGATTGAACCAGACTAGCGTGACCTTTGTTAAGGTGCTTGGAAAGGCCTCGCAGATTATTGCATCGGAGAAGTTATGGAGGTTCATCATTGTGTGGAAGTGTGCTAGATGATCATTGGGATCGCCAATTTTGTCGTAATTATTGTGGTGTGGGAGGCGCACACCTTAAGGCAAGGTTTCTCTGGGCATGCTTGTGGTGAATGGGCTTTTGCTAGTAGCTATGCTTGATTACTTCGTAGAGGACTTGAGGCATTTTTTGTTACGCCGTCTAGATGCACGGCATATGTGTTCATTGAGCTCCCAATCATTCATGTCATGTAAGTTTTTGGGCAACTGTTTGGGAGAGAGGACTCTCTAAGCTTTGTTTGATTCCAAATGAGTACCTAGGAGGTTTGCCTTACCATGATTATTATTAAGATGTTTGTGCAGGTTCGGAAGTGGACACTATTCATTAGGCATGACATTGCGTAGACTCACAAGATTTGGGGGTGGTGTGGATGAGTACTTAGGGCGCCTATTTTAGTAGGTTGGAGAGTTGGTAGCTATGTCCTCAAGGTAGACTTTATCATTAAGGCTTAGTTTTTCTTTTTGTTTTTAGGCAATATTAAGTTACTATCTTAATTGTGCATTTTCCTGTAATATTTTGGCATTAGTTTTCATGAGTTGTTAAAGCATGGTTTTTACTTGCTTCATGTCTAAGGTTGCAACCTTGTTGATGGTAGTGGTGGGTTTATGTTGGTTTGGTTAGCATTGCTTATCAAGATCAGGAATGATTGTTCATTCTTAGTCTTTTCTATGGTGATAAGTTCACATAAACAGTAGGCACTAAATGGTGATGGTTAGTAATTACCATTAGGTCCCTTAGGTCAACTCAAAACGGTCCCTTAACCACGAATGATAGGAGACCTATACAAAGCTCCTTATGGCTAAGCTAATTAAGGTCCTTTAACACTTAAGTTAGAGAGAAAGGAGAAGTAATGTAGGTAGTTAAAGTGAGTTCCTAGGAGAGGGTTAAGAAATGAATAGCATCAATCTTCTTAATTGAAGAACTTACTCTTATTTATAGGTTAGAGGTGCTTACTATTGTTGACACGTAATGAATTCCAATTGGCCAGCATGCGATTTGATGAGGCAGCATTACCTATGCTTGATGGGACATCCTTCTCTCTATTGGTTGGTAGAGATTAGTGGAATTGGCTTGTCTTATTGATGAAGAGTAGCTACCTTATTTCTACAGCTAGGTAATGGGCCATGTGACAAGGGTCAATCATCATTAAATGAAGAGAGAGAAAGATCCAGTAGTAGATAAGGTAAACACTCAGCTCTATGGCTAAATGTCCCTTTTAGCTATGGTTTTTAGAGATAGTAAGGATGAGCCTCATACAAGTACTGTAGGTAGTGGTTGGACATCTTGAGAGTGTTCGAAGGCTTTTCGAACAGGATGCAACTCTTGGACACTTATAAGGCTTGTGCATGCATCTTGATGGGCTTTTGTAGTTCAAGCCAAATTTCTTTACAATTTGTAAGACTTAATTTGGGCATTTCGATGGGTTTAAGCCTTATGGGCCCTTAAGGTGAGAGTTTACTATCAACATGTCACTTTATTATCTTTGCCACCCAAATAATTTATTCATGAGATCTTGTTATATATCTGAAGTTTTTTTGTAGTTATCAATAACAGGACAATTTTTCACTTCCAGCCATGATCTTGTATGTTTAGGTCTTAAGCTTTCATCTTTCTAGATTTACCTTTTAAGTTTAAGATACAACCTTCTATAATTCATGTTTGGACAAAATACCATTTCAAATCCTAACTAATTACTTAAAGATCAAGGCTCTCATATTTACTAAATAATTTATTATTTATTTGAACTTGATATCAAACACTCATGTTCAATGTAATTTTTACCTGAACAAAAAATGGGAACTATATATTAGTTTAAGGAAGAAGAAAAATGCCTTTAAGAGCCTAATTACACGATGCATTATTTAAAATAGGGAATAAAGATGCTCAATTTTATAGGATAATCATATTAAAGCCAATGGGTCCATTTTAGTGTTTTACATGGTTAAAGAATATTATAATAATTTAATAATCAAGATGAAAGTTGCAAGATGGGAAGCTATATATATTTAGAATGTTAGAAAGAAAAGTAAAAGGAAAGTTATTACAATAGATTTTTTGTTTTTATTTTATATACACACCTAACACGTGTGTTTTTTACTTGTAAATAATAAAATATGTTGTATTGTACAACAATAGTGCTTGAATTGGCTATGACTTCTAGGGAAAGAAAAAAAAAATCCAAAAAATATCAATGTTGAAAAAATATTCTCAAGATTAGGATATTTAAAATCGTCTTTTCAAATAATGATTTCAAGTAGCATGAATTTTAACATAAATCTATTTTGGTATTGTTGAATGGTTATGGAAATTATCTTTCAAAAAAACAATTTCAATTTGAACTAAAATCACATTTACTGTTAGTCTTAGGATTATTTTTTTAAGACAGGTGTTTTTGGAATTTTTATTATTTTTTGCTAATTTTTCCTTTCCCCTACGACTTTCAATGAAAAGGAAAAAAAAAATAGAAAAACAAGTAGGAAAAATAGAGAGACTATTCTAAAAATCAACACTATTTATATTAGAAGAAAAAAAATGTTCCATGAGTTCAATTAAGCTGGATATATCGACCGATGTGAAAACATTAGCAAGAACAACTATGCCCTTATTTAAAAAAAATGAAATTGATATGACAATTTTTTTATATAGTTGTTATAGTGGTAGGGAGGGAACCCTCCCTCACTAGCTAAATTACTTTTTTTTTTTTTTTTGTGTCATTTTGATTTATGTAATCGCTAGATTTTTTAAAAATTTTTAAATCAAAATGCTTTTTTTTTCTTTCTTCTCTCTCTCTCTCTCTCTCTTTTTTTTTTTTTTTTAAATAAACGTACCGTTACATCAAAATGGCTTACATATATGTTGTTATTTGAACACCAGAAAAAATTCCTTCAAAAAAGATTCCACTTGTTTTGCTTGCACTTTGTAGTGCTGCTTCTAGCCCTTTCTAGTGAACCGAGAGAGAGAGAGAGAGAGATGGCATCATCAGGTGTGGAGTGGCACGTGCGACCACAAAACCCTAAGAACCCGGTGGTGTTCTTTGACGTCACAATCGGAACGATTCCCGCCGGTCGCATCAAGATGGAGCTCTTTGCTGATATCGCCCCTAAAACTGCTGAAAATTTCAGGTTTCTCTCTATCCACGTTAATTTTTATGTACTATCAATGATTATACCCTAATATTTTTGTCTTTTTATGCTGTTGCAGGCAGTTTTGCACTGGGGAGTACAGGTAATCTGATACTTGCATCACATACTCTTAGTAAAGTTTAAATTTTGTTTTCTTTTTATGTATAGTTTTTTTTTTAATTGTTTGGTTGAACAAATTTTCATGGACATTTATTGTGAAATAAATAGTATATATTGACTAGAGGTTGTATATAGTACTGGTTTTAGCAATAAGTGGTTTTGGAAACATTTGCCTGTGGTTAACATACATAGAAGAAGTAAATGGAACGGAATTCCTTTTTTCCTTTTTCTATTGATATTATTTGTGATGGTTTACCACCAATGCTGATTATTGGCCGTCACCTTTGCCTCCCCCAATTGCTTGCCACTAAAAGCTCCCGATAAAAGCTACGGCTGGAAATCTCTAGATAACATTAGACAATTCTAAAGTTTTAATTGCCATGAATGTCGGGGGAAGCTCGGAAAATGTTCTCTAGGCTTCTGTTAAGTTTTGTTGTAATCTAATCTATATAATTGTTAACTATTACCTTTTTCCCAATGTTGTTATTATTAAGGCTTTGTGCATCAAAGTAATATCAAGAGAGCATGGATACTAGTGGTTCTTAGCTAGAAGTGTTGGTGTAAGTTTGATTTTTAACTTTGGTTTTTGGTGGTTGTGGTTGGCAACTATAGAAGATGTCAAGTAATGATCTCTGATGGGAAAATGTATCTTCATCTCCCTCTAACACCTTCCACTCAAAACATATTTCAAGCTCAATTAGTCGTAAATTATGACAATAGTAAAGATTAGATTGAAACAAATGGTAAGGAAAGTTTAGAAGTTTCATTGTGAAGGGATTGAAATAACATTAAGAAAAATAGATCTGGTGGTGAAAGAAAACCCACTTTAAAAATCATAATTTATTATGGGCAAATGAATCCTTGCTTGAGGAATTTAGGGCCTATTACAGCCTGTAACTTTGAAAATGGAGTGAAGCTGTTGATCTGGGCTTTCTTTCTGATTTTAATTCCGCCATACAGGATTAACTTCTTCCTATAGAAAGTGCTCTCTTTCTGTGCTTAGAAGTTGTGAATTTGGTTTGTGGTGCTGTTTGTTTAGAATCACAAGTGTCTAGCTCTTCTCCCAAACATGACAATTAGCCTCTTCACATGGTGTGACTTGGCATTGCCACTTTCTTGCAACATATAATTCTTCCAATTGTTTCAGACATGTGATGGTCAATTTTTAGATATACCAAGGCTGTCTATAGAGAAGGTCTTTAGTATGTTTCTGATTTATTAACTTTCAACTGATATGTTCTGATAGAAAATCCACTATACAGGATACATTTCTTCCTACAGAAAAGTGCTCACTTCTTATGTGTAGACATTTTGAGTGGACTCTTTTCATTGATGCTGCTGTTTGTCTGGAGACTAGAATGTCTAGCTCTTTTGCAAACATGCAATTAGTATCTTGACTTGGTGTGACTTGGTATAGCCAACTTTCTTGTCAATCTATCATCCTTCCAAATTGTCTCAGACATTTGAGTTCAATTTTAGATATCCTGAGGCTGTCTGTAGAAAAGGTCTTTGGTTTGTATCTGATAAATTAGTTTTCACCTGATGTATTCTGCTATCGAAATGCTTTTGTAGGAAAGCTGGTTTGCCAGTTGGCTATAAAGCCTGCCAGTTTCACAGAGTTATCAAGGACTTCATGATTCAAGCCGGAGACTTTGTAAAGGTAGGTTAACGATGTACTATCTTATCTGGTCTTGTCAATATTGAGATGTTTACAACAAACAATAACATTATTCCACTAAGTGGGAGTCAGCTTACCCTTTTAAGTCACTGTATGCAAGTTCTTGGCAGAGCCATTGTATGACTCCAAAGGACTTGTATCCTTGGCATTGCCACTAGGTGCTTGCACATATAGATGTGCATACCCAGCTTAACTTTGTCATGTCTGATAAATAAGACAACCCTGAAGTTTAGTTACTAGTCTTCTTCTTGCCCCTCATTTTTTGAGTGGTAGCCAGTGTATTTACTAATGGCGGGTTCATCAATTACATAATATCTCTGACAAAGTGATTTCTGCTCATATCATTTTCTAAATACAAAATCTTGTTCTTTATTTGTTTTGTTTTATTTTGTTTATATATTTATTTTGGTTTTTCAATAGGGTGATGGTAGCGGTTGTACATCTATCTATGGTCATAAGTTCGAGGATGAAAATTTCATCGCCAAACACACTGGTCCCGGTTTGTTGTCCATGGTATGTTTTCTATATATACAAGCGTGTTGTTTTGTTATCTGTTTTTGCTCATGTTTCAAGTTAGCTTTGAGAATATTTTGATCTTTATGCTGCTAATCTACCCAGTTAGGAGAACTTGATACCCTAGAATCTTGAATTTGACCAGCATGTCACCCTTAACTTAGTTTAAACTCTTTCTTTCATGCTTTTTGATGGGATTATCCTGGGTTCGTGTTTTCTTTGAGGACTTCGGGTGTCAAACGTTCTGTTATTAAATAAAAAGCATCTGCTCAAAAGAACTCCATTCATTTTAAGGTCAAGACCAACCTCAGCTTTTCGGAGTCAATTCTGTCAATTTATGCATAATTAATTTTATTTGTTTACTTTTGCAGGCAAACAGTGGACCAAATACTAATGGGTGTCAGGTAACTCAGTCAAATTTTCTCAGTGTCTTTTGTCATCCCCATATATTTAGATGACCTGACATGTGTATTCTGATAACATGTCCCGGCAGGATTAATTTATTGTTTTCTTCATAGTTCATATGATTGTCAATGTTTGTCATTGGAAGAGCTCAGACAATCAAGAAGATGCTTCTTTTATTTCCTGCATCTAGAGGCAATTCCTTTTAACTATTGCTTGCAGTGGCATTTGTAGAGACACCATTTATTTGGCAATGCATGGTCAATTCTGCGTTGGCCTTAGTCTAACCTTCTTGAAAATGTATCCTGTGTTTTCTGGTGGCTTGTAGTTGTATCTCATGTTTGTGCTTGCTGCAGTTCTTCATAACTTGTGCAAAATGTGACTGGCTTGATAACAAGCATGTTGTATTTGGGGTATGATTCTAAACATGCATCCTCTGAATGAATTCCTCTCTCTATGTATGACTAAGCAATAAGAAGTTATGATGGTTTTCTTGTTTTTGCCAGAGAGTACTTGGGGATGGTCTCCTTGTTGTCAGAAAAATAGAGAATGTGGCTGCTGGACCCAACAACCGGCCTAAATTACCTTGTGTAATTGCTGAATGTGGGGAAATGTGAGGCTTAAAATTGAGAGGCTTTCAAAAACAGAGGATATTTGGAACAAGCATGTATCCAACATTCTTAGAGGATTGTTCTTCTGACTGAATGTCGAGCAATGACAAATAATCTTAGGTACGTTTATGATATGTAGCTTTACCCCTTCAAGGGAAAGAAGAGAGGACATGCATAGCGTAATGCCCAGCTCTATGGGACCCATGACTGTCTTTTACTTTTTCTTTTCTTTTCTTTTTTCTTTCTTCTCCTTTATTTTTTTTTATTATTTATTATTTTTTGGTTTTGTGGGGTAGTGAGGGGATAGATAAATTATAATAACATGGAAAGATTACATTGTAGTGTCGTGTGGATCAAGAGATCCTGTCCTGTGACCCTATTGGAGTGAAATTACGTAAGATATATGTTACTATCCTGGTATATCTACTTTGTAATAAATGCAGGTGGTACAAACAAAATGTTCTCCATCTCAATCGTCTTCTGTACAAAATTTGAGAGGTAGTGTGTGGCTTCATTTGCTTCTCTCGAAAACTATCGATAACCTTTATGGCTAAATTTGCTGCAACTTTCCCTAAAAGCATAAATTATATCAGTAACTCGTTTTGAAAAAAATAATTAGATTTTACCATGGCTACTGCAATCCGTGATTCCATTTTCCGAAAGCCCATGTTTATGCAAAATCTCAAACCACAAATTAATCCCCACAATTCGATAGAAACAATTTCCATCATCTCAAGTTTATGTGTTAACTCTATGACCTAGTGGCCCCTATCATCTTTGATCACTTCTCCTTGGTGGCTCTATGTGATGGATGGTTTTCTAAGCCATCAGTATTAGGGATGCCAAGATATTGGCCTTCTCTCAATAGTAAAGTGTCTTCTTATTACTTGCCTACTATAAACCTAATATTCATGAGCTTTTGCTCGAATCAGTCACGACAGGTTTGAAAAGAGAATAATCTTTTGTCATCATCCAATTTGACTTTTCAGATTTCTAAACCTCATTACCACAAGATGTTCTATACATTCTGTTAAGAGTCCTTGAATAATTTCTTTGATGGTCTTCTTGCTCGTCCCACTGGTGAATCAGAAGTTTGTATTTTATTTTCCCGTCATCCATGGCAATAAGATCGCATTTTGCCATCCAATCCTGTCCCTTACTATTTCTTTCCATAAGTAAGAAGATCCTTTGAGAGATATAGAGATTGTTTTCTCTAATTTTACCATTATGTTTCATATTTCCCAAGCTCTTATAATTTAGAAGGCTTTGTTATGCATATGCAGATCCGGTACTCCTAAGCCTCCCACTATTTACTTTATCTGCTGATATAGTTTCCCAATTTACTAAGTGTACCTTTCTTCTATTTGACACACTATTCAACATGAAGTTCCCAATGATTTGCTGCCTTTGTTTCAATACCCTGCTACAAGAGGTCCTCCCTGCACGTAGTAGGTTGGTAATGCTTGAAGAATGGAACTTAGTAGACCCATCAACCATCCATTCGGCCATGCCCGAAAGTCTCCTTTTCTAGTTACTAAGCTTACTTTGGAATTTGTTAATTAAGAGCTCGAATTGAGTACTTCGGAAAATTGAATTATTTGTTAATGGGAAGCCACGTATGTATCCAAAATTTTCACTTCTTTAAGGCGTTGCCTCCCTGCATTTCATTTCTCGGTTCATATTGGGTGAGAACTAAATGGTTGATGTCGAATTCATCTCTATTGAGGCTTGACTATGTCATTAAATTCAAAAACTCTCTGTTGACTTATGGAATAGATGTATAATAGAATTATCTACGAATATAATAAGCTGGTAATGACTATTACCTTGTTCACTTAGATAAAATAAAACGTGAGGGATACATATTTAACACAAATTAAATTACTGTGTTACCCTCCTCATCTACCTTTCTTCAACCCACCTCCATTAGATTGAATCAATAGTTACACTACACTAACCAACAAACAAATTGAATTAGCAGCCCCCAAATAAAAAAAAAAAAAAGAAGGAACCATTTTCAAGGGAACCGATGAAAATTAGAGCATAATTTTCTTCCCTCGTCTTTTTCCTTTAGTCTATGATATGCTTCAGGAGACAATTGTGCTTTCCCTTCACTGGAAACACCATCTTTTCTTTCCTCATGCGCTTGTACAAGACTATGATATGCTAGGTTATCAAAACTCATTGCAGTAAGGAATATACTTCCTACCACCACTAATGACCCATATGCTTTGACTCAAATCTGATTTACTTAGGTCTTATAGTGGTGTTTGGTGGTCCAGATCTGATGTATGTCTAGTTGCATTGTTTGTGCCAAAACATAGGTGGTGGTCGTCTAGATTTGATAGTGCTTGTGAGGTAGGTGTGCATGTGAGTGATTGGTGCAAGTGGTGGTTACTAGTGATGCAGTGGTTGGTGGTGGTTGTTATGACTTATGAGGTGGTTGCTTGGTGGTAGTGGTCATTGGAGTTCAATGGTGGTGGAGGTTGCTAGAGTTCAATGGTAGTGATGATGGTAGTGGGTGGGTCTGTGGTGTTGTGTTTGGGAGAACGAAAAGATAAAGGGTAATGGCTATTTTTTTTTACAAGGAATTGGAACCTATAGGTTGAAATAAGGAATTGTAATGTAAAGATTTTATAGCTCGTTCACTTCATAAAATAGAATGAGAGGGAATAGAATTCAAATTCAAATTCAAATTCAAATTCCTTAAGAAATGAATAGAATAAAGATGTAATACATATTATTTTATTTAATTGAATTTATAAGCATTTTAAAAATAGACATGTATTATAATTTTAATGACTAAATTATTTTTGGTCCATTTTCTTTTTCAACTAATCCTTAGTAATAGTAGCAGTGGTTACTGTGGTTGGTGGTGGCAGTGGCAGTAACAGTAGTGGCGATGACAGTAATGGTTGGTGATGGTGAGGATGATGGTGGCGATAGCAATGGTGATGACGGTAATGGTAGTAGCAATAGTGGTGACTATGGTGGTTGATAATGGCGACAACGACAGTGACGACAACGACAGTGGCAATAATAGCGGTGATGGTGGTGTTAGTGGTGGCGGAGGTGGTAATAGCGATAGCTACGGTAGTTAGTGGTGGTGATAGCGGCGGCAGTAGCGACAGTGGCGGCGACGGCGACGGCGACGATAATGATAGTAGTAGCGGTAGCAATAATGGTTAGTAGTGGTGATGTTAGTAATGGCAACAAGGGCTATGGCGGTGGTAGTGAGAAATCATGATTCCTTTGTTAAATTAAGGAATCCCTATTACTTAATTTCAAGTAATAGGGATTCATATGAAATTACAATTCCATGATAAAAAGCTAAATGAACGTTGTAATAAGGAATGAGGAAATAAAATTCCAATTTTTCTTAAGTGAACGTAACTTTAAGGAATTAGAATTCCTAGGAATTGGCATTACAAAAAGCGAAAACCAAATGAACATTGTGATAAAAAATAAAGGGGGAATGGAATTTCGTTCAACCTAAGTGAACATAACAAAAGGGTTTGGCATAAGGATTGGGTTATATCAATATTAGCTTCCATTATTAAAATAATGTCAATCAGTTGAGATTTGCGTGTTTATTCACCTAAATTTATTCAATTCCCATTCACTATATCAATCTTTCTTGCAATTAGCCCATTAAGGAATTCTAATGCCACAATAAAAGGATAAGGTGGTAACGAATCTCCTTGATGAATTCCTTGAGTAAGCTTAGAGCCCTATAAAGGGCAATCATTCAAAAGGATTTGAGTTAAGGTAGTGGAAATATATGATGACCAAATAAGGTCATTCAACCATTTAAGAAAATTTAAACTCAATGTTATTCATTCAATAAAATTTCATTCTATTTATTATAGGTCTACTTTAGTCATCATCCATCAAATTAACATTTTTTTTTTCCCATGAAAACCATAATAAGAGGATTGACCCATTTCTTCTTACTCCTTTTCAAATTCAATAAATGTTGGATTAAGCTGAATCCAAAGATTATTATAAGAATAAAATTATTTGCTGCCTTCTATGAGGGACGAAACTAGCTTAATTAGCATATGCAAGAATCTTTAACTTCAATCTTAGGCCATTGACTAAGATCTTTATCATTGTTTTGTATATTGTATAATAGACAAATTGGTTTGAAATGACTAATATGTTTTGCTCCCACTTTCTTTAAGGTTAACACCATAAATATTTGGTTGATGGTGTTCAAAACTTAAAAGGTTTGAGAAATGGAGATAAAAAGTGTTGGAGGTAACATTTGACGGTTTCATCCTTCATGTTTAATGGAAATCTTAACCGAGTCCAAGTTAGTGAACCTTTGTTTAGATTAGGGCATGTATAGAAGCTAGCTTGGAATTGAACTCGGCTTGCTAGGTTAAGGTTCTAAAATATGGAATCATACTTAGCCTTATTGTCAAGTCTGGTTTTTCACCCTCCTGGTTTTTTTTATAAAATTAAGTCTTCTTTAAACCGACCAGTATTAAACTCTTACTCATTTAATACTAGCCCTTGACTAGGGTTTAAAGAAAACCATTTTTTCAATTTAAAAGGGATTGGAGTCGCCACCTAACTGAAGTTAAGAAAATGGGTTAATTTATAATCAATTGGGTGGATTGGTTATAACTTAGCTATCAGTTTATTGATTATTAAACCAAATTATAAATACGGTTTTTTAAAAACTAGAGATCTAGATTCAGGGGCTAATTTATTAAACCCTAAACAGGTACCACTTTTAACTTTCTGAATTTAACTTCGCTTTTCAAATATACCCTTTTTAATTTCTAAAAAAAAAATCTAATTATAATACATGCGACTAAATTGATTAATTTACATAAATATCTAAAAATGAAAAAAAATAAAAATTTCCATATTTTAAGTTGCCTTTTACTTGCTTACAGATGCCTACATACCTACTATTTAAGATCAGACTTCCGTAGTTCGTTTTATGAAAATATAGCGGGTTGATTGATTTTAACTTTGGAAAAATTGCTGAATTTATGTTTTTACCCATTTTGAGTTGATTTGAGAAAAGATTATAAAGAGTTCTAAGTTGGATTTTATTTTTGGAAATTTTAAATGATTCTAATTTGAAAATTGATTTATTTATTTTCATTTATTTTTAAAAAACTTAATTTTTCTAAGTGTCAAAACGATTTTTTTTACTAACCTATTTATTTATTTTTATTATTTTTTTATACTTATTCTATCTATTTCTATAAATAAATAGACTACTTTTTTTCTCTCTTTTTTTCTTTTTCTTTTTTCTTCTCTTTCTTATTTTTTTCTTTTTCTCATTTATAACATTTACAACAAATGAATAAATAAATAAAAAATAAAAACTAGGTCGGCTTAGATTAGCTCGAATGGCTCGGATCGGCTCAGTCGACTCACTTCGGCTTCGATCGACTTAGTTAGCTCACTTCGGCTTCGATCGGCTTGGTCGGCTCACTTCGGTTTGGATCGGCTTGGAGTTGGCTGAATCGACTCGAGAAATTCGATGGTGGTGGTTTTCGTAAAAACACCTTAGGGAATGCTATCCTAGAGAGAGGAAACTTCGATTTTTATCTTTCTAAAGTGTTTCAAAGTTTTTGTCATTTTTTGAAAATGAAGAATACACCCTTATTTATAAGTATCATGGTCGTGTTAAGTATCGAAATGTGTCTACCATACTTGATGTGGCAATGACGTAGCCCATAATGTGGCGATGACATTGCGATAAAGTGAGAAAAGAAAATAAAAGATATATTTTGCATTTTCCATGGATTGAACCTAAGATCTCTAAGTCATATGCAATGTCAAGTCCAAATGCTTATCCAACTAAGCTATTGGTTTTTCTTTATTTATATATGTAATTAATTGCACATATGGACCAAGTTAGCTTAAGCTAGATTCAAATCTAAATCTAGACCCAACAGCCTTTTATTCAAAACTATTGAAATTGAAATTGAAATTAAAATTAAAATTATATTCTAATTAAACAATCTAAAAAATTATTATTTTCTAAATACCCTATTTTATTTTGTGACTTTTCAAATTTCTTTATTTTTTTTGTATTTTTTTCTAAATTTCTTCATTTTTTGGGGATTTCTTTATTTTCTATTTTTTTGAACTTTTTTTAATTTAGGACCCTATAACCTAATTTGAAAAATAAAAAGGGACAAAAATTAGGTGTCTACAATTATCTAATCTAATTTTGAGCCGATTCCTAAGGATAGTGGTTCACATGACCGATCCATGGACTTATGAACCACTATGCATTAAAAAAATATTCCCTAACTCTTTTCTAATTTAAAGTTTAGTTTTAAACTAAGATAAATTAAACTTAAAAAAAAAAAAAGACCCAAGGGCAATGTACTCTTTAAACCATTTTATGAAGTAGTTGAGAATGTATAGTTAGTTATATACAACTACATCAAACTTAACTCGTATCATTGGCAATGTGAGGCAAAAAAATTTAGAGACTATAGTTAAGCTCAAAAAAAAAAAAAATAGTTCCAATGCAAGATTTCTTTTAGTAAAAGACTATATATATAAAGCTAGATATGCTCTTAATGTATATTTATTATCCTTTATGTTATTAATAGCAACACATTAAATGCATTGAATGGGAAATAGATTTTTGTATTCAAATAGAATTAGCTTAAAATTTTAGTACTGTTTAATTTAATTTAATATTTCAATTTTCAATTATGGTTTTTTATTTTATTATAAATTTCTTTTATTTTGATTGTTTTTTCTTTCTTTTTTTTTTTATGAGTCTTAGACTCATCGGCTAGGCAAAACTTAGCAGGTCTATACACAATCAATTCCTTTTTTAAATCCTAATACAACTACACAAGCTCTTCACGTGCACCTTAAATATGATCCATGAATAGGAAGAATTATAAAACAAAATGAGAGATAGCTAACCAACTTCTAGGAGATACTTAATTGATTGCATTCATCTTGGTAGTGACGTTACCTACATAATTTAAAGAACCTAAAGGAATATCAGTCATATATTACGTAGAACACCATTCTTACCAAGGTTGTATTTTCTTTTTCAACCTATTCAAGTTTAATCCATTTGTGCCTCATAAAGGTCTAACTAACAAGAGCATAGATCCCATACCATACCCCCCCTCCCCCATGCATACACACACACACACACATAAAACAAAAAGAAAAAACAAAACCTAAAATAACTTCTTTAGGTAAGGAACACATTACATATTTACCTAAATTGATAGGTCCTTGAGCAGGTTATAGATTAGCTACAAGCCATTGATCTCTAACTAGAAAAATAAATGCCTATGCTTGAAAGGCTTCTTGTCAGTAGATTCGTAAAACTCACTAGGATAAGTAGTATTAGTAAATCAGATAAAGCAACAAGTAATAACAAAATGAGTCCCCATTCGGACTTATAACGTACCATAGTCTAACTCTGGTTATCATTTATTGGCAATGTTAAAGTATAAATTATACCAACCATAGACAAAAATAATTGAAATTACAACAATACTTTCAACTTTTAAAATTATAAATTCCCTTCCTTTAACATAATGAAGACTTACAAATTTGGCTCTTGTGATCACTCACATCTTACCATATTTGAAAATTTAATTAAAAGGATACATGAACAAATTCATAAGGTTAAGGTGAAGAGAGAGCATGCTTAAAAGTAAAAAAGAGAGGATCGTCTTATCTATAGCTTTATCTGGTATTTTTAGTTAGAACTGACATGATATTTGTGGAAAGCAGATCGTATCTCCAAGAGACACTTGACCTTATCTTTAAGTTACACTTTAGACATTGTAGAGAGTATCTAAAGTTATGCCTAGTGTGAGCTTTCCTTATCTAGTTGAGTTGTGCTCCCTTATCCTCTCTTGTCCATATGAGCTATGCTTACATATCGTGGGTTTGAGAGCTTAAGTTCTAAGGGACAAAAAGATGATAGAAGCTCAAGAAGCACTCAGTGATTGGCTTGGCCAAGTTGTTGGAAGCTCGATTGGGCTTCATGGAGCTTGGTCATGGGCTCCCAAGTTTGACCAATGCTTTAGTAAAATTTTGCAAAGTTTTACTAAAGTTGCATGTTATATGTAAATTTCCATCTAATAGGTTTATTTAAATATTAGTACTAGTACTAAATTAATTATGTTGCATTGATGAATTGTCATAAATAGGGTATTTATACCATTATTTATTTGTATAAAAATAAATCACATATGTAGTTTTATATATTAATTGTTTTTCCACATATGTATGAAAATCCTTCTAAGGAATACAAACCAAGAATTGTGTCATCTTGAATGGAACAATGCATAAGTTACAATTGCCATACAAGCATTGTTGTTATGTAAATGCCATAGCTTTTGTACATGTAATTAAAATAAAAAGATCTATCAATGGCCAAAAGGTATTAGTAATTATAAGAAATGAACTAATAGAAAAATTATAATTGGACAAGAGGTAATACTAATGAAAATATTTAAGTTATAGATATGATTTTGATGCTCCTTCCATGTTTATATGAAATGGTATGGTTAACGATTGGGACTTAATATTGTATGTTAGGAATCCCTGTGAAGAAGATTTTATAGGAACTTTATCTACTAAATTATGAAGTTTGGTTGGTCAATTCTTAAAAATAAATGGAAAAACACACTTTTATTCTTAACGTTTATCTACTATTTTATTTAAGCCCTCATCTTTTCTTTTTCTTCAATTTGAATTCTCAATATTTTCAATATGTTATGAAAATAGGATTTTCATCAAATTTGTTAAATATTCCGTCTATCCATGGTACCTATCAATTTCATATTAGCTAATAATAATTAATTTAATAAAATAATAATATAAATATATTTAATGACATAATATAATAAAAAAATATTATTTATATTTAATTATATAAAATAATGACAATAATAGAGTTAGACAAAATTATTGTGTGTGTGTGTGAGAGAGAGAGAGAGAATAAAAAAGTAAGTGAAAGTAATGTTAGTGTTGTCAGAGACTGAAAGTAATGTTAGCATTGAAGATGTGCCATATGTTGTTAGCTTATCATCTAAAGAAGAGGTTGAAGGTAGATGCATGATCATAGTAGCAGCCATTTAGATGATTCTAAAACTTAAAATCCTTCACTTGCAGTAGATGCCATCTTTACTCATGCTTTCTAGAATCTATGCATTAAGCACTCTCGTATTAATCATACAAGCGATGCTATCAACAAAAGAAGTAAAATAGGTGTAAGCAATAAGTCCAAGATGGAAAGTAAAGGAAAAAGAGCAAGCAACAAAAAAATCTTCTGCTTCAATTGGTGTTGAATATAAGATTAAATGAGGTAGGCGTCATATGATGATTGAGAAAATGGTTGAATTGGTTAATGTTCCTATTGAAGAGTATACTACAAGGGGTGGTGGTAGCTAGCCCGTAATAGTTACACAAGTACCATGATTTTCTTATCATGGAATTGTCAAGGGTATGAGTTACCTTCAACAACTCTTAACCTCAAAGACCTAATTGGGAAGTATAATCGGATGTTGTATTTTTAATGGAGATGAAAAATGTGGCATCAAAATTAAAAAGAATTTGAGGTAGATTGGAATTTCTAGGAAAGCTTCTATGTGCCCCCAATTGGATTAAGTGGTGGATTGCTCTTGTGGTAGACCATTGATGTCTAGTTGTCTATTCTAGATAGTAATCACTGGTTTGTTCATGCAAAAACCTATTTTTAAGATGGTTTATTGATTGGGTATGTTACTTAGTGTTATGCTCCTATGGATTTCAAGGCAAAACTAGAACTATGAGATATTTTAAGGAAGTTAGCAGTTGTAGTAGATGGTCTATGGTTGTGTATGGGCAATTTTAATGAAATTTTGGATGATAGTGAAAAATGTGGTAGAAGGAGGCATGAAAGGAGACATATTATAGAATTTCAAAAGATGATTTCAAATGTTAATCTCCATGATTTAGGTTTTTCTAGGCAACCATTTACATGGTCCAATAATCACCATGATGGCACTCTTATTCAAGAGTGGATTGATCATGCTTTATGTTGTAATATATGGTTACACCATTTTCCTACTACATTTGTGAAACATGAACCTACGGTAGGGTCCGACCATGCAACACTATTGATACATACATAATTCTTTAATGTTCATGGAAAAAAGCCCTTCCAGTTTGAAAATATGTGGCATACTTTGCCTGATTGTAAACAAATTGCGACATTCAGTTGGATAGATCATAATAATGACATAGATCTGGCATATATAATGGGTGCTTTGTAGAATTGTAGTATCAGATTAATCATGTTACGCCCTGAAGTTATGAAGTCACAACAATCCCACCATGAAAACCAAGTTATAATAGAAACTGATTTCACAGTGCCTATCATAAATACAGTTTACACAAGGCGTCGATGACTCATCACTTTGAAGTAAACAGTTCATTTAAGAATTCAACTAAATTTATATTAACGATTAAAACTTTAAGTCATTATATATAATTACATGTACATTATCATAGAATTCTCAAGTGATTCTACATCATATCATAACAGTTAGCTAAATTACATGTCATATATCAGTACTTCATCCTAAAGATACTAGCAAGACCTTAAACAAAACTTGATCATTAGGCTAATGGATCCTCACTCCCCATAACTTCAAAGGAAATCTAACCTCTGAGTAATTGTATTGCAGTATCGTAAATCAGAAGTCAAGACCTGCAAAAGAATCTATACAGGTATGAGCAACTACAACTTAGTAAATTGAATTAGAGACTCATGAATGTATACAAGCACAATTAAGGTTATCAAGCAATTATTCTCATGAAATGCAACAAAACAAATACCATTACATAACGTAGTCAAATCTGTTGTAAAATCAAAATAATTTCACTCGCTTTAATTTAAGTTGAGAAGTTTTCATATTATGCAACAGCTCATAACCAAACCTAAGTTTGTATAATGGAGACACTGCTCTTTCTAAGACTATTCTTCGAACCAATACTTTCATTCTCACCACAACCTCCTCTCTTATCACTTAGTTCGGCTAAGAATGAGGAAAAAACCAATTTGCTATCTTAAGTTATCTTTATCAAAGGTATCGGTGTTTAGTTGGAGAATCCTAATGATCCCCTAAAGGGTTGCAATGAATGATAATTTAAGGTATTAGGATTGATTGAGATTAGGTTCAATTTAGGGTATTCAGACAATTTCACACCAATCCAGTTATAATAATCATCAATCACAACACAGATTCCAGTACGAAATCAGATACACAATCGTATGTATAAAACTACTTACAATCACAATCATACATAATCCTAAGTCTCCAAGTACTCTAAAATAGTACTCTAAATACGGTGAAGTAATAAACCCAACTTACTTGAAATCCCTAATCGCTCACTTAATCGGTTGTAGGTTGATGTATCTCCGTGTGTTCTATAATATAAATACACTTTTTAGTATTTATACTTCGATGATATATATTCTAAGTTATGATTTAATTAAATTCTTTTTATATACCTATTATTTACTAATAATAAATTCTATGTTAGTTCGAGGTTCGTTTTCCAAATCAAATTCTAGTTTAGGCTCTAATTAGGTTTCGACTACTAGTAACCCCAATTCAGTATTTTAATCCATTCAATACACTCTAATCCTATTTAGTGTATCAGATTTACTCTTGATGTGAGAAAATTTTACATTTTTTTGTATAATTACCTAAAATCAATTTTTGTACCAAATTTAATATGTACTGATATTATTATTATTATATTATCTAATTTAACCTATTATTTCATATTTATTAAAATTCCAATTTCACATATTACCAAATTACTCACATTTTGCTCCATAATTCCCATATTAATTGCAATTAATACTCCAAATGCTAGGATTATGTTGCCCCACCAAAATTTAACATCCTTAAACATCTAATTACTTTATAAATTGGTAATTAGTCATTTAATTATTTAATTAGTTCAAAATTACTCATTTTTGTCATTATTTTAGGGTTAAAAAATTACTTAAAATTTTCAAAAATTAATTTTAGAAAAATGGCTTCATAGTACTATTCTATATCACTTAAGTATTCTCCAAAAAAAATTTGAGTTCCAACTTACATTCATAAACTTATTTATTTCTAATTCTAAACATATTTGGTTTTGTTCAATTTCTTAATCACCCTATATTTACAAACATGATTAAACTTAATCACTATTTTTTTCTAAATTTGCATACAATAAAATATCAGAATAATAAATTTCATAATTTTTTGAACAAAATTAATAATTTTACTAAATTTTGCAAAATCAGTTGAAAAATTAGACTCACTTGACTCTTGGGTTTCCAGCCACTAGCGACTACCTAGGGGTAGTTAGCCGATCTAGACGCTGGGTTTGGAGTGGGGTGGTGGTGGTGGTGGTTCAGTTCTAGGTAGTAGTGATCCATAGGTTCGGCCTAATTGTATAATTTTGGGAAATTTTTTTTTTAAAACCTTAATTCCTCTCAAATTTTGGTGCTCTCCAATTTTCCTAATCTTCTAATTGTCCAAATGGACTTCTAAATTTTTTTAGCTATTTATAGGGCTATAAAGTAAGCTCTATGCATTAATTTGGATAAGATAAGGCTCATATCTCTTCCATTTTGCTTTTTTTGTTGCTTGATTTTAATTGGTTCATATTTTTTCTTACTTCCCTCAACTACCATGGCTTGATCTGGAGCATTCCCTATTCCCTTGATTTTTTTCTAATTTTTCTTTGATTTTTTTTTTATAATTTTCTTTAATTGTTTACCAATTTTCTAACTAATTTCGAGTAATTTAGATAATTTTTGTATTTCTACTTACACGTAAATACATGTAAAATATAAGTAAATACTCTTAAATATTATTTAGGTCATGTTATGATTTTTAGTATATATATAATTTATTTCTAGCGATTCGTTAATTATTAGAATGTACTTTACATATTTCCGATAAATAACGAGCAATATACTTAAAATTTAAAAATTTTATATATTTTTATTTTATTACTTATTTTCTTAAATTCAAACTTACAGAGTTACTTTTACTAATATTTCTAACTTTAATTTATAATTTAGGTTTGATCGGATCACTTAGACGATTGCCTTAAACCTTACATACTATGCTTAATCCTATGGTTACAAGACTTATATTTAAGGCTTACAAATCACGTGGAGCAAGTCAAAATTCCTAATTGTAGGAAGAGCATTGATGAATTAAAAAAGGGATTTACTTTTGTTCAATCTTAGTGCATGGAAGGGTTAGTGGAAGAGGAAGACCTTATTCAATCTTAGATTAAAGCATTATGGGGTAAGGAGGAAATGTTTTGGCATCAAAGATTAAGAGTATCTTGGTTGATGTATGGAGATAACAACACGACCTTTTTCCTTCATAGCACTCTAAGTCCCAAATAATGCAACAAAGTATTCAAAATTGATAAAGACTACGGGAGTGGTTGTGGAATCAGAGAAAGAAATTGGCGACCTATTTGTTTCTTATTTTGATAAATTATTTTGTTCCAGGGGGGAGTGTACACAAATTTGAAGAGTGTCTGACATAGGTAGATCCAATTGTGATAGAGGAAATGAACTCAACTTTATGTAAGCTTGTTACTAAAGAAGAGATAAAGGAAGTAGTGTTCTGGTTGGGGGGCTCTAAAGGCTTCTGGACTAGATGGCCATCCAAGAATCTTCTATCAATCTTTTTGGAACACGATTGGCCCCATAATGATGATAGCTATTCAAACTTTTTTTTCAAATAGGTAAATTCCCTTACATGCTTAATTTGACTAATCTAGTGCTTATTCCAAAAATTTAAAACCCAGTGTCCTTGATTCATTTCAGACCGATTAGTTTATGTAATGTGTTGTATAAAATTATATCCAAAGTACTAGTTAACAGGATGAAACTATTCAAAATGATCTTATTACTAAAAATTAGAGTGCCTTTATATCAAGCCATTTGATTCAAGACAATATTGTAATTGCTCATGAAATGTTCTATTTTTTGAAAAATAAAAAGAGAGGAAAGAGGGTTTATTGTGCTATAAAATTGGATATGAGCAATGCATACAATAGGATAGAGTAGGATTTCCTTAGGGTTATCATATCAAAAAAGGGATTTGCTAACAAATGAATTCATTGGATTTCCAGAATGTTTGATTTAATGTTTTGTTAAATGGTCAAACTGTGGGTATTATTATGCTTTCTAGAGTGATATGATAGGGGGAACCCCCTATCTTTTTATTATTGTTACAAATGTACTATCCAAGGGTGTTCTTAAGGTAGTTGAGATGGGATAACTCAAAGGGATTTTTGTTTAACCTACTTTTCCAATGTTAACCCATATGCTATTTGCAAATGATTCACTTTTTTTCATGGAGGGTATCAAGTGGGTTTTGAAGAAAATTTTGTTGGAGTATTGTTATGCGATTGATCAGGAGATAAACTTCAGCAAATCAACAATTTGTATTAGTAGGAATGCATCAACAGAGCTTAAAACCAGATTTGTAGAATTATGTAGATCCCTTCCACTTCTGACTTGGGAAAGCATTTGGGATTGCCTTTGATTTGGGGGGAAGTCAAAGTGTAAAGCAATGCAATTTGTCAAGGAAAGAATCTTAAAGAAATTAAAAGGGTAGAAAAGTTGTTTGCTAAATGAAGTAGAGAAAGAGATTCTACTAAAGTCAATTGCGTATGCTATTCCAAACTATCCCATGGCTCTCTTTTTTTTTTTAATTTCAAAGAAATGGTGCTCTTAGGTTAATTCTTTATTGGCCAACTTTTGGTAGGGATAGTAAGATAGGTCAAACTGAATTCATTGGTTAAGCTAGGAACAAATGAATAAGCCAAAATCGACGGGCAACATGGGCTTTAAGGATTTGCACTAGTTTAATTTGAGCTTACTTACAAAGTTGGCATGGAGACTTTAAGCCAACCTACAAGCGTTGTAGGCAAAGCTGTTGAAGGGAATTTATTTTCTAGATCAAGAATTATGTTTTATAAGGAAAGATAGCCATGCTTCATAGCTATGGAGTAGTTTACTGCAAGGGAGGGATATCCTTTACAAGGGTGCGATATGGAAAGTTCATAATGGTGAGTTAGTGTTTGTTGGTTAGGATAGATAGGTGCTTACTGTCAAGTCAAGCACGTTGGCTTATAGATAAAGTATGGACCCCAACATGTAGGTAGCAGAGTTAATGGACAGGGAATGTAGCAATTGGAATTTAAACTCAATTAGACACCTTTTACAAGAAGAGGAGATTAGAGCAATTATTAGATTACCTAATGTTGCATCTATTGGAAATTATCAACTTGTTCGGCTACATGTTTGGACTGGTGATCTCATAGTAAAATCTATTTATGCATTCGTTCTATCTACAAAGGAAAGAAAGATTCAAAATAGGCCATCAACTTCTTTTTCTACATCCTTTGTAGAATGGAAAAAGATTTGGCATCCGAACACCTTTCCAAAAATACTACAATTTTTTAGGAGGGCCTTATTTGGTGCTACTCTTCACATGTCGAATCTCTTCAATAAGCGGTGTGCTGTGAATCCTTATTGTTATTTTTGTGGTGAAAATGAGACCATTGAGTATGCCCTAATTTGTTGTCAATGGGTACAATGTGTTTAGTTTAGTGCGATGGGTGTTTAGATTGATCGACAACAAATATCATCTCTAGACGGTTGGTGACGTTTGTAGATAGATAAAGTTAGGGATAGGGAAACCCTTGATCAAGAGAGTCATGTGAGAGTCATGGAAGTGTCCTAGTACATATGGAAACGGAGTTGTCAATCTATCTATGAGAACTCGACTTTGAGTCCTAACACAGATAATTTTTTGTTACGGAGATGTTAGTTGGAGAAAGATTGTATTAGGAAAGTAGGTAATCTTACGCTTGCTATTATGATATTGAAGAAGTTCCACCATAGAAGGATCGATGGATCTACAAATGGATGTGAGGCCCATTTGGCTTGATTACAATGAGACAAAGGAAAGCATGTACTGTATGTAACTGATTGGATGGCCAGAAATAGTAGAGTCAAAGGCACTCGGATTACGGGGTAGAGATTGGATGCGAACGAAGATAACATTCCTTTAAAGAAGAGTGTTAGATCGAAAGAGAAGGGATGGATGGAAGCCTTGGAGTGGGAAATCATAGTGGAAGGAGAGACTGTACAACTATTGTTGGTGTTAATGAGTTGGATGAGGTAGACTTGCATAGGAGTGCAGTAGTGGAAAGTAAGGGTAGGGACGAGAATGATGGATTGGAGGATGACTATCTTAAGGTTTTTATGGATGGGTTGTGGGCTAGATCAAATGAATGGGCTATAGTAGCTTATGTAGCTATAGATGGATGGGAGTTTTTAATTGGAGGAGAGTCCAAATTGATGTACACTTAAAGCCCAGAGGCAACAGAGTATTATACAGTTCTGTTGGCTATAGAATTCATTGCTAAAATGAGGTAGAGTAAGGCAATCATTATTGTGGATTGTTATATACTATAACGATCTCTTATTTAAGGGGAGTCGAATCTTCACTAGACTACTCAACCTCATTACTTACAATTGCAAAACAGTTTGGGTAGACTATAGGATGTGTCTGTGAATTTTATATTTGTTAATAGAAATGCTAATTTCATAACATATTGGATAGCTTCAAATGTAAGAAGAGGAATATGTCCCTGTGATTGGTGGTCTAACCCCTCATTCACTCTTCTAAAGCTATTACGTTTGTCATCGTTTCAGTTGAATTATCTTGTAACAAACTTTGGTACTAGTTAATTCCATGAATGAAAGCACTTTCACCTTTGGAAAAAAAAAAATTATCACGTAAATAGCATCACTTTAGACACATAATTAATGGAAATACAATTGTTGATGATGGACAAATATTAGTAATGAAAGGGCATAAAGCAGAAAGATAAAAAGAAAAAATATAAATAACCAAAAGTTGCTACTATTAGAATGATATAAATAACAAAAGGTTGCATATCTTTTATTTCCATAACTTTTGAAGTTTTTTTTTATCATGGATTATGAGTTCATGAAACATATCTTTTGAGTGAAAAAAAAAATTCTCATTCATTAAAAGAAGTTACAATCTTTGTATAATATTGTATGGAGATAAATATATTTTTAATATTTAATGTATGACTATTTTTCTTTTTGAGTTCTATTTTTTTTTTTCTATTTCAGTGCTTAATATTTGCAAAACATTCTAAATTATGGATGACATTAAGTTTTTTGTTAGTGCATCACATGTGGCATTGTATCACATGTGGTATGCTCTCATTCATCCATGTATTTATATTAAATAAATAATATCTTATAATATAAAAATAAATAAACTTTTAAGAAATTTTTAAAAATTTAAAAAAGAAAAAAGAAAAAGTTACAAAAAAAATTAAAAAAATACAACCATCCAACTTAAGGTACAACGTCACTGAAAGGGCTACAATTTTCAATATGGGTTGTAACCCATAACTTAAAGTGTGTCTATTGGTGGTACATGACCACCTATTACCTTAAGAAGATAGCATACCCTCAATTAGGCTTTCATAAAAAGATTATTTATTTATTTATTTATTTTTCATTTTGTATGTTGGTGCCCATCTATCACCTTAGAGGGATACACTTTGACAATTAGTGCTATTTTTTTAATTTTTTCCATTTTTCTTTTTTTTTTTCCTGTTCTTTAATATTTTCTTACTTTAATCAATTTAGATAGCAATAATTATATTACTAATTTAATTTAATGCTTTGATCAATGAGATTATGCCATGTGAAATTTATAGATAGAAAAACTAATGGTGTTAAAAAGGTTCTATTTTCAAAATGTGTAAAATTTCAAGACTTATATAGGAAAAATAAATAAATGTTTTATGATTAAAAAACAAAAAGGATCTAGTGTTAAGGCTAGACTTAGGAAGTAGGTTAAATAGGTCTAGGCCAACCGATTCACTGGTCACTAAAATGACAAACTGTGGTCGGCTCAAGAGAGACAAGTTCCAAGCTAATTTGCTTCAACGACTGGTTCAACAACTCGTGAACTGATATTTCAAAAAATTTTGAATTTTTTTTTCACGATTTTATGTATATATTTCTAGACATATATATATATATATATATTAACTTAAATTTACATATATATTTATATTATATATATATGTATGTATATATATTAACATGTATTAATCTCTTAGGTAAATACATACATTAATGTGTGTGTGTGTGCGCGCGCTCGTATGTGCGTGCAAGATATATGTATGTATATCGGATATTTTTTCATCAATAATTTGCTTTATGTATTCATCCCTTTTTTTTAACTAAGGCAAGCCGAATTGGTAGGCTTTTAAGGTTGAATTACCTTAACTCGCTAGGCTCGATGGATCGTTATGTTGGGCCAAGTTTGGTTTAGTGAACCAACAGGTTGATTTACAGTTTGGAACTAGTCCTATATTAAGTAGAGCTGTATAAGCAGACTAAATTGACCAATCCATCCTGCCTCGCATTAACCTCAAGTTAAGCGAGTTGACCTACTCACAAATACAAGCTAGAATTTATAACCTAGCCCGCCTTACTGCGAGTAGGTGGGTTAAGCAAGCTAACCCACCAACGTATAATACTATAACCAATTTGCATAATTCAATAGGTGACCTTCATAATGGCCATATATATACTTGAATTGTTGCATTTTTATAACCAAAATTAAATAATAGGACTCAAAAAACTTAATGCACTCTTATAATATAAAATATGAAAAACTCATAAGTATATAGTATGACAAAGTTTAATAACACGGGTTGAGATAACTAATATGAAACTATATTATATGTGAACCTATTATAAGGTGATTGGTGCAAAAAATTGAATTTAGAATCTTGCGAAAATTTTATTACAATGCTTTACCAACTTAAATGTTTTTATTGACATGCATAAAGTTAATGGTTATATTACAACAATTCCCTTAATTTAGAGTATTCTAACAAGTAAAATTTATGATATTCTCCTTAGAGAGATCTCTAAGTGAGTGCCATAATTGAAAGGCCACGGGATTTTATCAAGTGTTGATTTAATTCTCCAATCATATGCAAATGTTGAACTTTGAAAACCAGGTCATTGTTAAACACTATTGTTGATAGTCAGTTTTTGCTCATTTGATATACTTGTTTATTCGACTGCCAATAGGTCAGATAATCGAATCTCTCAACATACCATTAAATAGATGACACACGACATTTCTACCGAATAGCATAAATTAATTCCTAGTTTGAATTTAAGTTCATAGCACGAACGATTATCATAAGTACAGTTATGTTACATAATCGCTTGCTCTCCCTATATGTTAGGGAAAATGTCAAATCAATAAACTTTCACATGTCTTAACAATTATTCCGATAACTGTTTTAGACACTATAACCTTCTATAAGTATTGCAAAGAAACTCTATAAGGGAGCTCGGATACTTTTTACTTATATATTTTTCATATAAAGTCACCCTACTAACTTAGACATCAGAGTGGCCACACCGGATTGACTTCAATAATAAGCATTTAACTTTTTTTTGTACGATTTTTCCTCATCTTAAAATTCACTAACAATAACTATGATATAAGATATTGCAAAGAAAAAACAACAAGGCTAATATAATTTGCCAGAAATTTTATAAAGATGAACAATGCTTGTGATTTGTTTGGATGGATAGGATCTCATACAACACTGAGCAATGCATATTGGCTTTGCAAGTAGACTACGAAAATAATAATGTTTTATTTTTATATGAAAAATATTGGCTAGATAGGCAATGTCACATTTAAGGTTCGATTTGATTTTTTTTTCTTTTTATCTTTGTTTTTTCTTTTTTATATAGATCAGTGAGTCAGCCACCTCTTAAATATGTCTAAAGGATTATTTATACATAAAAAATCAAAGTTTAAATGAATTATTCTTTAACCATTTATCCTTATAATATAAATGGTACGATATTCAACATTCATTATATTGCATTTTATATAAATATAGAAAAACTATTAAATTATGGTATAAAACTATAATTTGCATCCATATCCATATAATTAAATAATAGTTTTAACACCATATTTATAGCAATTCATAAGTATAGGTTAACATGTTAAATTGTGATTAGATTTTAAGAAATCTATTATTTTCGTTAATCTTTTACAGGGGAAAGGGTGGTAAAATGTATAAAATCATTAAATCCATCGGTTTCCTTTAAAAGAAAATAATTTAATTGTAAATGGTGATGCGCAACTCATAGTTTGAATTTTAAAAGCTTCTACGATTTAAATTGAATTTTTTTTTTTTTTTTGTAGATATTGAGAAACTAAATAATTAACATGATAATATATGTTAAAGCATCGTATCGTGGTGAACCGCAGTTAGTATAAATACATACTTCAAATCAATGTCCACCTGGTGATAAAACATTAGTGTGCAATTAACAGACGACGTCGTCACATCGCGTGCTTACCACAAGACTTACGGCCTTAAAACGACGTCCTTTCAATAATGTATACCCCTTCTCTGCTTCTCTTTTACGTTTGCTAACCCAGGTTAATCGTACCACAGAACGAGTGAAAGAACCAGCTTGACTCTGCGAGGCGTGCCCTCTGTTCACTTCCTCAGTTAGAGAGAGAGAGAGAGATGGCGTTCACGTTAAGGAGCGCGAAGGTGCCACCGAACTCGGTGAGTCTGGAAGAGGCAAGAATCCGAGTGTTGGATTTCTTCAAAGCCGCTTGCAGATCTTTGCCTAATATAATGGAAATTTATAACCTCGATGACGTCGTTAGCAAATCTCAGCTCCGTTCCACAATCGCTTCCGAATTCCGCAAGAACTCTCACATCACTAACCCTAAGGTCTCTCTCCCTTTCTGTCTCTTGATTGATTGGCTTGTCCATAAATTTACTAATTAATGGTTGATTATAATGGAATGGAGTTATTAGGTGTACGGATTCAGGTGTAATATGGGATTCAAGTAGTTAGGGTTTGTGGATTATGTTTAGAGAAGTGGATTTAAGCTTATTTAGGGATTAGTTGATGATATTTAGGTTTTTTGTTTTTTGTTTTAGGAGTTAAATCGAAGGGTGTGAAATGGATTGGATTAGGGTTTCTTTTCGGGTTTGTGTAGAAGCAGATAGTTAAAAATGAAATCTGGGTACATGTTCGATTCGGTTTAATGTGTTTGCTCCATGGAACATGTTTTCTGAATTTATTTTTTAATATTTGCTTTAGTCGGTACTTTAGAATTATCAGACTTTGGCTTTTAGCATGGTGGCTGAAGGTGGACAAATGACCATTAAAGATGATTTCAATTTTGAGAGGAGGAAATCGATATTCTTATCGGTATGATTTTGCAGGATAACGTAAAAGATACTAGTCTGATTTGTTATCTTTTTGGGTCCATTGTCTGACCTGTTCAATGGTGAAGGTTTTAGCTATTGCATCTTATGCATTTAACTTCTATTACATAAATATTTAGATACTTCGCTTAGTGTTCTGACTTCGTAATATATGGTTAATTGCTATGGTATTGATTGACAGGCTGCTCCTAATGAGGGCCATATTACCTTGTTTTGTTAGTTTTGGGCTCCCTTAATAGGAATTCTTAAGAATTCTAATTACCTAGAACTATATAATAGAAATTCTTTTGTCCACCCTTGAATCCCATTTCCAGAGTTATACATGCGGTTTTGTACCAAAAACACCCTCACCCAAAAACAAAAATTACCATTCTTTGCCTTCAATTAAAATAATCGGATCCCAAGTAGAAATCAACCCATTCTCATTCCTAACCCTAATCACACTATCGACCCCATCTCTTATATCCTCCATCTACCAGCATCAACCCTAATCTCCACTACCTTGCAAATCTTCACGTCTACACCACCATCATAGTAGCAGCAGCAACATCTGCTAGCATGGTTCGTACTATCTCTAGCGAATCCCTAGCGGAGGTTGGAGATTAAGTCGCGACAATCAGCAAATCTAGTGAAGACCTGGCTGAATCCAATGTGTTCTCAAAGCCGAATCCACTCGGCAGCTTTCTTTGATGGTGGCTAACGTGGGAGAAGATGTCGGTTTCCTCACCTGGATTGGGATCGCGGCCAATAGACCGATCCAGAAGCACTGCTTTCATGAGTTGGGGTGTTGCTCTATCCGTTTAGGTGCTTGCACCCTTGGGTTAGGGTTTCGACAAAAAGAAAATGGGGGAGGGTTTTGCCTGTGGAAGATGGGTTAGGTTTTTGACAGTGGAAGCTAAGGGGGATACAACGATTTCCATGTTTGATGTATAGTATAACTTGTTTAAATTATTTATTTATAATTGGATGGGGGTATTTTTGTCATTTGTCTTTTCATTCTCGACTTATTCCCCGTTTTGTTTTCATAAGTGAACAAAGAAATCTCAATTCAATTACATATTATTAATCACTGTAACACACAATCATAACTTATTACATCATTATTCCATTCCGTAGTAATTGCAAATCCATTCCCCACCTGCTCTATTCAACCAAGTGAACAGCCCCTGATTGTTTGTCTTCTTGAGGTAGTTTTGAGTATTTCTTCACAGAATCTACTAGCCCAAAAACTTTATTAGTTTCGGGTTAAAGGTCAGGATTTTAAAGGGCATTGACCTTTAAATTTTATGTGCTTCAGAACCTATTTTATCTTATTGATGCTGTTCATAGCGTTTTGTGTGGTGGATTGTCCCATAAGTGCTAACTTCTTCAATTTAGCATGGGCTATATAATTTAAGGTAAAAAAAAGAGGTAGACCACCGGTCTATCCACTTTTAGCAACACCTTCCATCAATGGTGTGACACATAAAATAAGTGGAACCATGTTGTCCTCCAAACATGCAGTTCCATTTATTTTACATACCGCATTGTCAATGGAGGGTGTTACTAAGATAGGTAGGTCTTACTCATAATTTAAACAATTGTCTTTCTTTGTTTCTATTGCATGGCCAAAGCCATATAAAACAGAAAAAACACCTTCATAACTGATCCTTGCATGCATAAGAAGATTCATTCTGCAGAGCAAGTGAAGGAGGAAGTCTGTATAGTGGCCTGATGAGATGACCGAATAATCATGTTAAAGAAAATTAGTCATGTAGACTTCTGTTTTAAATATTTCATGGTAGTAATTGCACTGTGAATTGTACTTATTGTAAGGTTGGTCGTGCTTTCCATCATACAATTCAATTCTTGTATCGTGTCCAAGTGTATGTTTTTTTCTAATACTGTTGAATATGCAGGTTATTGATTTGCTGCTCTTCAAGGGTATGGAAGAACTGAACAACATTACCGAGCATGCTAAGCAGAGGCACCACATCATCGGCCAATATGTTGTAGGTCGTCAAGGGCTCGTGCAGGATTTAGGCACCAAGGATAAGGGGATGTCAGATTTTCTTAAAAACTTCTATAAAAGCAACTACTTCTGAGCTTTTTTATCATCATCGTGCCTCATCAAAGATTTTTGTTTCCGGCGCAGACTCCTAAAATAAGTCCGCTGTACCTCAAATTGCTTTGTATCTCTCTGTTAGACAGGAAAGTTTTCCTGTCATCGTTCATTCATCTGTCTTGGGTACTATTGCCCTTCTATGGGATGGAATCCAGTTGTATTTGTGGGAAATTAATTGTTTGAACTTTTCCTAAAGGATATATCAGAGGAATCTGTCGCAGAGATAATAGAAATGGAAATCGTTTTGAATGTATACAAAATCATTTTAAGTGTGTACAGGATTCAGCAAAGGGAGGCCTATTATCTGAAGATTTTTGGGGGTGGATCCTTTTGTCTGAATTTGAAGTTATTTTTCCTTTTCCAACCAACTTCATAGTTAAACAATCAAATGTATTCTTTATGCATAGAGAACAATATTTACATTAATTGAGTTATTAGGCCTTGATCTGGATGAAGAGTTAACCAACGATACGTTGTGCAACGTCATCAAATATTGTAGACGAAATCCTTAAGAAAAGTTTCCACTGGAAAAATAATAGTAGGTTATTGATTTATGTTATCGTGTCATTACGAGCTCTTATAGTAATAAGAGGCCTCCCTGGAAGCTGGTGCTAATATATCTTTTATCAATAATGATGTACAAAGTCGAGGCTATATCTTTTCTTAGTGAGGGTTCTTTGGTAAACGAGCTCTCAGCCCTAAATCTACGAACCCTAATTTTACAACAGATTAGGAATGTGAAGGATAAAGCTCCCGCAGAGACCAAACCATACCGTAGATTATTTGGTAAATCGTTAATTGACTGGATGTTGGATGTGTGCCAATAAATAATAAATTTGTCACGGGAGATTTCATATAGTTGAGCAGACAATGGGCAGCCTTGATGCAAGATATTCTTACTCGGTAGAAAAACGAGGGGAGAAGATGGAGCATTTGGAATGGGTGATGCACCTAGATGAAATGGCGTGTAAGCTCACTAAGCTTTGACTTAAGCATGGCAGCAGCTTATCCCTCCAGTAGCTAGAGCAATGGTGTTAGGGGAGGTGGCACCTCAACAGTTGCACTCCCTGCAAACATCATCCTCTAACACGCAAGGAAGAGGCCCCCAGCTATTCCGCACGTGGAAGCGTACAGCAGAGCTGCACCAAGCAGTGACTAGCAATCTGTTTGATCTAGGTATCAGCTGATTGAGGCATAGAAGCACAGAACTCGACATTCCTCCCTCCAGCCGTGACACGTGAAGAACACCCTCTGATGTTAGCTAGAGGTGGGCTGGAACCTGATCCTGCCATCTGAAATTTCCCTCTTGTAACGGTACTAGAGACCCACTTGGTTGGTTAAGCAAAGATGTTTCATCAACTTAGGCATGTCGGAGATCAAAAGGTCGAGTTGGCTTCATTTCATCTTGTATTGTCGCGAGTTGTGATACCATAAGGTTGTTCAAGAAGGACCCTACCTAACGAATTTGGACCACTGTTGAGGAGTAGCTTATTAGGTGAATCAACGAAGTTGTGAAGGTCTTATCAACAAAGATTCCAGGAATTGCTGGTCAAGGTTCCTTTTTTGTCGGCAGAGCAACGGGTGTCTGTACATTTATGGCGGGGATATCCCAACGCAATGAAAGTTGAGGTAAGGACCAAAATTCGTCCAATATAGTTGCTGTTTGAGTGTGGCAATATCTTAAGCAAGAAGACTTCCTTCATTTCGAGCATGGACACGTGCTCATAACAATTAGAATCTCCGTGAGCACAGGTGAGGGTGAGGTTGAGAAATTTTATACCGATGTTCGTGGAGATCCATGGAGTAATCGTTCTAACAATAACTAGCATCCTCGGGGTTCAACATAACGAGTGTTACCGACGACCAACAGGTGAATGGTCTTCGAACTATCTAGTGAAATTATCCTTACATATTCAACAATCAACAGCTTTCAATTGCTTGGAATAGACACGGTATTTCAATCCGAATTGGCCGCTTATATCAAACGACTTCAGAGGAAGGTAAATATCTCCACACCGAGTTTAACCAAAGCAAACCAATGGAGGAAACAGAAAAAGCGATGTGAGCAGAAAAAGAAAAATGAATGTTGTAGATCCGTCTTAAGCACTGTCTTTTATATTCAATCTGAGATTTCAGATACAATTTGAGTAGAAACCATTATTGGCTATTAGCTACACTAATGGTTAAAGAGGACTTTCTCTTTTAGAAGCTTTATCTAGAAATGAAACAACTAGCTAAAATAATTTAAGTTACCTTCTTCTCTACCACATTGTGAAAGAAAATGGAAAAAAGAGAAGAAAATACAAGCTAATGGAAAGCCAAGTTTGACACCAACTGCTTGCTCCATAATTAGCGCTTAATGTACATTCCCCCCGTCAGGCTCGAAAAAAGCATTTGAACTTCACTCTCTTGGACGGGCCAGCCATAAGGAACTAAGAGCACGAAGCCGGTTGAAATAATCATTTATTGCAAGGAGTGCACGAGCCGATTGGCGGGTTGTCAATATGCGCTGCATTTGTTGTAGTGTCTGTTGACGCAAATTATCGGCCTGAAATTCAAGCCACAATCAGGAGCATGGCATTACTCAATGATTTAGAAAATGAGCCAAAAGGATAAAAAATAAAACCGGTTTGACAAAAATATAATAGAGCTGCATTTCTTTAGGGATGAAGCTAAAACTGTAATTGCAAACACGATCGTAGGACACTAATTGGCTTCGGATAAGATATAAAGCTCATGAATCAAGAAAGAAATATCAAAGCAGCAACGACCTCCGTATTTTAATCAACAAATGATCCTCAGAAGATCATGCTTTTAAGCAATGAGCTCTCATTTTTGTGAAAAAGTAGGTGCCCAAGTCAGGTAAGTTTTGGGCTGGTGATCCTAAAAGAGTATGCGCCCGATCACTTACCATTAAGAATATAGGATACTCGATACCCCACCAAACACGAACAATATGATAATAAGTAACCAATTACAGAGTCACATTTTTTAAATATTAAATCAGAGAAATCCTATTTCCAATATTTATAGGCTTATTTTAAGGATGCTATACGCCTTTTTTAAATGAGGCTTCATTTTTTAGATAATGTGTCCTTATGGCAGTCAGTTACTAGGATATTGAAGTTAAAAGTCTGAAACCTGTCCCCCCACTTGTTACGCAATACCCTATCAGAGTCAATTCGGTTTGGCTAGGTCAGGAACCTATAACCTGATCTGCTTACATCCTTAGTGCCACCATTAAACTCAACTCTAAGGAAAAAGAACCCATTGTATAATCTTTTTGTAAGCATAATATGCAAATAGTAGCAAGAGATCATTTGACACCTGACAGATAAACCCTTCAAGCGTCCCCAATTTTCCCATGGCCATGGCCATTTGACCCATGTAGTTCGCCACGTTACCAGATGACCCAGAGGAACCTAGAGGACCACTGCACAATGTCTCGGCCAAGGACTGCTGCAATGCTTCCATACCCTGAGACAGTGCATCCTCTGCCTGTTGTGATGATTGCTGCAAGCTGCCAATGCCTACCAGCTGCTGCTCTGTTAAAGGCTCCAACTGATTCATGAGAAGCTGCAAAAGGAGCTCTTCAATCAGTTGTTCAGGCTTTATAAAATTCAATTTGATTGCCAAGAGGAGTTCTATCTTTAGCAAAAGAAACAGAATTAAGATAATCAAAATAATAGGGAAAATGTCAAGTCATTTGAATGTTCATTGCAGAATATGTTGTTGCAGGCACGGGAGTAAGATCTAGTCATGGATATAGTAAATAAAGAATTGAGGATTTAACTAAGAAAACCCTTTGATCTCTAATTTTGAGGGCTCGCTAGAGAGAACCGTGATCATACAAACTACTCCAAGCTACTCCAGAACTACATAAACTAATTTCCATGACTTTCTCACTTCCTTTATTTACTCTCAACAAGAGGTAATTATACAAGCTTTTTGACCATATTTTTCCTAAATAAAAGAGACCAAAGATGTTCCTCTAAAATGCATAACAAATCAGAACACAACAAAGGTATACATTCATTGTCCTGTTCTAAAGTTTGAATGATTGTATAATTGATTAATGTAAGCTTAATTGAAAAATAATGCACAAAGAATACTTAAATAAGATGATTAGGGTGTGTAACCATAATGTGGAGTAAACCCTTGCTATAATAAGTACGAGTACAATAATGCACCTGCTTAATAAGATGCAAGTACAACATGAATTAAAACAGTGAAGGAAAAAAGAAAGTTATTGTAGACCAGTTCTAGGTGAGGATACCCATGCATTGATTATGTTTAGCGACACATCAAACTAAAGTCTGGCCAGTAGCAACCATTTTGCACAGTCATAGTCGATATGAACATATTTGGTGTTACCATAATAAACGGGGTAAATAGATTGGCAACTCTAAAGTTATTCTAGCATAAGATGATGGGACACTGAATGGGGACCATCCTTATGAGCAAAATGACTAATCTAAGTAGATCCCATATGTATAGGCTAATGCTTGATATTTAGCCTCTATTGAGCTCCTAGAGAGTTGTCTCTTAAAGTGCTAAATCAGGTTACATACAGAAAATCAACATACCTCCTGGTGATCAGCGAGGATAACTAGCCTAGTTTACATCAGTAAAAGTAGTCAAGAAGATATTATATGTCATACTAAGAAGGCTCCTGAAAAGAATGCTATGAGAAATTGGAGAATATGTTTGGTTGTTTGCATGTGATTAGTATTCAAAAGATACATATATTGCTCAACCGATTGATTGCAAAGTTGATATCTGGGTTAGAGATGGTGTAGTACCACAATGCACCAACAATCTTATGATAGGCTGTGAGGTTAGGCAACAAGGAAAAGTCATGAGCTCTAAGCTGGCTTGAAGGAGATAAATAGGTTTTAATAGGTCTAGAGAGACGCATTTTTCAAAGCTTTAGGAGTTCATGAGTAAACTGTGCTGGGAATATAATTTAGGAAATAAGAATAAGAGTAAAATGCAAATACAACTCTCCTCTTTACTCTACGTGCATTTAACCCTCCTTATCCTCAAAATTGAGCATTTAAAATCTAAATTTGAGAGAGAGAGAGAGAGAAGAATAAGAAGAAGATAGTAAATAGGGTATGAAAATATGGAAGTAGGGTCTAAAATCTAATTTTGAAAATAAGGGACCAAACAAATATGGAGTAAATGTAAAGAGGTATGTCTACAATATACCTTGAAAACAAATTACTTCTTTTGTTATTTTTAATCTAGATGGATTATCATTGTGAGTTTTCTAACAGACTGTATTAGGGAACTGTTATCTTTTGATTTTAGAAATTGATGTCGATATTCTTAGAAGAATATAATAGTTTTAGAAGTTATTAGCCTAAACTAGTGCAAATAAATGATCTAACAAAGAAATTGGCAAGCTAAAAGTAATATATCATTTTATTTTTACTTATCTTTCATTAATAAGATCAAAGATGACCCCTCAAAAGTAGAGATCAAAAGCTTCTCTTATAAGGCCTCAACCTTCCTTTATTTATTCCACTCAATACATTCAAGCTCATAACAACATAACATCACAGTCAACTGCTATGATGATTTCTCCCACCTACACATTGCATTTGCTCAAAATTATAAGCAATACCTTCATATGGTTGAAACCGAGAAGCATATCCTCACTAAGTAATAAGTGGTTGTAGCACAACTTGCACATCAATGTTGGTTTGAGAGGACGGCTAGACCTAGCCACCATCATCAACAAACCATGGAAATGGCAAAGGAACTAAGCTGAGTTTGAAAGATCAAGGACCATAACTTATGCCAAGGGTTATAGCCCAAAAGGTAGCCCCATTCACACCCATACCTTCATGTGCACCCTAATATGCACTCAGCTCGTCAAGCACGAACACTGGTGTGAAAGCCAACTCCTACTTTTCATTTACACATTCACCCGTCAATCGATAAGAGGGTAGACAATTAGGCATGCCACTCACCAGGATCCTAGACATGAATGCATGCAAGCTTTATACGAACAATGCAAAATTTGTGGTAAACTACTTGGCCCAAACACATGACCTCTTAGTGAACTCTTCTCCGGTGCAACACCTCCTGGGTAATGTAAATATTAGAAATTCAAGCTTGAGGACAAGTTTGTGGTCTAAGAGGGGAGCATTAGGGATACAGCTGGAGGAAATACAAAAAAAATGCTTTATTTTGTTTATTTAAATTTAGGCAGATTATTATTGAGAGTCTTTAAATAGATATTATTAGGAAATTGTTACTTTCTAATTTTCAAAGTTGATATGGATCTTCATAAAAGATTTATTTTTACAAGTTATGGGTTCTACACTTGTATAAATAAGCGATCTCACAAGAGAGATAAACAAGCTCAAAGTATTAAATTATTATTTTTTTGTTTATAAGATAGGAGAGTTCACAAGAACAAGTCCTCAAAAATAGAGATCAAGGGGTTTTGTCGGATGAGCCCCAAATCCTTCATTTGTTCCGTTATAAATTCTTGTAGTTAAGCTCATAACAAACTAAGATTGATGGAGATGAATGCCTATGAAGTACCATTGAAACGAATACAAAGAAAAAATGGAGATCACCATTGTTTATAGCAAATTGATGGGAGAAAACAAAGATGTAGTGAGAGAGGGAGAGCATGGTTGTTGTAAGTCCAATTGATGTCATCAATGTAAAAAAGGACAAAACCTTTAGAGTTTAAGTAGACAAGATGTGTTAGCTTTGCTTTGTGTGAAGCTTGTGTTTAGAAGAAAGCTACTAAAGCAATGGAATTGGGCACAGAAGACCTGATTCAGACCATAAAGAGACTTTTGCAGCTAATAGATATTATGCAGTTAACGAGGATGAACAAACACGTGAAGGTGTTCTATAAAAATCTTCTCAAGGAGATGGTTGTGAAGGAAAGCATTCCTAACATCAAGGTAACAATTGACCCAATGGCAAGGGACAACATGCAAGAGGACAAAAGGAATTGTGGTGGGTTTAACAATGGCCATGAAGGTTTTAGTATAACTAATGCTTTCCTAGTGAAAAAAGCCTTAGGAGACGAGACAAGCTTTGAAATGATTGACTTTTCCCTCAACATTGTACTTGATGCAAAACTTCCAAGTACTACTAACAATGTTTTAGTGGGTTTAGGGGGGACAAGGATTCAGATTTTGTTTTTGAAGTGAGGGACAAAGTGTGATTACATAAAACTTAGTGTAGTGTTGAGGCTTAGAGATATGTTTGGATGTGAAGATTAAGGATAGCTCTAGGTTCATAATGCCCACATTGGAGTGAGTATCAAGTGAGTTTCGTTAAGTAGGAGTAAGCGGAAGACACTGCAAAGTTGGTTGGAGGGGAGAGAGGGGGAGGAAGATGATGAATGTGGAGAGCCTACAGGCAGGGATACCTGAGGGAGGAAAGGGGCAGCAGGGATTGATTAAGGGAGTAAAGTATTGCGAGTGCATTGATATACATATGGTATAGATTAGTGAAGGTACTTACAATATGAGAGCATGGAGAAGTAGGGCAATTACAGTGAGAAAGAAGGGAATAGGGAATCTGCGAGTTGGGACATTGGTAGGAGGAAAGCAGCAACAAGGACTAACTGGGGAAGTAAACTAGTGCAAGCACGTTGATATACATGGGGAATAGGTGGTCTGCTGGAGTTACTTCGTACTTGTAGTATGAGAGCATGCAAAAGCAAGGGCAGCCACAGTGGGAATGAAGGGAACAGGGAGTCTGTCAGTTGGGACATTAATGGCAGGCAAGTGAAAGGTTTTGGGTCCTTGGGTTAGGGCAGTGGCAGACTGAGGAATGGTAAAGGTGAGGAAAGGGGGTGACTAAAATGCATTAGAGTCACAAGAGGATGAGGTGAGAGCGTTGTGGGGTAAAACAGATACTTGGAGTTTTTATTGTATTTTAACTAAGTTGACAGTGTTTTGACTTGGATTTGGCTCTAAATCTAATACCATGAAAAATCATATAATTGACTTGGTGTAAGTTTAATTGTAAAATAGTATTCAAAGAGCATATATACTGGATGATTAAGGAGTGGACCCTAGTGTAGTGTAAAAAGACTATTCTACCCTTACTATAATAAAATACTAAGAACAACAGTAAAAGTATTGCTTTCCTAAAGATTATCTTAGATATTCCTAACACAAGCTTGCCACAGCAGGGAACATAAGGCTGTTCAAATCTTCTATTAAGATTCAAGATAGAGCAATGGACTAACAATGGCAAAATTACATGGGTCATGGTGGTTCTTTACCCTCCCTTAAGCGTACAACTTGACATGCAGTGACTCTGTACGCAATGTGAAAGGGTCAGCGTTTTTGCACCATCTCAGGAAGTACAACTGTGAGGTTTTTTTTTATTCCTCATCTTCCCTTGCCTGATCTTGCTCTTGTCTTGCCCCTTCTTGCTCATATGGTTGAACAAACACTTTGAACCAGTCTTGCTCGAAATCACTCATGACATTTAGCTCTGATACCAAGTTGTCATGAGCTTGGTAATGGATCTAATTAAGGGGCAATTCACAAACGAATCTTCAATTACAACTGATTTTCTTTTATTATAGTTTCTTCCCTTCTTAGAAGAATCTATAGTTATCAATTTCTACAACTCGTTAGAAAGAATCATCCGATCTCATAAATAAAGATAAAAAGTGAACTCAGTATTTCTGACTGACTTTAATTTCTCAAAGGAATATGCAAACCTTAGATACTAACTTTCCTAAAATAAAGATACCTAAAATATCACATGATGATACTTGTTTCCCTAATATTATCCCAATAATGTCATAAAAGATAATCAAATGGAAATTAAATATTTAGTTTCTACTTTCCACAATATCTGCTGACATATTTGTGCTTCAAATGCTGCAGCTACATGCTTAATAAGCTATCCTCTTATCAGATTATTTCCTGTTACATGTTATCTGATAAGGTATGTTGTAGCATGTCGTCAACTTGGGTATCACAGTTTAAAATAATTATTGGCCAACTGCTTAAAGCCTCAGTTAGAGGTATCAGTTAAGACAAGAGGTTCTAGAAAATATTCATCTTATGTGTAATGATTCAAAAATGAGTTTAATACTAGATTGAGCAACTTAAAAAGAGTGTTGATAAATAAGACAAATTAGCTGTCTTAATGTGCAATGATTACTAGTGCAGTCAACCAGTTTATTTCACCAAAACACTCAAAAATATACATGCACGTTACTTCAGATTGGCAGAGCATGAAAATTGGTAACACTTCACATTCTTTGAAGCCGACTGAGTCATCAATTGCAAGAGCGAGTATTTCTCCAGAAAAACCTTCAACGGTGACCACATGCACACAAATGTTAGTAACCTATACAATATCCAATGTTAGTCAGCTTTTGATGGTGGGCAAGGTCTTTCAAAACTAGAAGCCACATTATCTCTAAGTTGAAATTAATGTGGAGAGAAGGGTGTGCTGACAAGACGTGTTTCAAAAAGAACTATCTCAATGAGAGGTTCTGCCTGTCCTTTTTCCAATGCATTTGCCATAATAAATAACAAAAAGAAGAGTAATTATTATAAAGGTGGAAAATTACCCAAGCATCAAGTCCACAGATATTTTCTGATTACTAATAGAGCCACTTTTAGTGAAGACTGCTTAAGCAAAGAAAAGGTCATAGCCCACCAAGAAGAGGTAAGGAAGAGTCATCAGTAGTCTCCTAGACAAGACCGATGAGCTCAGACTAAGTTATTTCTAAAACTAATGTTATTTAAACTTAGCTTCTCTGGGTGAAGAATCTCACATAATCACACAAGGTTAATTGGGAAAACACACCATTGGTGAGCAGTAGACACAATCAGTGACTGCTCTGCTACCTCATGAAATTCCACAACTGACAAAAGGTTATCAAGCTTTTTCTTTTTCATCAACTTCAATGTGAGAAATAACGCTTTTTTCTGGTCATGATGATAAATCTGGTCTCTCCATATGACTTGAAGATCACACAATAAAGTTTGAGGTAAAATTACCTAAGTCACTTTGTAACCAGTTGTGCTTCATATGTCACAACAGAAGATTTCTAAAAAATCTATTAATGCGACAAGAAGTTAATGATGCTTATCTGGTGATCAATTTGACCATCGAATTAATTATCACTAAAAAGGTCACTAATGGACTAAATTTATCCAAAATTGGCAAAAGGGGAAAATGAGACCCAGAGAAACACTTAAAAGACTACACTTTCTGAAACTTTATAAGGATATCAGGCACAATTATGTAAGCTGTGGAACATTCATAGAGTTTATGAAGAAAGTTGACTGAATTCATCAGTTGTATAAGATTGTGGGCTCACCTAGTGCACAAAGTGTTCACTGGCTGGTGCAGTGGTAAGGGGAGAAAAGATGCAAGTGTATGCAGCCTTATCATAACATATTGTGAAGAGGCTGTTTCTGCATCTTGAACCCATGACTTAGAGGACTTAAATGTTGTATAAGGTTACCAATAAAATTAGAGGAAGCATCATGGAAAAAGTTCCTCTCCCCATTGATTATGCTGGGGTCACAGACTTGATTGCTAATCACCATAGATTGGTGAATCTCACAAATATAATCGAAAGCAAAATGACATAATGTTCCATGTATAGAATCCCATCTTGAGGACTATGTTAATGATGGTTACTATCATCATGCAGCATTCTCCTACATAACGTAATGAAGTTGAAAGGGTAAAACCAACCAATAGATAAGACCCCTTACCTTTAGAAGCTCAGATGGGCGAAAACCTCCAAGCCACAAGAAACACCTCTCAGCAGGTGTCTTCCACATTCCAGACAAAAGATGGAAAACGTCATTCTTGGCTGCATTGCTCTTCAGCTTGAAGACCTCCTCATAATGAGCCATGATATTGTCAACTACAATACGTAGCTCTGTGTCAATTGCATGAGAAGTTACAGCCGACCTCAGCTCATTAACTAGGCGATTTTGCTCTTCTAACCACCGCGCATATTCTGCATCAAATGCCATGGCCCCTGCAGCAGACACAGTGTTTTAACTCTACTAAAGCTTAGCTTGGACAAAACCGGAATCAAATTTGTTTCTAATAACAACAGAAGTATGAATAGAGCAAAAAAAAAGATGGTCCAGCATTTGTTTCTAATAACAAAACAATGCAGACCTACAGGAAAGTTTTGTGGTTTGGTTTGGTTTGTTGTTTTGTGGGGTGGGGGAGTGAGGGTGGTGTGTTTTTGTTGTGAATTGAGATAGAAATCCGTGTCAAAAAAATAGGTACACAGGACACGCACAAGAAAAAGAGTGCAGAGGATTTCACTAGTTTACTATTAGTACACATGCCATCAATTATAAACCAATGAGTACTCTAAAGATTTTTTTTTTTTTTTGGGTAAATGAATAATTATATTGCCAAGGAAGTTATTTACAGCCACAAATAGTGGGAAAAGGGTATTACAGAAAACTCTACACTATTATTACTATATCCGAACTTCAGTAAATTGAGTCACTTGTTTTATTGTTTTCTTTTTCCTTTACAGAAAACTTTCAAATATCCTAGACAAAGACTGTATAGGGCATATATAACAAATGTATCTTAACGTATTAACCCAGTTAAAAGGCACTTTTTTGCACAAGTATTATGAGACATGTAAATGAACAATTAAGTGAAACCAATCTGAACAAAGAATACTCACACTCTGCCATACTAGAGTCAAGATAAATTAAACAACCAGAATTAAGTTGACCATCATTCAGAGGTTCATACATTTTCACGGTACACTTTGTTACAGGAACAGTTGTAAGATCCTGTTTTAGGATGCTCCAAAGTAAAATCCAATTCAAAAGCACCCTTAATAGGATTTTCGCTTTTCTTCCTTGTTATTGGAATTAGTTTTGGGTTGTTGTAGAGAGCACCCAATGATCTTGTAAAATTCAATTTTTTTGAGTTTCAAATGTGTTTTCATTTCCTTTTTGTTTCCTGCCACTTATGAGTATAAAAAGTGGTGGTTACACATCAAACCCACTTTCTATTTTTACTCCTAAACTGACCGACACAAACTAACCTTAAAACTTCCCTTAACTGCGCACTACACTTGGCTGCACACAAAAATAGCCATACCTGACCCATTTCACACATAGACAATGGACTTGACAGACAAACAAACACATATCACAGCCATACACAAACACAGCTATATACAAGTTAAGCTGACAAGTAAGCTTAAAGACACACATACTAGAGACTACGAATCTACTGCTTGCTTCCTCTTTTTGCGTGATAAACATGCTGGAAAGGAATAAAGGAGCTTCTAACACATTTGCAGGCCAAGACATTGCAGAGCTAGAGAAATTATCTTCATCATGACATACACCTAACTCCCTTTTTCATTTTTTACTCTTATTTGCACTCCCACTTTTGGGGTAATCTATGTATACCTGATTCTTGTCACCTCTCTGCCATAAAAAATGATGTAGAGAGTTATTGACTACAGGTTTATGACATGTTTACAATTTTATCATTATATAAGGTATCCATCATAACAGCAAATTAAACCCTGCAGCTCTGTCACTTAAATTCAGTCTAGAACCTATATCAGTACTTTGATGCAGAATGAGTGTAGAAGTTGCTCATATCAAGAAGTGGGGGAAGGAATACCATTTCCACCAATTGCATGTGCATGGTCTCCTGAGCTTGATATAAATATTCCCTATAATGATAAAATTCAGTAAGTTATTAAATATCGATGCCTTAGATAAAACAGATAAAATAAAAGAGGGTATGGCATCTACTTCAGCTAAACTGATAGAAACATATGTACCTGTTGTCTTGCTCGCTGCAGCTCCTGCTCTAATTGGGTAAGCTTTAATCGACTACTTTCCAGCTGCTGGACATATGCCTACAGCAACAAAAAATAGCACTTTAAAAAGCAGCTCATTCTCATTATACAAGACACGAGTGCTTCACGGGGCCAGAGATTCTCCTAGAAACTTTTCAAATATAATATGTCAATGGGAAGGCCAGCTACCAAATATGTGATGGGATTTTGATGAATTCTTAATCCCTATCATTTATTCATGCACTACAGTAACCCCCATCAACTGCAATAGCAAGGGGACAAAAGTGGATTAACAAGAAGAGGAAATCAGTGATGCCGAGGTTCAAACCTACAAGTTGGCGTGTTTCAAAGACGATATCCCTACAACCACTGTAAGAAGCTTTTATTGATTATAACAATCAAATCGAGAGCACATCCTCTTTGGATCAAAAGGAAGATCTTTCAATATGCTAATATTAGTAACTGAAACCATATAAAATTATAGGATTCTCAGTCCTGAAATAAGAGTTTTCCAAACTGCCAAACATCACTATCTTCAGAAGTTATTCAGTTAATTCAATGGTCAGATATAAACCAAAATCATAGAGGAAAAGAATTGACATCTAGTCAAACTCCAAAGCCTTCCAAAAAGAAATACAGTATAGATCGCTCAAGTGAAAAGAATGGGTGGTCATCCAAATATATATGATTAAATAATAATTAATGAACCACCACAATGAGAAATAGAATCAGATACAAACAGCTTCAACTACTAGAGACAAAAGTAGCAGCTTTAAATCAATAGAATGCTGCATTTACAACTTAGAATTAATTCTTACTCTTCCAGCAGGTAAGAGAAAAGCCAGACATGTATAATACTAGACTAGCTATGACCTTAAAAAGATGTGCAACTAAAGTTGAACCCCCTCAAGACCAAATAAATATCAAGTAGAAGGCTCAATAACTAAGCTGTTCTCACTTCCTAACAGTGACAGCTTCTCTCCTGCCAAGCACAAGCAAGTATTTGGGGGTTCCAATATCCACAATGAAGACCCAATCAAAAAATTGAAAAAGAAAAAGAACAAGAAATATACTAGGCCATCTTTGTAGGTCATGAAAGCTCACAACAGGATGCACCAAGAAAGACAAAGGAAAGAGAGTGCAACAATAATTTCTTTTACATGCAAAAACCAAAGGAAGCTTTTGGAGGGAGTCAGCCTTGAAAATACCATTAGCATAGACAACTGAATGATACCATAACAAACAATTGTAGTTATAGAGTGTGCTAGCTACATGCTTGTCGTAATTATGCCATCAGGCATTGTAAAGCGTCACAAGCAGACGGGTTGCATAGCATGAGATCTAAAAGGAAAAGCTGCATAAATTTCAAAGTTCATTTTGGCAAAATAGATGGCAACCAAGGAATGATCATAGCGAGAGAGGTATACATACTTTCTTCCTCAACCGGCTTTTTCTAGCTGCTTCACGATTTTGAGCTAACCTACGAAGCGTCTTTGAATTGAAATTGAAGAAATGTCAGAAGAATAGCAGTCATGTCTAAAAACATAAAAAATCTAGGAAGCATATACAGATATGACCTTTTGATCTTTGTCCTTTGATCTGTCACTGGAATCGGAAGCAACCACCATAGCCATTGATTTCCCACCATCAAACTGCATATGAAGTAATGTCGACTATTAAGTTCTGAGCAGTACACGAAGAAATAGTGCAATTACTTCTCTGCAATTGAGAAATAAATGCCCCTACTTTGGGAGAGAAATAAGATCATCCCATAAATGCAGCACATTTGGAGCCTAAATGCTCTATGTAATTTATTACCACCACCTTAGAACAATTACATAAACACGGAACTCATCTATAATTAACGAAGGAATATATAGGTGAAGGAAGTCACCCTCTGACTCTTCTCATCAGTGTCATCTGTGGAGATGTCTGTCCTTGGACTGGCATCAGCCATATTGGACTTGCCACCAGCTTTATACCTAACCAGTGTATTGTAATCAGATTCAATAATTGACTCTTCTGCAATGATGGTTTTTGTCGGAGCAATTTGGTGGAATGAGAATTTTTAAAAGTTGATATCTGTTCTCCATAAAAGATACTATAATTAGTAGATTAAAGGAGATGATATGGCATCCTAATGCATCAAAATGACTTCATTTCCACATCTGTCTGGTTTAAAAAAAAAAAAAAAAAAAGAAAAGGACAGACAACCTTGGCTTTCCTTTACTTCCCATTGGAGAGAAATTATAAGCGAAAATAAGAAAAGAAAAACAGAGCAAATAAAAACTTTCCAATATGCCATTGCCATCAAGAACCTCGAAGTTACTACACTCTCATGCCAGATGCAATGGCCATGATCATCAAGAAAGTTTTATCTACAAATATTCTTGAATAGTGTTGAATAATAGATATAAATATAATAGACCACATTATATCTATAATTTAAAACTTTTAGATAAGATAGTTATAATACTGACCTCATCATGATATAAAGCATGAGGACACGAGTTCAAACCCCACCTTTGTCATTCAACTCCTAATATCTAAGTCTACCAATTGATGGAATTTAATCAAAGTCCCAATCAACAACTTAAAGGGAGTATTAAGGAATAAATCTAAAAGTCTATATCATATCTACAAGTTTAAACTTTTAAATAAAATGATCGTACCACCAATCTTATTCAAGTGGTTTTGACAGCATCTGTTTTTATGTGTTCATACATGTGTGCCTACAATCTACCCCACCGTAAAGTTTCCACCTCTCCAACACATTATCCATAAAGGTTTTCAATGAAAATTTGTTCTTGTTCTTAACAGCATCACTTAATCAAGAACTGTCAGCTCTCACCAAGATCATCCCATAGACCAAGTATACCTTTAACAAATGATGACATCAATCATCATTATACCATTTCTACTTCAAAAACAATTCAACACCTCCGTTATATTGTGGTTAAATATACCACCATCATAATGATACATTAACTAGTAAAGCAAAAACCAATTGCTCAATTGAGTCAAAATAGCAGAAAGATACATCATATCACCATCATTAGCTTTTCTATTGGATAATTATCACAATTATTAGTTTCTTACTGAACAAATTGGATAGTTCATCATTATCTTACAAACAATTGCACCCTTGCATATATTTGTTGAAACCAATTAATAAACCAGAAGCTAACTGTTGCAAAGCCAGTGAACAGATGTTTCAGTTTCCTAACTTTTAGGAGATAAGTGAGGTGATAGATAGTCAGATCTCAGGATGATCGAAAGATGAACCAATTCCATCTTCATCTACTACAAGAAAAGCTGAAAGCCAAAATTTTTACACTCAGCTAATTGCTATATATACAGGATGGGAGGGAAGATACTGGCACAGTAATTCTTGCATACACCCTTTGGCATGAATTATTATGCATTAACTAGATCCCATGAAACAACAAAAATTCCATTCAGGTAAAGTCTAATGAAATGCATGCCACCCAAAAAATGAAAGAGAGAAATGTCCTTTATCAGTGAATACAGTAACAGGACCAGTAAACCAATGCAATTGAGTCATACTTTCCTTATAACACTAAGAACAAAGATTTAAGTATCCAGAGATGAAAACCAAAAGAGCAATGCACATGACTTCCTCAAACTAAGCGCTGGTGTCATGTGTGAAAAACAAATTTACCATGCATAGTTCAGATGCTGAATATTAACATATCCTTCAGTGAAATTTTAATTTCTGCACCATCAAATGATTTCCAACACAATTTTTTTTTGTCTCCTCTTGCTCCCTCCTGAAACATAATCATAGAAACCTTAGATTTAGCCAACTAAATCATAGCCATCCTCAACTAAAACATATAATTGCAGTACTAACTCAAAGATGGAAATCATGAGGGACACATGTACATGAACGTCGCATATATATGCATCATATAGCTGAAACAGAAAAGACAACAAATCCATTGAAAATCTTCGGCAGATAATACTAAAAAGGACTTTTTATGATCAACGATAATGCACTCGCAACTAGTTCATTTTAAACTCAAACTGAAATACCCATTACCTATTTACCGGCTCAGCAATCCTCGGAGCACACAACATGACACAGCTATTAACACCGACTCGATATCGTTATAATCAAACACTCCATTACAAGTTACTAACACTAATTTCCAAAGCAAAGCCCTGTATTTGAACAGAACCGTAGACTTGGGCACTTTTAACATTAAGTTCGTAGGTTGAAGCAAAAATCGAAACCAATATCAATCTACATATAAAACGAACTAAAATTACCACAACAGAAGAAAAAAAATTGCAAAAGCCTTCGTACTTATTCACAAACGAAAGATCAAATTTTAATCAAACCCAGATTGGCCAGCAGCTTGAATTCATCTAAAACACCCAAAAGATTAAAAATTTACGAAAATTTCAGCCTCTTTTCTACCCCGGAGTCCTTCTGAACACAAAAGGATGATTTTTCACTATAACTCAGATTGCCCATAACCTTAAATCAATAAAAAAAAAAAAAAAAAAAAACACTAAAAAGAATCGAAATTTACAAAAATTTTAAAAATTTCAGACAACCCAGAAAGGAAATCAAGTTAGCAAGTTGACAAGTGTCTTAAATTTTTGGCCTGTTCAAGATCGAGTCACCCGCTTTGACTTTTGTAAACAGTCATGAGAAAATATGATTACTAACTAGTAGAAAAAAAAAATAAAGAAGAAAAAAATGAAAATAAAAACTTAAAAATTACAACCCACCTGGAGATGATGGTGTTAAAAGATGGTTATGAGGGAATTTCAGTGGAGAAAAATAAATAAAATTATAGAAGAAAGCGTGTGCTTTCTGTGTAGCAAGTGAAAGAGAGAGGAAAGTGACATGGACATTTGGATCGATATATATCCCAATCTCTGGGTGTCTTCTGGTTTTCCAATGCCTTTCTCACGAATTTTTAACTTAATTTACTTTAATTTTGGTAATAAAATTATGCTATTGTAATAATTACTGTAGTGAAAACTAAGTGTTCATTTTTCGATTGTGTTAATTTATTGAATTTAGACAAATTTGTTATCATCTAGCAGTATAATTATTATTAATCTTTTAATGAGATGTGCTTATATTATATGTTGTAATTCAAAAAATATATATATAATTTTAGTTGGGAAAAAAGTAATCGGAAATATTTTCTTTTATAACCCAAAAGTATCGAAGGAATCAAATAATTTCAACCTACCCTGCTACATCATGCTTTAAAGACAGCCATTCTAAAATCGTATTTTAAGACCAGATTTCACCTGTGGATTTTTCCGCACAAAACCTTTTTCCCATCTCCAAATCTCCATTACTTATTTAAATAATATGCAAATAAAAACAAAACTTCATAATTCATACATACTAGGGTTTTTTTACAGTTTCATTGTTATTTTATCAATACTAACATCATTCTCACTATTAATTTATATTTTTTAAATTTAAATCATTAAATAAACTATTAATTCAATAGTTAAGATTTAAAATTATAAAAATAAATAATAAAATTAAAGACAAGACCGATTACATCAAAATATTAGACAGAATAATAGAATCTCTTCCTATTTATAATCTCTACACAATCTACAATACTCCAAAGGCCTAAAAAACAACTATCTAATAATAATGATTCATTTATCTTACAATGAAACCACCAATTACAAATATATTTATGGTTACTAATAATCTCATAATTAGTTAAAGTTATTATAATCTAATGAAATGAATACCGATCTTTTAATTAAATGGATCAGGTTTGATTCTTATTCTTTGAAAAATAGTTGGCGAAATGAAAAAAAAATAATTCATATAATTAACTTTGTATTAAGTTTGTCGAGTACCGTTTATGTACAAAAAGATCAAAACCAAAATGATAAAACTAAGTTTATGACTCTTTCCTCTTTGACATAAATATTCTCATTGGTCGAGTATCTAACCATATATTTAGGTTAAGAATATAAAAACTAGTCCACATCTAACTGTATAATCTATGATTTATATGCCATCTTGACTTCTACCCTCATTATGGGGCCGGAATCACATACATTAGAGTTAGGAGTGGGCTCCAATTGCACGTGCCGCTCCCATGTGTTGTTGCCATCAGTTCAAAGCCGTCTCTTTTTGAGAGTAGGAAGAGTAAAGACGAAGCAATGAAGTTCTCTTGCAATATTGTCTTGTATGGCACTAATGGCAATACAAACGGACTTCGCTCATACATATACTCATGTATCGTATGAGTAGGAGATGCTGAAGATGAGAAGTCATGTTGTGTATAGGTCATCTTATACTAGGGGTTGGGTTAAATTCAGTCGGGACCCGCTAATTTAAGAGCCTAATTCTCTTTAAACTAAGATTGACTTGACTTAAGTTGGTTCTAAACTGGTTCGTTTGGCCCAGTAGTTCGATATGTCAATTCTCGATGTGTGAATTAGCAAATTTTTTTATTTATTTGAAAAATAATATTATTTTATCTTTATTTTTAATTAAAAAAAACCAATAAATAGCAACAATTTAAAATTTTGACTATTTCACTTTATTGACTATTAGGTATTAAGATTAACAATTTGTATTTTTTACAATGTACAATTGGTGAATTGAGTGAGGAAACTTCTTTTTATAAGCAATATTTCAAAGAAAATTTATCAATATAACTAATGTAAAACTAAATTTATGATAGACAATACTCATTATAATCATTTATTACTTCAGAGAAAATTTTAAAAAATAATATAATCTGTATAGGAATGAACTAAATATTATAAAGAGAATACCATCTATCTAATGCTTATAATACACTTGTCATTTTATATATAGCATAAATATATTTTTTATGACTTTTAATCGTATTAAATTATAAATACACTAATATTTTCATAAATAATTAAAATATATTAATTTATAGAAGTATTTACTCTTTCAAAAGTTAGACAAGATTATATGAAATTTGTAATATTTTATACCTTAAACTCTTTTATTATTAAAGTAATATATTGTATACCATAACTACTTACTTTTGCTAACATTAAAATATACAAGTTTAATAATTCTTTTTTTTATAAACTCATATATATTATTTAATCTTCATATCAACTTGTAAATAAAAGTAACAATGTATATTTAATTTTATTTTATATTTTAATTAAAGAGAATACTTACATTTAATTCATCTAAAATTTCTTCTTTTTTTATGTTTTTTTTTTAAATTTTCGAGTCAGAACCAATGGGTTAAATGGTAAGTCCTTAGATTCGCTAGTTTAGCGGGTTGAGCATGTGAAATCTCATTGACTCACTAAATCGGTGGCTTAAAGTTACGATTCAAGTCCATGACTCATAGGTTCTACCTAATTTGATGAATTGATAGGCTGATTCTACTTTGGTTTACAGGTTGAACCTGACTCTTCTCTAAGTCTAATTCATCTCTAATCCACAATGCACAAACACACACTTACATCTACACTCTTGACATTATCCCTAACCCTTATGTTGCCCCTCATATAATGGTTAAGGTAGCAACAAATTTTCATTTTCAACATCAACGAATATTGCAGGAATTGCATCATCTAATATAATATCTTTAAAACGATGTACTATCCGTGCTACCTTCAATTCATTTAAAAGGATCCCACTATGTGGCATAAAGGAAGTCAACTAATGAAATCAATTGTTTAAGAATACATTGTATGATTAATAGGAAATAAAGAAAATGAACGAATAAAAGAGATAATTACACTATGCATAACATGTAACCTAACTTAGTAGATATATGACCGTTACATCACTTAGTCATCATATGATATTGAGGGGCATTTTTTGGGTATGCACATTTAACCAGCCCAATGAGTAGCTCTAGTTGAATGGTGCAAGATCTCAATGTCCCATTTATTTGGCTAACCATGCAACATAAGTGGAAAATTGGTTTACATATCATGTAACTACCTCTTAATATCAATATAAATAGTATGCATTGAAGACCTTCAAATAACCAAGTAAAGCACTCTGAAATACAAATCTCTACAATGTGGAAACTAATCGATGGCACCTATGCAAGCTATATTTCTTGTGTAATACGATAATATGCGAAGAGGCTAGCAATATCATTCTCTATGTACAAATGTTAAAATCTAAGTATATAGAAATAAGAATGTTTAGGCATCCATAACTTTAATAAAATATGAATTCGATAAGCTTAATTCCTACTCAAGGACTCAATTATCCACATGTCTTGATCCTTCTCCATATGTATGTACAAATTAGTAGCATCAAAGTTAGCTTCTTAGTAGCATAAGAGTGGTCTACTTTGAAACACCATGATGACTCATCAACGGAATCAAGTGATGTATAGAAAGTTATCCCAAGCTTACAACTGGAGGATAACTAATGGCCGAGTTGCATGGGTAGTAAGGTAAAGTTGATGATAGAGCCAAACTAATTAGGCTACCACTCCATTGTACTAGCAAACTGTCATAAAATTTGCTATTAAGGGGAGAAACATCCGATAAACGAAACTTTGTGATTTATTCTTGAAGGCCATCTTACCTCGTGAGCTATAAAATATAAGCTTTCAAGATATGTCGATATAATTTTCCCATCTAACTGCCTAAGTAATATAATGAATGTATCTCTCAGCTATGATAGTTTAAGTTATTGCCCCATAATGGCTTATGCATGAGGTTAAGACCTAAGCAGATGCTCGCACCTATCTATCAAATCAAGTGAATGCTATCATTGATTGCTTCCCTTATGCTCTCTGTGAGGGCACGACAATTAGCCACATATCTTACTTAATTAGCCCAAACAAAGGCTGTCCTAATTATTAAGTAGGTTCTAAACAACTTCAACGTTTTTTAAATCCTTATTAAGTTTGAAAAACTTGATGTTGGATGAATTTGCTTTACAAATGAAATAAAAAATGATTTAACTTCAAACATCATCATATGTATGTATACATTAGAAATTAGTCATCGTAAAAGAGTTTCATAGTGCTCCATGAAACTCAAGGCATAGAAACCCACCAAGTACTAGCCTATTAACCAAAGCCTAAAACGGTGATCAAGTCCGTAAGACAGTATCTCAAAGATAAAGACCATGATGGCAAGGAAGTAGAAAACAAATCAAAAAATCCATATAACGGTTTATCAAATATCAATAAGTGAGTACAAAATTAACTAATTAGTATCATTAGCAAAATCCCCATAAGATCTTAATACATAAAAATCATAATCACTAAGCAAATTGTGTGCAAAGTCCGTGTAAAGGTCATCACTTAAAAAAGGATTAAGAGTAAGCTCATAAGAACCTAGTACAATAGTAACTACAATCATATATAACATGCCACATAGGCTTAATGTAATAAGCAATTCTAGTTAATTATCTTATTAGGCAATTGATATGCTAACTACTACTTTTAAAATAAAAACTTGTATAATACTAGCAAGTACACTAAGTTGCATATATAATATAATACTAGTGAAGACTAGGTCGTTTCCATAAGGATTAAAACTAGCTTTCAACTATATTAATCTTACCTGTATCTAGGTATATCAAAACATACTAAAATAGAAGAATGTAAATCTACTTCTAATTAATATAAAATATTAAATGGGATAAAACCATTAGAAATATCTGAACTTTCATATTTTTCTTTCATTTTAATACGTAAACTTTAAATTTTTTTATTTTAATACCCTGACTTTTCAAATAAGACAAATTAGTATTTTTGTTATAATTGCTATTATAACGAATACTTATTTGTTTCATTTAACAAAGCTGAAGTACCAAAACAAAATAAAAAATAAAGTTTAGCACCAAAATGAAAATAATATGAAAGTTAATGTATTTATATTATTATTTTACCATTTTATAATAATAACCGTTATAACAGAAATACTAATTTATCTCATTTTAAAAGTTAGGGCATTAAAATAAATAAATTTGAAATTTAGATAGTAAAATAAAAAAAAATTTGAAAGTTCAAGTACTTGTATTAGCTTTATCGCAATATCAAATCCATTTCTAATTAATACAGAAAATATAGAAAATCAATACTTAAAAGACTAAATCAATGAACTAGCAAATTAGAATATTGAATTGATGTTAAGGATCATGATATTAAAATATACCATATTTGACTATTGGATCTTTAAATGGTTTAGATTATTTTAGTTGAATTTCCTTTAAAGTTATCAAAGTAATAAAGTATAGAATCACCTTCTCTCAAATTGCGAATTATCCTAATTAATTAACTAAATCTTCTATTTTTAGAAAAGATTATTTAGTTAATTAATCTTTTTATGTTCTAAACCCTAATCTAATTACATTGCATTATCTCTAATGTTTTATTCGTAATCCAATGTTAGTTTGTTATGAAATCAATTTAGTTTTTTTTCAGATTTTAATACAATCTAATATGTATTTCATTAATCATAAAACACATATCCGATTGCAAAAATATTGAGAATATCAATATTCTAATATTTATATAGAAATATCACTGATTCACCAATCTAATATCTCAAAAAAAAAAAAATTAATTCGTAATTATATAAAGCACACAAATCATAAAAGGAAAAATGCAATCCATAAACAAATAGATCAAGAAAGGAAGAGAAAACTTAACTTATATAAAAGAATTTAAAGTTTACAATCATTTGATCTTCAATTAAATTATGTCACCCTTGTGATCGGTATTAATCCCATTAATTAAAAACTAAAAGAAATTAAACCACAACTCTAGGGAACGGCAAAAAGAATCTGCCAGTAAACGTGTATTTCTTGGTGTTCGTCTGCGGCCGTCCTCTCCTGTTGCTGCCACGAATATGTTTTTATATTTTTCTTTTCAACATACTGACTTTCCTTTTCTATCTGAACCCTCGGCATTGTAGACTTCACTTTCGTAAGACGTAGACTAGTTGGACACAGGCCGAGCAAAATTCATTGCGTTTGGGCATTTCTAATTGCATTGTAGAGCATGAAGCTAGATTATGGAAAGCTGGACCGTGGCTTCAATTGACTTTTGTTGGACCCTCAATTCATGTTGTGACGTTAATTGACTCTACAAATTGCATGGGTTGGGTGTCGTTCAATTGAAAAACATTCCGTGTGTTGGGCTTTTCAATTTCACGTGAAGATGGGCTTCAATTTCGAATGACGACATCTCAAATCAATGTAATGCATGGCACGGGCTTCATGGACGTGGAGCTTCTATTGGACGGAAGCATGATGGGCTTTAGACTTTAAATTAGATACATGGTACCTTGCACCACGTGACCACGTCAATTAATTGATCTTTAAAAACTCATAATTCTTTCAATTAGAGTACAAATTAGGTGAAACTTAATTCGTTTTTTTCCTTTTCATTTCAATTATTCATCTAAGATTCCAAATAAAAATATTTTCTACTTAAACACAAAATATTCACAAAATACCCACAAAAATATCAAACGTATCATAAAACCCATTTGTAAATATATATAATAAAGCACATATCAAACTTTTCTACTTTTAACCTTTTGCTTATCCTTAAACAAAATAAATAAAAAACAAGAAAAACATTTAAGGACAATAATTCTTTAATTACCATTACATAAGAAAATTAACCATATATTGCAATCAACCAAAGCTCAATATCAATTTCGATTCTATAAATAAAAAAAAAAAAATTCAGTTCCTTAGCAACTTTACTTTGCATATAACCATACCCTTAAAACACAAAATACTTAAGTATTAAGTAATAAAACGATATTAAAGTTTAAGAGTTATCTATGTAAATTAGAGTATTACTCATATCATTTAGCTAAAGATTAACAAACTTAAGCTCATGTTTAACAGCTTCCTAATGAGGATAAAATCATTAAAATTTTGTATACCTCGCTAACATATATATACTCTTCTCTTCCATCTCTTTAAGCATCATAATTCCCAGTAAATATATATTACATTCACCTATCCTCTGATTATCCCCTTAGTATCTATTTTCGTTAGGAAGGCTTTTCAATTTAATTCAACTATTTCATTTATGCACAGTTACTTTAATTAAGTTCATTGGTAGCGGAATTCAAATCTCGCTCTTTTGATTGACCAAGGCAAATCCTTACTAACTTATCCTTACATTGGCAATGGGAAAAAAACCTTACTCTTTTGAGAGATCGAGACCGATCCTTACCAATATGATAACTTTATTTTATTTCATTTCATTTCATTTCCTTTTTCTCTTTTTTTTTTTCATTTTTTCTAACCTCTAACTAAATTGATATTTCAAGGGATTTTTAAGAAACAAGTTTTATTTGTTCATTTTCTGTGAATTATAAGGCTCTAAAAACTTCTAAGGAATGAGTATATAATAAAGCAAGCTTAAAAATAAAAATGACTAACTCATAACTAGTAACATTACCCTCATCTTAAGTCTAAAATCTAAGCCTAAATAATATATAACTCTACTTCATACAAATTATACAATTCAATTGCAGCAATGTGTAATAAGGTCATAAATAATCAAGTAAAATTATGTATAAAATCGAAAAAATTATGCCCAAAAAGTTCCTATTTATTCAATTTGAATGCAAACTTAATTTATGCAATATAATAGTTAATAATTTCTATGAAAAAACAAGTTTAAGGTAATTTAAACTTAAAAGTTCAAAGTGCTTTATAACTAGCATCACATCAAAGATAACACTTTATCCCTTCCCCCCACACTTAAACCGTACATTATCTCCAATGTACGAAATAAAACAATGAAAAGCACAAAGGGAAAAAGAGTAAAGAAACCGATACTTCCCCAATTAAAGGGATTAGTATAAATTGCCTTGCCTTTTACCATATCATCTTCATAAAATTGTCATCATTTTCTTTAAATTCTAAAACCTCTTCTGCTTCATCAACCTCCTCTTCCTCATTTGAACTCTCTTCCTCTACAACTTCTTCTATGACTTCCTCAACCTCCTCAATCTGCTCAGTCACCTCATCCTCGCTGTCGACAGCTTACTCTAAACTTGTAATTTACTTCTCATGGCCATTTTCCTATCCAAAGAAAAAGAAGTCTCAAGTTAATATTTTATTGACCAAAAGCTTTCCTACACTTAGAACAAAGAACTATATCAAAACCATAATTAAGTTTGAAAGAAATGATATTATAACTCCTTTAGAACTTTTATTAAATACTTAATGTGCATGCATAACGTAGTTGTGTTCTTGAGAAATCCTTTAAGCAATCCTCATAACTATTGTTACATAAGAAATTCTAAACATGCCTAATCACTAAATCTTACAATTACATGAATGAATAGCACTTTTATATTGATTGACATTAAAACCTCAAGTGCTAAAATAAAGAACAAATAATGTAAATTAAGGCAATCCAATACTTTCACTCATGAAACTTGAATTCTGTCATAACCAAATCATACTTGTTGCATTACGATTATGGTAGTCTCACTAAACAAATTTTCAAATTAACACATGCAACACAATATCGAAATAAGTATGAAAAAGGTGGAGATTGAGGTACTTACCTTGTTCTTAAAGTGAAGTAAAGTGGTGATAATCCTTACTAGTGTATAAATGTAGAAGAAAGTGAAGTGTATTTGAGTGCTTGTAAGTGTGTGTGTCAAACAATGAGAGGATGAGAGGAATGTGTGTTTTGTGTCATGCAATTGTAATGAAAGAGTGAAAGGAAGAGAATTTTTAGTGACCTTTTATATTGTGGCCGGCATTACTAGGAGACATGACTGTATCTCTTAATCATGTAACTTTCTGTAGGTAAAACAAAGTTGGGCTTTGGGAATGACATGACTTCAAGACATGGTCGTATCCCTAGGTTGTGTCGCTTTTTATGAATGATGCGACTAATACCCCTACAAAACAACACGACCAAGAGACACGGTCATGTAACTTGTTGTATACAATTTTTTTTTAAATGCTTAATCTAATCCATGAAATAAATAAAACAAGTAATAAATATACTAAAGCAAGTAGTTAGCATAAGATTACTCATGACTCTTAACATCACAAGAAGGATAGAGGGCTAGATCTCGAAGGCTATTGAGGGTTAAGAGAGCAATTCTCGACTCATCGTGTTGAAACCAAGGAAAGTAGTTCATATGAAGGACACCACCTTTCATATAAACATCATTGATCCACCATCGATGATTATAAAGGCTAACACAACTCGCTCTTACCACTAATCCATTTGCAATAGCTAAAGCTCCTAAATCTCCCTTATCATCTCGAAACCATGCTTATAAACGTAGCCTTATTTAAGGGTATTGACTTACTAAATCGAGATGACCAAGCAAAAGCAGCATTCAATCATTAAAGCCAAGTACATAATTAGTTCAATTATTCAATTTCTATCTTAACAAACAACACATAAGGTTACTGCTTACTTATATAGTAGAGCTTAAGCTATGAAGCAGAATAAGTAATGGGGTCTAACTTGTAAATTAATTAATTAATTATTAGAAGCCATCATATTGTTGATTAAGATGGAATTATTTAATGATTTTGAACCATCTTATCCTTAAATCCTTTAAATTTAAGTCCTTCAATTAGATAAGGTCTATTCAGGTTATACCTTTAGAAGGTTTATGTACCTAACTAGTTTTCAATGTAATTGGGCCCTTTCTAAATAATTGAATTAGTTAGTCCCTTAGAAAGTTATTGCTTATATTTATTATCCAATTGGTATTAAATTATTTATTAGGTTTAGAGACTTATTACCTTCGAGGCCCGAATGGTTTTATCTTAACTAAGTGCCATTTAGGTTATAGACTCTAAAGGTAAAATGGGCTTAATCGATTTTGGCTAGAGTTGAGCCCATTAATTAATTCAACTAAAGCCCATCATTAGTTATTAGCTTGAAGAGAAATCTTAAGTCCATTAAGTTTAGTTAAATTATAAGTTCAAGACTTTTCCTAATGTTAAGTTCATGAAAGGCATAGACTTACTAAGGGAATATAGGCCTAAGTAAATTTTGGAATTTGGTAATGGCCCATAAAGGAGGTAATTACTTAATTAATTAAATTCTCCATTAAACTAGTTTAGTTATTCATTAAGTCGACTTAATCAAATTGAATCAAATATCAAAACATTGGTATAGACTGGCTATAGTACAGCAACGGGTCTAAGCAAGAAAGATTAGAGAGTTAATTGATACTCAGTAATCCGAAAATGCTAGCTTTAAGAGCTTAAGAATGACTTTACTCGAAAGAGGAAAGTTCCAAGTGTATGTATGTTCTTTTACTATCTGGTTCTTTTACTATCTGATTCTTATCATCCCCTTGCTAATTACAAATGTTGCTAGTTACAGTAAGTCCTAAAACCCTAGTGGCAAAATTATAAATAATGTATAAGGCCTTGAACCCTAAAGAATGGGCCCATAATTAAAAATAAAGAATATATGTATAAGAATACAAAAACTATGCATTTGATAGAAGTCGACATGTAGTCACTCGGCCTGTCTTAAAAGGAGTAAGATCTGAACTGGGTAGGGTCGGCAGTTGAATGTCTGGGCTTGAGAAGGAGTCCCTAAAGTCTATTAGTGCTTGGTCGAGATACTTGAAAGGTTAGCCTATAATTGCTGAGTACTAGAATTAATCGGTACTAGTCTCTTTGTGCCATGCCAAGTGGATCTTTGGCCTTGAATCCTCGGTTGTGTAGTCTTTCGGCATTCTGGAAAATGACAAACTTGACGCCAAGTGGCTCCTTTTCTTCCTTTTGATCTTTTAGTACTAGCTTAACCTTGATAAAAGTTGTTCAACCTCGGCCTTGAACAATTTGACCTCGGGTTAGAATAGGATGACATCGGCGTTGGCTTGGGATAGGTTAACTTCGCTGGGAGATAGTCGTAAGCTGATTCCTATCATTACAGTGGGGTCGAAAAGAAGTAGTCCTCGACGCTAAACAATGAGCATGGGCCGGGATGCCAAATAAACTTTTCTTCCCTTTCCTCTTCACCATAGGTGCCGAGTTGCTATAGACCTCCTCAACACTCATGGGGGTTAAGCAATAGCTCTTCCTATCCTTCTGAACCATGTAAGTGTTAAGGAAGCTATCATGGATTACCTTCCGGTCATACTCCCATGGCCGACCAAGAAGTAAATTTGCAGCATTCATAAGGACCACGTCAAATTCAATCTCGTCCTTATACTACCCTACTGTGAATGCTATTTGAGTTCTTTTATGCACATGGACCATATACTTGTCATTAAACCACTTCAATCCATAAGGTCAGGGATGTGGGTAAGTTGGTAATTTCATCTTCTCCATTAACTTGGCAGAAACGACATTGGTATAGCTTCCTCTATCAACAACTAGGGAACAGGTCTTCCCATTCACCTAGCATTGAATATGAAATAAATTTTCCCTTTGTTCGGGATTTGCCTTTAAGTAAGCTTGTTGGCTTGTCATAGCTAAGAGTTCATCCAGTTCTTAGCATGGACATCTTCTTTTATCAACTCGTCTCCCGAACTCTTATCGCTCTGACTTTTTATTTGAGCTTTGGGTCCTTTACCCTTTAAGACCATGACCCTTTTATTCGGACATTGAGAAGCAATATGCCTGTAGCCTAAACACTTGAAGCATTTGACTTTTTTGGCCCTGGTGCCGGGTACTTTTTCCTTCTCTACTTTCTTTGTTTCGGTCTAATCTAATTGGCTAGACCCACCTCTTTCTAACTTCTTCTCTAGCCTTCTCTTAGCATACTTTTCAAGTTTAGGGCTAACCAGTTGAGGTCGGTTAGTCGACCTCTGATGCCTTCTCTACCTTTGTCTTTCTACTCTTAATGCCAGATTGATCAGCTTATGCAATGAGTTAAATAGCTAAAATTCGACTATGTCGGCAATGTCGTCTTAGAGTCCACTTAGAAACCTAGCAATGGTATGGTCCTGTAGCTCGATAATCTTACATCTTGTCATCAAGGTCTCAAACTCTTACAAGTACTCTTCGACAATGTTTCGGCCTTGTCTTAGGTGCTAGAAAGCATAGAGTATCTCCTACTTAAAGTAAGCCAGCACAAAGCATTGGTTCATTAACCTCTTTACAAGCCTCTAAATTCTAATCGACTCTTCTCTTTTGGCATCTCGCTTGGAGATCAATTTATCCCACTAAAGACTTGCATATTCAATAAGGGATAATGAAGCCAGCTTAACCTTTGTCTGGTCTTCACACTCATAGCACTAAAACAATTTCTCGACTCGGGGAACCTTGTCAAGGAACTCTTCAAGTTGGTTACTCCTACTGAAGGTCGGTAGTTTAAGTTTGATGCTGTCAAGTCCTTGGTTATGTGCTCAAGCTTCATCCTTTGCATTCTTAGTTGGTTGATTCACCTCGGATCGGCCACTTCTATTGGAACTCTACTAGGCCATATTTCTTCTCGACCTCGGCTCTTTTCTTCAGGCTCTTTGATCCTCCTTGGAATCAACACTCTTGTCAATACTTCTTCTCGGCACAGGTTAGTCCTTTTTTCTTCTTAGCTTGGCAGCTCTTCTTGGCTGTTGTTCATTATTATCAAGCTCATTGGAGTCACTTTTATTGGCGAGTGTTTGTTCCCTTCTTTCACCTCAACTAACATGTCTATGGCCTCTAACTAAACCAATAAGCTCATGGATTGAGTTAGTGAGATTCTAAATCTGATATTCTAAGTTGTCAACACATTGCCTCGAACTTCCATGAAGGCCATCACCACTACTATTGACACTATCTTCAGATATTCTTATCCATACAATAATTTATAGAGAAAATTAGAACAAACACGATTTTCAACAAAACATAACTACAGTAACCTAGAAATGACTACTAATCAACTTCTATAGCTACCCATGACTATTAAACACTTCTACAGCAACTAAAATCAACTACTGTTACTCAACTTAACAACAATACAATACAATGGTTACTAAGCACTCAGACAACACATTATACTGCAAAACAAAAACTAATTGAATGTTCAAACGACAAGCAAACTTTGAAGAACATTGTATGTGTGTCTCCCTAAAGCTTTGATACTAAGATGGTACGATAGTGGGTCTTGAACCCAGAATGAGGCAATCAGGGTTGAAGTAGTTATGACAAATAGGGAGTAAAATTGGGTAAGGGGGGTTAGGTTGTGTTTGACGATGAATGTATATGGATATCACATTCTAAGACATAAACACAATCGGGGGATGAGCTCAAATTAGGGTTCGATACGACTCACGAACTCTAAATATCACTCGGGTTTCAAATGAGAGGTTAAATGTGACTCGCTAACTCGCTCTAATGAAGGATTCACCGCAATCTTAAGGACAAGATTGATAAGAATGCAAGAAAGATTAAATAGTTAATTGACACTCAATAATTTGGCAATACTAACTCTAAGAGCTCAAGAATGACTTTGCTTGAAAGAGGAAAGTTCCAAGTGTATGTATGTTCTTTTGCTATCTAATTCTTGTCATTCCCCTACTAATTAGAAATGAAGCTATTTATAGCAAATCCTAAAACTTTAGTTGCAAAATTGTAAATAATGTACAAGGCCTTAAACCCTAAAGAATGGGCCTATAATTAAAAATAAAGAAACTATGTACAAGAATACAAAAATTATGCATTTGATAGAAGTCAACATGTAATCACTCGACCTATCCTAGAAAGAGTAGGATTCAAATTGGGCGGGGTCGATAGTTGGATGTTTGGGCTTGAGAAAGAGTCTTTAAAGTCTTGCAGTGCTTAGCTGAGATACTCAAAAGGTCAACCCACAATTGCTAAGTACTAGAATTAATCAGCTCTAGTCTCTCCGTGCCGTGCCGAGTGGATCTTTAGCCTTGAGTTCTCAACTGTATGGTCTCTTAATGTCTTGGTAGACGACAGACCTAAAGTCGAGTGGATCCTTTTCTTCCTTTTAGTATTTTAGTATTAGCTCGACCTTGGTAAAAGCTGTTTGGCCTCAACCTTAGCCTTGAACAATTCGGCCTTAGCCTTAAGTTAGAACAAGTTGGCTTTAGCTTCCAACAAGTCGGCATTGGCTTGGGATAGGTCAACTTCGATTGGGAGATAATCATAGGCTGATTCCTATCAAACTAGGTAGGTAGACTAATTTGCTTCTTAGAACGATTTCATTTGACCAATTTAAGGCTTAATCGATCATGGTCTAATTCATTTAGTTATTGATTTGCAAATACTATAAATTTCATCACTATTATCATCAATTTCCACATATTTTCATTATTCTTGAATATTTTAGTTCATAAGTACCTTCTTACCAAAGTTCATGCATTCAAGAAGATCAAATACCACTTTCATCCAACTTATGATCCTAAACTTAAATTCAAAATTAGATATGGTGTGTTTAGAATTTGGTACTTTTTATTAATAATATACGAGTGAGTTAAATGGCTTAACTTAGCTTGACCTACTTTAACCTACGGGTCATATGAATTAGGTTCATTTAGCCCGCTTTTAAATGGGCTAAAATACTCTACTTTAACTCATTTAAAAAGTGGGTTAAACAGGTTGATCTGTGAGTCAAAGATGTAAATATATTAAACGGGTCAATTTAAACTACCCACTTTAAGCTGTAGGTTAAATGAGTCAGGTTCATTAAGTTTGCTTTTTAAATTAGTCAAAAAATCTTGACCTAGACCTATTTAAAAAGCGAGTTACACTGGTCAGGTTATAAGCCAAAACTTATTTACACACCTTTACTTTTAATCATTGAAATGGATTCAATAGTTACCCTTTAAATTTCCAAAGATGATTTCAAAAGATGAAAAACCTACATTCGGTTTTGGAAATTTGTTTACAATCAACACAATATTATGCCAATTCAATAAAACTTAACACAATCAAACAAAATAATCAATCAAACATCACAATCATACATGGAATATTATCAACAAAGCTGGAACATTCTAGAAATAATTCAAATTCAAGCATAAGTAGTCACTCATTCATCAAGATCACTCTTTGAAGTCCTTGAATCAACATAATTACATCATATAACAAATTAAACACATTCCAACCCCTAAACCAAGTCAAGTATCATTAACCAAACATGGAGATATGTTGAAAAATCAAATCAAAGCAAGATTAATTATACAAGCATGTGGTGGCAACATTGAAAAAATGATTAATTCAACATATCTTGCTTAAACTTAATATTTTACTCATCAAAATTTGTCTGCTTTAAATTAAATCAACCAAACACTTAGTAACATGCTAAAGCAACAATTGGGATTCCAAACCATTTAGGAAGGTCACAACATAGCTCAAGAACACAAACTCAAATTTTCAATTAATCAAAAGCCTATTTTAAGCATTTAACATCCTTTAAGTTGCATGTTATCAACGTTAAATTGCATCAAAACTCAAGATCAAACCTTTAAAGCATGATTTGCACATACTTTAAGTCTCATAATCCTTATTTTCTTAACTAAACTTCCATGAACTCACTTGAATAATATCTTAATAAATTAAGTACTTAAATCAATTCAAACTCTTATTTTAAGTAAAGGTTTGTAGCTTACTTTAGTTAAAACCAACTCAAAGCTATACCTATGTGATTGTACCACTTCAAGACTCCAATTAAGGAATACTTTAAGATTCAAAAGAAAACTTAAGATACCTAATTAGCATCTAAATATTAAAACTAAGCTATTAAACCAACTTAAACATCAAGAAATTGTCTCAAACTTACCTTTTGGAATATGGGTCCCATGCCAATGCCTCCTCAAGCTCTTAAGTTGATCTTTAATCTTCAAAATCTGACACATTAAACTAACTTGATTATTAAGTTGATTAGGATAAAACTTAATGTTTTAGCTAAAAGAACATCAAGGTTTATGGAAGGCTCTAGGGTACTTGCATTAAGAAGAATATTCTAAACAAACAAGGAGGATACTAGGGTTAGGGTTTTGGTGACATTTATTGTTTATAGGGGAAGTTTGCTGATCTCAAGGGCTCTTAAGATGCCACTTGTCTAATCTTGATTAGTCCTTATTTAATAATAGCCTTATAACCTATTTAGGGCTTTTTAATCCTTAACTTTATAATTAAATTCTTTTAAGCCTTTCGTACTCCAAAATATTAATTTAATTGCTAAAAACCAATTTTAGGTATCTCTTTGTAAAATTAGAAGTAGGGGCAAAATGGTTATTTAAGAAAAAGTTGCCTTAAAACTTGATTCTTTCCTTTCAATGACTGTTGAAATACCTATTTTTAATTTCTCTGTGTTTTATTTATTTTTAGGTTATTTTAATATTGGCTCTAAAATTTCTTATAGCTTGACAATGAGCTTACCGTTAGGGAAGTGAGAGGAATGTGTCTTTAGTCGTCATTGTTCCATCAAAGCTCTGATCAAATGCTAATCGAGTTGAATCAATGACACTTGAGTGACCTTAAGAAAATGGATCTAGGAATAGTACGACATGATTCATGAATGCAGTGAAATCTAACCCTTGATTTGTTTTAATGATGCCTTTCAGTGGCAACATGTTAGCCAAGTATTCTCCTACATATTGGAAAGCAATATCAAGTTACAACTTAACCTTAATAATGACGGTAACAAATTATGGGATCATTTTTACAATGCTATCCCACCCTAGCTTTGGTTTATGGAATGGTTGGTAGGGATAAATATTTACTATTCTTAACGTGTATTAGCCAATCATATGCATACTCTTATACAAGAAATTAATATATAATTATAAGAGTTTAATCCACCTATCCATATGTGTACACGTGATTGGGAGGATAATGTTCAAGACAAAACGTTGGGGACAACAAAATTTATCCAGCTGGCAATGGCCATGTAGCAAAGACCTATCTATCGATGTTGAATCTATCTTATTTTACATGTATGTGTGTATGTGTATATTTATATAAATGATATGATGCGATATGTCATACTGAGAACCAATAAGAGCGACGATATCGTGATGGGTTTGTTCTTATTGAAGGAATGAAAATAAGATGGGTTTTGTGAGGGTTTTAACAAATCTGCGAGCTACTAGCTAGATATGATACACTAACTAGATTCTATACGGCCTAATCATCACTTTGATATGATGCATAAAAAGATAACTAAGGTTGCTTGCCATAATCTTTGCTAAAAGGATTGATAAGAGCTGGTAAGAGAAAGCTGTCCAAGGGAAAAGACTCAAAAGGATTTTTCATTAATATGCAAAATTTGTCTAAACCTTACACAAGTATCTTATTTATACATAGTAGCAATCTTGCAAATAAAATTACTCAAAGGATGCCTTACTGGCATTCTTGTAAATATAAAATAACATGAGGGTAATTTAAGAATAATATAAGAAATAGGAAATCTAAATAACATAAGTAAAAATAGATATTCAAATGAGTTATTTGAGTGAAGAGCTGATGAGTTAGGTTAATGAGTTGTTTAAGACCCTAAAGACTTATTTTGGGTAGACTTGATTAAGTAAACTAGTCGAACAGACCTGCCAACTTGACGAGCTGACCTGAAGTGCTGACTAGACCGACTTGAAGATCTCTTGAATAGGTCTTCACAGGAGCTCTTCAATATCTCACGTGGGGAGCTCTTTAATGGGTCTTCATAAGAGCTCATGAGTAGGTCTTCATAATACAAGGAGCTCACTGGCAAGTCTCTAACACATGTAGAGCTCATAAATAGGTCTTCTATGCATGAGGAGCTCACAAACAAGTCATCGACACATAAAGAACTCATGAGCAAGTCTCCAATATAGCTTAAAACTTGGTAATTGATTAGAATGGTACCTTGTAGCATATCGTTATCATATATATATGACATAAAAGATGATTTAAGAGAAGAAATCGATGTACCCACTAATTTAAGCTGGAACGACATGCAAACCAACTCTAATTATTAGATCACCTTTATCCTCGTAATCTCTTCCAATTCCTAAGATTTGTGTTCAATCAATTACTATAATTATTAAATTAAACTCGATTAAACTTATTAAGATTAAAATATCACCGAATCACTCAGAATCCCTTGATTTAAACCCTAAATCCAAGCTTTTAACTTCCTTAATTGCATTAATTGATCAAGAGAGCTTAGGATTTGATCTTCATATGCACATAGCTCATGTCTCACTTTGAGAGCATGTTTGACTTAAAAATGGTAAAAATAATAAGAAAAAAGAACCAAATAGGCCCTAATACAAGTGTCAAGTTTTTAATAGTTGAAATATATGATAAATGACATTTATCACTTAACCTAAAGAGGCAAAATTGTAGGGGCACTATTACAATCTTACCATGTTTGTCCCTTACATAAATATAGTTAAATAATTAGCACACAAAGAATAAAACACAGAAGTGCATTTCATGCTAATAACTAAGACTATTAAATTAATATGCTGAAGAAAAGAAGATTACTTAAATTTTTATATTCTTATCACATTTCTTGAACAAACGATTGAAAAACAACATAAATAATATGAAAAAATAAAACCAAACAAACCTTAGTAGGATAGTCATGTTTGATAGTTGAAATATGTAACAAAAGTTATTTATGTTACATAGCTTTATAGAAAAAAAAAATTATAAGAGTAATGCTATTGTCTTGTTGTGTTTGTTTTTGAGAATTGTCTATAGCTTCTTTTATAGTTGATGGGCATTATTTTATCATAAATTAAGGTGATTTATTGAACTCAAAAGTGATAATATTATATGGTTATTTTTTAGTGGCCATATTGTAGAATTTCTCTCACATCATATAGTAAATAAAGCACATTCCAACCCATAAATCAAGCCAAGAATGATCAACTAAACATCAAAATACATTGAATAATCAAATCAATGCAAGATTAATTACCTAATTACATAAGCATGTGGCAATAACATTGAGAAAATGGTTTATTTGACATATCTTGCTTAAACTCAATATTTTACTGATCAAAATTTGTCTAAGCTATAAATTAAATCAATCAAACACTCAATAACATGCTTAAACAACAATTGGGACTCCAAATCATCTACAGTAGTCACAACATGGCTTAAGAACACATCCCCAAAACTTCAATCAATCAAGAGCCTAATTTAGGCAACTAACATCCTTTATATTACGTGTTATCAATGTTAATTTACATTAAAACACAAGACTAAACCCCTGAAGCATGATTTGCGCCTACCACAAGTGATATCGGCAACGGTTGTAGATGAACATATACGGTCGAAGGTATCACAAGAACCAATGGATTCAAAGTATAAGATGGTTTGAAAGATAAATGAGAGTCAAAGTTTTAAGCAGGGGTTCTCATGCACCGACGATGGATATGATGTACTAACGCCTAACATGAGTTCAAGTTACACTTGATATGATGCACAAGTACAATAAGAGGTGACTTGCCGCTAGTCTACACTCAAATAATGACTTAGATAAGAGTAAAGAGAGAGCAAGCAAGAAAATACTTAAGTTAAAAGGAAATGTACTAAATATTCACTATTTTGATTCTTGCTACTAATACAAAGTGAGGATATTTATATGGCCTAATTAAGGCAAGTTCTAGGATCCCTCTACTAACAAATAGATACCTATTTGAAATAGAAAATGATTACAAAGAAAAGACAAATTGGTAATAACAGAAAATGGAATATCCTTTGCTAAGACAATACGGTTGTCAGAGAGAGTACATGTGTTGGTCTCTCAATTCTGTGGTTCAAACAGATAATGAGTGTAGGCAAGAGTTGACTAGATTGGTCTTAGGCCGACAGCTCAGTAGGTCAAGAGCTTAGGGAGAGATTGCTCGAAAAGTCAGAACTTGTGTGCTTTAAGCTAGCAGATCAGCTCGACATTGGGTTGGTCTGAGCTCGAACGTTTGTTAACTTGAAATCATGTTAGTTCAATGTTCGGCTTTGATGAGGGTTGGTAGCATCAATGGGATCTTTCTTTACTTGTGAAACAGTGAATGGATTGGGAGAGCTCAAGAGATATATCTTATCGACTTGAAAGAACTTTTCTTCTTTTGAGGTTAGGTCCTTCTAGGCAACTCGACAGACTAAAGCAATGAGCTCTTAAGCTTAGGATCTAGTAATTGGTCCTTGATTATTGTCAATAAGTCTTTTGATCTTTATTTTGTTTCAACCAAACATTCATGAATTCACCAAATACATATCTCAGTAAATGAAGGACTTATATTATTTTAAACTCTTATTTAAAGTAAACATTTTAGCTTATCTCATTTGGAACCAATTTAAACCCATCCCTTGTGATTTGCACCACTTTAAGACTCATATTATGGAATTCTTTAAGTTTTAAAAGAAAGCTAAGATTAAAACACCTAATTAGCATCTAAAACTGAGATCGAGTTATTAAACCAACTAAAATATAAAGAAATTGTCTCAAACTTACTTTTTGTAATATGGGTATGATGCAAATGCCTCTATAACCTCTTAAGATGATCTTTGATCTTTAAAACCCAACTTAGATACATTAAACTAGCTTGATTAGTAAGTGGAATAGGATAAAACTTAAGATTTAGCTGAAAGAATGTTAGGATTTATGGAAGGCTTTAGAGTTGTGCTAATCTCAAGGGTTTCTATGATGTCACCTGTCCAAACTTGATTATTCCTCGTTTAGTAATAACTTTATGACACAATGAGTGTATTTTAACTCGTAACTTTATAATTAAATTTTTTTAAGCCTATGATACTCCAAAATACTTAATTTGTTTGCTAAAAACCAATTTGATTTGTCTTTTATCAAAATTGAGTGTAGGGAAAGATGGTTATTCAACAATCTTGAATCCATCCAGTACATATATACATACATATCTATATGTGTATGTATGTGCATGTATCTATATATATATATACACACACATACACATATATACACAAATTCACTTATACAACTATATACTCTTTTCATGACTTTGATACTAATAAGGGCACCTAAGAGAAGCTCAGTTAAATAGTAGGTACAAAATCTATTTGAATTATATGGATGAAGCTAATAGATATTTGGAAAGTACATTTTAATTTATATATTTTTTAATTTCTTCTAAAATATATATCAGCTAAATAAAACATTTCTCCAAGTAGAGAATATGCCCAGATTATATATAATAAAAAATCTATTGCGTCTTCTAAATATTGGTTATATTCAATTAAATCGTCTCCGTTATTATCTTTGTTTTTTTGAGACATTGAACATTTATTATTATATTGTTCTTAGTATGTGGCATTGTCTTGCTAGGTCAACAGGAAGCCTATGAAATTCTCACCTTTTCTTCTGATCAGTCCCAGTTTTTAGCCAATTTACTAAAGAACTTTTATATTATTATTATTATTGAAATATTAATCAGTATGGTCTAAAATATTTTCAATTTGCCTAAATAACAAAAAATACAATCTATAAAATTGCTCAAGAAAAGTAATACAATCTTTTAAATAAGTATAAAATAATTCTATATCCTATTCATTTTTACGGAAAGGATTATAATCTACAGACATAAAGAGAATACAAATATATACGAGAGCAATTAATAACAATCATTATTAATAATTAAAGTATAATATTACTCAAGAAATTCTATTGCACTATCTAAATAATCATAAACTTGAATATCAACAACAGATTGTGACATAAATATATGAACAAGATATTATTAAAACCACCACAGGCGCCAGTGCCAAGACTAGTGGGGCTTTATGCAAAATTATGTAAATATGAAACCTCGAAAAGAGGTAATACCAGCCAATTATGGGGTTTGTAAATTAAATTGACAGATCTCGTGGAATTATATTTAATTGATTTGGAGATTCCCCATACAAGATATAATATAAAAGAAGAGATAAAAAATCTAAAATCTTTATTAATTTGAAACAATTTGTACAAAATATAAGAGCATATACAGATATTCAAAGAAAATATTGAAAATATTGAAAATATTTGATAGAGAATTGGGAATATTGAGAGGTAATTTGTATTCTACCTTAAGATTGAAGCAAACGATATGCTTAAGAAAGGAAAGTATTTGAATATTGGAATGAAACTGATTTGTTTTGGTGGAAGTAAGATCGGAAGTAGGAGAAGATATTGTATGTGTATGAGAGGAAGAAGGGTGAGTAGAGAAAAGAGATGAGAAAAGAAGGGAGGATTATAGAAGATGGAGAAGAGAGAGGTAGTCTAAGAGGATGAGAGAAAGAGAAGGAGAAAGAGGTTGTATGTCCAACCTTGTTTCTCCATGGTAGAGAGGACCTATTTTTATAATTGAGAACACCGATTGGTTACTGTTGTGAACAGTAATATTGTGGCTGATAGGGTACTGTAGAAATAGTGAAAGTATCGAAACATTTTACTATAGTGAATAGTAATATGTTAGATGGTGGATGCTGACATTATTGATGGTGATATTGTGCACTGTGGTACATGTGTACAAATACTGTATTCCTACTGCATTTTACAGTGAAGAATTACATCGAAAAATAAAATTACAATATTTAAAGATCACCTAAGTCTGTCCCATAGCAGTCATCTTCATTTGAATTTCCGTTGTAATGAGATGTTGACTCTAAGTCTGAACTTGATCCTTCGGTTGATTTGTTGATATTTGCTAATGCTATTTTCAGAATCTGCTTCATTTGTTCTGGAGAACTTGCACTAGTCGGAGAAGAGATAAAAAAACTTCTATTATGATATTGTGGAGTTGAAACTTTAGATGGTCCAATCGTAGAATTGTGTTTGATTTAATTTAAAATTGAATCTTCTTCAAGTTTATTCCACATCTTGAAATTGTTCTACCATTTAACTTTATACATTATGACTAAATTGGTTATATTTGAGGTTTGATTGGGTTTGTAGTTGAACCACTATGTAATAATGCAATATACACCAATGTGTAAAAAATATAGCATTTCTTTCTAGAAATTTTTCTTATAAGATGCTGGATTGTATTCTTTTATGAAAGTATTGAAATCATTCCTAGCATTTTCATGAATGATTTCAAAGATTGCTTTAAATTATTCCCATCAGTCTGCAAACCAGTTAGGCGCTCGAAAAAGATATGTAGATTTCTTTTCGAAGAACAATTATAAAAAAATATTAGTTAAGTATGTGATCTTTTTAGATTCATTTGTAAAAAACATTCCACCAAGCCTATTATAATCAAAATAATTATAACTAGCTTGATGACCTAGCTGTATAGAAAAGGGTTCTATATTAAGCTTTATTGGGGTTGTTGGATGGGTTTGTCATTCTCTCAGATTGATTACTCTCAAAATTCTGGCTGTAGAATAGTTAACCATGCCTTCTTTTTCAAAATGTTTGAATCTTATTGAATCAGTTTCAGTCAAAACTTTTTCATAAAACTGGATTGGTTTGTAAATATCATATGGTACATAATAAAAATCTTTTGTAAAAATTTTTCTTGCAAATTCAAAAGGGTCCTTTTCAAATAAGTTTTTTTTTTAATAGAGAAAACATATCTGGTAATTGGTTTTATAAAAAATTTGGACCTTTGACTTGTAGGTATCATTGTGAAAGGTACAGAAGTTATTACTTCAGTAACTTGAATATTCTGACTTTCTATTTGTTGAGGAATTCCGAGCAACATTGGGATTTCATTTCTTGATTATAAAGCTATTGAAATTGCTTTCAGCAATCTTAGAGTGACTTCCATATCGACTAATTGAGAAAGAGCTTCATTTTAAGTATTGGAAATGGATTGATTATTTAAAGATATTGGTTTTGATGTCCTAGAAGAGGATTCCTCTTTGATTGTTAATGGAGTGTTAGATGACTTACAAACATCTAACCAGGATTTAATATTGGTCAACCCTTTACTTGAGGTGGAAGAAATTTTTTCTTTTTCTTTTCCTTTATCCTTCTCCTTCTCGAGAGGCATCTCTCTACAAGAATTCACGAATAAGGAAATTAAGAAGAGAATTAGAAGATCCATTAATATGCTCTATTTTGAAATCAAATACAGAAAGAATTGATTGCCATCGGGCAAAAATTTGTTTAGATAAAATATTTTGAACATCTTTTATTAAAACATTTTTAGCAGCTTTGCAATCAATACGTAAAAGAAATTTTTTATTTAACAAATCTTCTTAAAATTTGGAAATCGTTAAAACAATTGCTAAAATTTCTTTTTTGATTGTAGAATAATTGCATTGACAATCATTCCAATTTTTTTATACGAATTGAACAATATATTCTTTATTGTCTTGTTTCTATTATAGAATTCCTTCGAATCTTAAATTAAAAGTATCGGTTTCTACCACTTTTGGTAGTGAATGATCTGCAATGTATAAACAAGGAATAGCTTTAATTTTTTGCTTAATTAATTTGATAGCATTTGTATGTTCAATTGACCATTGAGGTGGATTTTTTCTTAACCTTTGATATAATGATTTACAGATTATATTAAGATTTGGAAAGAAATCTGCAACATAATTTAAACTTCCTAAAAATCTTTAGAGTTGACTTTTATCCTTAATTTTATTAGGAAATTTATCTGCAAACTTTATGGATCTCTAAATAGGAATTATTGTCCCATTGTGGATATTGAAACCTAAAAATCTAATCTTAGTCCAAAAAAGACTAATCTTAGAAAGTGAAATTACTAGGCCATTTTTCTTGACTATATTGATAAAGATTTTTATATGTTTGAAATGCTGGTTTACATTAGATGAGAACATTAAAATTTCATCTATATAGATTATTATGAAATTGGTGAAATCATTAAAAATTTCATTCATTATTCTTTGAAATTCAAAATGAGCATTTTTTAATCTAAATGACATTACGTTCCATTCATATTGACCAAAAGGAACTATGAAGACAGTTTTGTACCTATCACTTTCCTTAATCTGGATTTGCCAACATCCAAATTTCGTATCGAATTTTGAGAATATTTTGGCATTATTCAACCTATTTAGTAAATCTCTTTTATTAGGTATTGGATACTTAATCCATTTAAGAGCAGTATTAAGAGATTTATAGTTAATTACTAACCTTGAAATACCTCTTTCTATTTCTACATTTTTATTGACGTAAAAAGTATAACAACTCCATGGAGACTTACTCTTCTGGATCAATTTTTTATTAAGCAAATCATTTATTTCATTCTTACAATGGTTCAGGACTTCATTATTCATTTGGGATGGTTTGGCTTTTGTTGGAATATTTTTTTCATCGAAATCATTTTCATATGGTAAGTTCACTATGTGTGACTTACAATTCCAAAATACATTTGGGAGTGTAGAGCAAATTGAATTTTTTATTTCTACTTCTAAATTAGAAAATTTCATTATTGAGTTGATTTTCAATATTTTTAAACTCAAGATCATTTTTCAAATGCCTTAAATGATTTTCTTTGCATTGAATTAAATAATTTAGTTCAGAAATTAAATCATTTTTTAATTCACTTATGTATTTAGTTTATGGTTTTGTGATAAAATTGAATATAATTTTCCTTTTGAAATATTGTGTTTCAATTCCATTTTTATTAACAAAAAATGGTTGGATTTGATTTATGAAAGGAGTTCCAAAAATAACATTTTTATTTAAATTTTTAACAAGTATGAAAAAAGTTTTATATGAAGCATTATCTTTTAATACTTCAACATTGGATAATTTGTAATTGATGCATAATTTGTTACCAGATGTAAAACTTAGAGATTAGGTAGTTTTCTCAAAATATTTGGTTGGAATTAACCCTTCTTTAATGCAATTTAAATTTGCACCAGTATCAAATAATGCAGCTATTTCCAAAATGAATTTATATTGATTCTAATTGAAATATTAATTATCTATTTTCTTGTTGTTATTTGAACAACATGTATTAGATAATCATTATTATCAAATACTGGCAAAACATTTGAATTTTCTTCATTTGATGTTTTAAGATGGTTTTCTGGAACTATTATTTTTTGCTTAAGTTCAAGAAGGTTCTTTTGAAGTTTTATTTGTATTAATTTTAACTCTTTTATTTCTTGTTTTTAGATATTGATTTCACTATGCAGATTATCAATAGTTATTGATTTTTTCTGTTCTAAGATTTCATTGAGATTATAAGGTAAATTTGGCATAAAAGTTAAATTGGGTCCATGAACATTTTTTATGAAATCAAGTTTTTCATTATCATTTGGTAATTGGTCCATGTTACGGAGAATTTTTTCTTCTTCATTTATTAAGACATTAATTTCATTTTCTTCTTCAAATGATGAAGTTGAAGTGGAATCCATGTCATTGGCCTAAATTCCATCATTACAATAATTTTCTGATGAAGAAGATTCATTATCACAAAATATATACAGGATGTTTTTTATTGTTTGTTTATCCAAATTCAATTCATTAAGTTTGTTATTGATTTTGCAAAAATTTGTTGTATGACCAATTTTTTTATATTTATAATACCTTAATTGTTTATACGATTTTTTCTTGTATTTTTTATTTTCAGGTTTCTTTTCACTTTCAAATTTTTTAAAGGATTTTCTTTTGAAATTTCTTCAAGGTTTTTTATACGAACATTGAGGACATTTTGAAGAGATAAGAGAAGGTTTTTTAATCTTTTTTAATTTTGTGCTGACAAAAGAGGGATCATATTGGATACATAAACCACCAAGGCTTTGGCGTTTTAAATGCTGTTCATTTTTTAATTGTTTTTGCAATCTTATTGTAATACATAAATTAGTTTTAATTTTATTAACATATGATGCTAATTTTCCATATGACAAATTATCATAGGGAATTTTATCATTGTTTTCTTTTCTGAGTTTCTTTCTAACTCGTTTACCTATTAATTTTGGTAAATCAGCTAAAAATTTTTCTTTCCAAAAGGGTTTATTACAGTCATTCCTAAGGAAAACTCTCTGAAAAAAGATATCTTTATGTTGTCTAAATTCTCCTAAAGATTTGCACTTCATATTGGACAACAGATCTAAAGTCTTATCCTTAATATGTGAGGAGTCTCTTATGAAAAGTTGACTTATTGAGAATATTAAAGTATTAACCATGTCTTGAATTGATTCATTATTATCATCTAATATTCTTTTACCATTTTGATCAATTTTGCAAGAAGTGAGGATATTGATCATTTGTTCCTCAATGAGATAGTTATCTCATCATCTTTTTAATTGTCTAGTAAAACCAGAAATTAAAAGGAGTACTACTTGATAATCAGTAACATTTGGAACAGTTTTATTAGTATTTGGAAACATTATCATCTGATTAAAGACATTGAGAATTTTTTGTTCTGAATATCCATCAATATTCTATTCATATGTGGATCCTATACAATATTTATTTTGATAATTATCATTCTTTTCTTTAATTAGTATATCAGGAGGTGTTGCTCTTTGATAATACAATTTTTGGGGTTCTTTCCAATTAATTTTATTAATTTCATCATTTGATTTATTAATATTTGAATCTTTTAGAGAAATATTGGACATTGTTTTAGCTATTGATTTATTGTCTATTTTATCTAAGGAATTGATTTTTTCTGAAGGTGTATTATTGATGACAATACCCTTCTTAATTAAAGTTGGCGTATCCATATCCAAAAAATTGATTGGTTTTGAATATCAAGTTTCTTCTTTTATCATTTTATTTTTTATTATCTTTTTCCTATCTTTTAAGACTTTTAAAAACTTACTGTTGGGATTTTTTGGCATTTTAAATTGTTTAAACAAAGGTATATTTTTATTGGTTTTATTGTTTAGGGTTTTATTTATCTCACTATTGATTGTATCTTCTATCCTATTTAATTATTTTCCTATTGTATGTAGGTGTTGGTTAGTAAAATTATTTTGATTTATTATTTTCTTTATTCCTAAGCCTTCTTCATCTATTGCATTTTTAAAATGTGTAAGAGTTATTTCGGTATTTTTATGTATAGTTTTTATATTGCTAAGTGGAGGATGATTAGATTTTATCATTTGTTCATCACTTAGTTTCCATTTAAAATAATCATTAATTACATTAATTTTTTTAGGTTTCAGATAATATTCTTCAAACCATTTAAAGAAATATATCTAAGCACCAATTTCATTCATTGAATTATAATATTCACTTTTTATCTACATTTTAACATTATTGAATGTTTCAAAGTACCATTTTCTATTTTTTTTTTTTCATTTTTAGGTGAATTAAACTCCTTGTTCAAGAAAATCTTATTTGGCTCGAAAGGTTTTTCTAGGATATTATGTTCTAAGTGCCCTTGTTGATATTAGAGCCAAGGAGAGAGTATATAATTGTGTAAGTGAGTTTGTATTTTCTTAGTGAGACGATTTTCTCTGTGAAAATCTTTATCTTATATTTACTAATCACTTGGGATGAATTCTTTATGGAAAAATCTTAGTATTGTGATAAGCCTATTGAGGCCTAGCATAAATCCCGATTTTGAGTTAAGGATTACAAAGGGTCATAAATTGGAAATCATAATATTAGGTTTAATTTAGTCCTATTAATTAGATTTATAAGATTAGAAAAATTAATCTCTTTTGAAAATATGAATTTACTTAGAAAAACTATGACCTCTTCTAATTTTGCTCCCTTTGAGTAATCAGAAGAATCTATGTTAAATAATAGAGATGAAATATATTTGAAAGATTTTGATAAAGCAATAGATGAATGAAAAATATCAAAAATTTCTTATGATCAAATATATCAAATAGCCAAATGGAAAATTTTTGGAAAAAATGATTATATAATAGCCACTAAAGAAAAAGATATTCCTATTTCAAATGGCTTAATAACAATAAAACTTTTGAATGCTAATTCAATAAGAAAACATGCAAAAGAATGGAATTATATGCATCTAGGTCTAGTCTAGATAGGGGCAAAACCTCTTACTAAACTAGGTTTAAATACTTTTGTCTTCATGGTCTTTAGAGATACTAGGGAATTGGTGTATGAAAGGTTGATTCATGCAACAATTGAAACAGTCTTAACAATGGACCAATCCAATTTGAATGTTATCGGAATATTACTCTTGCTCTTAGAGACAAGACAATAATGAGTTATTTAATCCTTCAAATTAAAACCCATAATTACCACATGGTAGAAGGATCAATACCAATGGTTGTAATATATAGAATTTATTTCAAATTAAAGAAAACTACTTTTGGTTCTAAGACATACAAAATAGATAAAAGAGGCCAAACTCTTCTTATCCAAACAGACCTAACCAAAGCCAATGTTTTTGTCTTTAGAATGATTAAATGGTCTCAGGTCAATTTACTTGAGCATTGAAACGTAGAAACATAAATTTTTATAATGTATGTAAAATAGCTTTAAAAAATTATGGATATACTTATAGTAGTTATTCAAATTTTGAAATACATAATGAAAATTTAAAAAAAATGAAGAAATTAAGTTTTTTCTCATAAAAATTCTTAATATATAATCTAACATGTACAGAAGAAGGACGAATAAAGCTGAAACTAAACTTTTTTCTTTTTCTTTTTTAACAAAAATGCTATAAATTAAAGAAAACCAAATATTTCAACTTATTTTAAGTTATTGATGATATAAAATAAAGTATATAGTTTTCCTTGTAAACTTTATTATTGGAATTAAAACTTAGACAAAGGGTATAAAATAAGAAATTGGGAGGGAAAGAAAGAGGTAAAAAATTGCAACAGGATAGGATAGATATTGTAATGCCTTAAGAGTTGATGGTTTGTGATAACTCTGATTTTAAACATATTTCACATGGTGATTTTATAGTATTTCCCTTACATTTTTGGTTTTCTTTAAAGAAATTGATACTTAATTGAGTAAAATTTTGATTTCAAGGTTTGAACGCGTTCTAGGATCGAAAACGAAGAAAATGAATCAAGTTTCACTCAAATCGGAGTTCAAATGAAGAAGTTATGAAGTTTTGAAATTACACAGTCTAGGACATGGCCATGTCCCCAGGTTGTATCCATCCAGAAAAATTTGCCAGGTGCAGAAAGTTACACGACCTGGGGACACGGCCATGTCCCAGGCCGTATCTGGTGACGAAAACAGAATCCTTATAATACATATATAAAAGGATATCTGAGGGTTTAGACAGGAGAGAGACATTAGAGAAACGAACGAGACAAGAGAGAAGAGAAGAGAAGAGACTTAAGGAGAAAGAGAAGAAAAAGGTGAGAGCAACATCAACTTCAAGATTAGAGAGATTGTTCATCAATTAAAAGGGTTTTCCATGTTTTATTTTATGTTTTTGATGGAACTCGTTTTTAGATTCATTATAATAGCTTAGAATTCGAGTATTTAGGATTATGGAACCTAGGGTTTCATGTGACCCTGGGGTTAAATTATAATTTCAATAAAGTTTCTATCTTTTCTTGATTCAATTATGTTGTTTAATTGTTGATTGATAATTTTAGAGTATCAATATATGATATTATGTATGATGATTGAGAAATTGCATGTGTAATTAGATCTTAGCATAATTGGAGAGAATTACATGTATACTTAGAGATAAAATACATGTTTCTTCCGGAAAGTTGATTATTTGTGTGGGAATTCATTATACATTAATGCAATTCTAAGTTATATTACTAAGCGAAGAGATTCCGGTAAATAATTTAGGATTAGGGTTAATATGTTTGAGAAAGGTATTAACTTTAATTGTGAATCCCTCCGGTCAAGAATAATAGAAACTGAATTGAATATATTTTAAGTGGTCACATGTTAAACACTAGGGGAAATAATTCTTAAATACGTTATTAATTTCTTGAAGTCGTTCATATTTTTATTGCTTTCTAATTTGCTTAATCAAGTCCCATAATTAGTTTAGTTTGTTAATTTCAGTATTTTTAATTCATTCAACTCATCATAATTTTCTGGTTAAATAATAGAGCTAAGGTTAATATTAATACTCGAAATCTTTGAGGGATCGACTTTGACTCATATCTGCTATATTAAACTTGATAAGTGCACTTACCTTATATTAAGTTTTTGGCGCCGTTGCCGAGGATTTTCGATATTAAGAACGCTAGTTGCTTTATTACTTTGACCATTTTTTTTTCTTTATTTTCTTTTGTTTACATTGTTTACTTTTATTACCTAGAGCTGCAATTGATTTTATATTTTTTTTCCTTTGTAGCGCATGACCCGAAGCAACTCGGAAGATTTGGTAGAACTTGATTCTAAAATTGAGAGAACTGCCCTTCAAAATTTGAGTTCGCGACCTAGACAAATTGTGGCGACCATAGACGACGAGTCAATCGTTGAAATCAAGGAAGAAGGTGAAGAGGCCAACACTCAATTCATCGAGTAGGAAGATCCACCACACATGGCTAACAATGGGAATGAAGCAAATCGGACCATGTTCGATTATTCAAGGCCTACACTTATTGGAGCTGACTCTAGTATCGCAAGGCCAACCGTCGCGGCTAATAACTTCCAAATTGCACCTAACATCGTACAGATGGTGCAACAATATGTTCAGTTTGATGGTCTCCAAGATGAAGATCCTAATGCCCACATCTCTAGTTTTCTAGAGATTTGTGATACATTTAAAATCAACGGAGCCATGGATGATGCCATTCGACTGCGGCTATTTCCTTTCTCCTTGAGGAGTAGAGCAAAATAGTGGTTGAACTCCCTACCAAGAAATTCAATCACAACTTGGAATGAATTGGTAGAGAAATTTTTGGAGAAGTATTTCCCACCTGCATAGACCGCTAAACTTCGGAATGATATTTCTTGTTTTGCTCAATTGGAAGCGGAGACGCTATATGACACTTGGGAGCGGTTTAAGGACTTGCTCAGTAGGTGCCCACATTATGGCCTCCCACTATGGATGCAGATTCAAACCTTCTATAGTGGTCTCAATTTATCTACGAGACAGATGATTGATGCATCCGCAGGAGGTACTTTGAACACAAAGACACCTAAGCAAGCACAAAACCTGATTGAAGGAATAGCGATGAACAATTATCAGTGGGAAACCACTAGAGCCAAGAAAAAGGCTATGGGAATTTATAAGGTGGACTTGACCACTGCTCTGGCAGCCAAGGTGGATTTATTGAGTAAGAAGATTGATGCACTCTTAGTTGGCCCTCAACAAGTGCAATCGAATGTAAGTGATTTTGGTATGCAGGGGTATGGAGCATAAGAACAACTGGAACAAGTAGATTATCTAGGAAATCCACCTAAGCAACAAAATAACCCCTACAGCAACACTTACAATCCAAGATGGAGGAATCACTCCAATTTCTCATGGGGAAACCAAAACCAAGGCTAGCAGAAGACCAACTTTGGCCCATCTGAATTTCAGAGACCATTCTCACCTCCTCTCCCTCAAGAAAAGAAGTCCAGTGTGGAAGAACTTCTCACAAAATACATTCAAGGCAATGAGGCTCGCTTATCCAACATTGAATCCTCGCTGAGGAATCAAGAGGCTTCAAATCGCAACCTTGAGAACCAAATTAGTCAACTTGCGAAGCTAATCTTTGAAAGACCGCAGGGAACGCTACCGGGAAATATAGAGCCCAATCTAAAGGAACATGTTAAGGCAGTGACACTTCGAAATGGGAAGGAGTTGCATGCTGAGAGGAAGGTTAGCGAGGAGACTAGCAAGAGCAAGGAGGGGACGAAAGCAACGGAAGATGTAGAGTCATCAAAGGTGAAGGAATATCAACCACTTATCCTAAATCCCCAAAGACTCAAGAAATATCGCAATGACTAACAATTCAGTAAGTTCCTTGACCTCTTTAAACAACTGTATATTAACTTACCTCTTATTGATGCCCTATCACAGATGCCGAAGTACGCTAAGTTCTTAAAAGATTTGTTATCCAACAAGAGGAAGCTTGAGGAGCTTTCTACAATCATCTTGGATGAAAATTGTTCAGCGATCGTGCAAAACAAGTTGCCCAAGAAGCTAAAAGACCCAGGAAGTTTTACAATTCCTTGTCATATTGGTAATCTGTTAATTGACAAAGCTTTAGCTGATCTGGGTGCTAGCATCAATTTAATGCCTTATAAATTTTTTAAGAAACTAAGAATAGGGGAATCTAAGCCCACACGTATGAGTTTGCAATTAGCTGATAGATCTGTGACGTATCTTAGAGGTATATTTAAGGATGTATTAGTCCAAGTGGGTAAATTCATTTTTCCAGTTGATTTTGTGATATTGGATATGGATGAAGATTTTGAGTTACCTCTTATCCTAGGTAGACCATTCTTAGCTACTGCTAGGGCTATCATTGATGTTAGTGGTGGTAAGCTCATTCTTCGAGCAGGAGATGAAGAGATCATGTTTAAAATTTCAGAGGCTATGAAAAAATCTGTCGATCAGGATGATACTTACTACCTTTTGGATGTTACTGACACTTTTGTTTCAAGTTATATACAGGAAGTTCTTAAGGATCCGTTGGAGAGTTGCTTGCAATTAGACATAGAGGAAGCTTCGGAAGATCCTATCAAATCCGAGGTGGTAGCCTAATTGGAGGCAAATAAACCTATCTCTATTGAGAAAGGGTTTGAAGAGTTTAAAAAAAGGAAGGAAGCATAGCTGAAACCTTCAATTGAGGAGCCACCAGTATTGGAGCTAAAGCAATTATCTGACTACTTGGAACATGCCTTCTTAGAGAAGGACTCCAAATTACTGGTAATTATAGCATCCAATTTGGAAAAAGAACAGAGAGAAAGGTTGCTAAAAGTACTAAAGGAGCATAAGAGGGCCATTGCTTGGAAAATATTCGATATTCGAGGTATCAATCCCTCCTTTATACTCATAAGATTTTAATGGAAGAAAACCATAAGCCGGTTGTGCAGCCCCAGAGACGCTTGAATCTAAACATGAAAGAGGTAGTCAAAAAGGAAGTTATTAAACTCCTTGATGCAGGTATGATATATCCTATCTCTGATAGTTCATAGGTGAGTCCTGTGCAGGTAATTCCAAAAAAAAGTGGGATGATAGTAGTCCCTAATGAAAAGAATGAATTGATCCTAATGAGAACGGTAACAGGTTGGCGTGTATGTATCGATTATCGAAAGTTAAACGATGCTACATGTAAGGACCATTTCCCTTTACCTTTTATTGATCAAATGATAGAACGACTAGCTGGACATATGTTTTATTGTTTTCTGAATGGCTTATCTGGTTATTTTTAGATACCTATTGCACTGGAAGATCAAGAGAAGACCACTTTCACTTGTCCTTATGGCACCTTTGCTTATCGCAGAATGCCTTTTGGTCTTTACAATGCATCGACTACATTCCAGCGATGCATGTTAGCTATTTTTAATGATTTGATTGAGGACATAATGGAGGTATTTATGGATGATTTTTCAGTTTTTGGTAACTCATTTGACCTTTGTTTGGATAATTTGGACAGGGTACTTACCAGGTGTGAAGAAACCAATCTTGTCCTCAATTGGGAGAAGTGCCACTTTATGGTATAAGAGGGTATTGTGCTGGGCCATAAGATCTCTTATCGAGGAATTGAGGTGGATATTGCCAAAGTGGATGTGATTGCAAGACTCCCATCCCCAACTTCGGTTAAGGCCATAAGAAGCTTTTTAGGACATGCAGGTTTTTATAGGTGATTTATCAAGGATTTCTCCAAAATTGCCTGCCCTTTGACTAAGCTATTAGAGAAGAATGTGCCTTATGTTTTCTCTCAGGAGTGTTTGAAAGCTTTCAATATCCTTAAAGAGAAACTTACCAATGCTCCAATCATGGTAGTACCTGATTGGGCACTCTCCTTTGAGCTTATGTGTGATGCAAGTGATCACGCAGTCGGGGCAGTGCTGGGACAAAGGCGAGATAAGCACTTTCAACCAATTCACTATGCTAGCAAAACTCTTACGAATGCTCAAGAGAACTACACTACTATAGAAAAAGAGTTGCTAGCAGTTGTTTTTGCCTTTGATAAGTTTCGCTCTTATTTGCTTCTATCTAAGGTGATTGTTTATACTGATCATTCTGCCCTTAGGTACTTATTAGCAAAACCGGATGCAAAACCAAGATTGATTAGGTGGATCTTGTTGCTACAAGAGTTTGATGTAGAGATCAAAGATAAAAAAAGGTGCTGAGAATTTAGCAGCAGATCACCTATCCCGATTGGAGAATCCAAACTTGGAAATGCTCGACGAGAACGAGATTAAGGATGACTTCCTTGAGGAGCGACTCTATGCCATCGCCCAGGTAAATGATATGGAAATTCCTTGGTTCGCAGATATTGCTAATTTTTTAGCTGCTAGGATTATACCGAAGGGACTTCAACACCAACAAAAGAAGAAATTCTTTTCTGATGTGAAACATTATTTTTGGGATGATCCTTACTTGTTTAAAGTATGTGCAGATCATGTTATTCGAAGGTGTGTACCACATCTCGAAGGTTGGAGAATTTTGAGCTACTGTCATTCGAGGCCTACGGGTGGGCATCATAGTGCTAATAGGACAGCTCATAAGGTCCTAGAGGCAGGATTTTATTGGCCTACCCTATTCAAAGATGCCTAGAGACATGTTGAGAGTTGTGATCGTTACCAACGAGTGGGGAATATATCCCGTAGGGATGAAATGCCACAAAGCCCCATCATCGAGGTTGAGGTATTTGATGTGTGGGGGATCGATTTCATGGGTCCTTTTCCGAACTCTAATGGAAACAAATATGTCCTAGTAGCTATTGACTATGTCTCTAAGTGGGTAAAAGCTAAAGCCCTACCTACTGATGATGCTAGGGTAGTAAAAAAATTCTTAAAAGGCCTATTTTCTCGATTTGGCACCCCTAGGATAATTATAAGTGATAGGAGAACACACTTTTGCAATGCTCAACTCGACCAAGTACTGAAACGTTATGGCGTTACACATAGGCTAGCCACCCCGTACCACCCCCAAAGTAGTGGCCAAGTGGAAGTTGCCAATCGCGACCTTAAGCGAATTCTTGAAAAAACCGTAGAGTATCATAGGAAGGATTGGTCAGAAAAGTTAGATGATGCTCTATGGGCATATAGAACCGCCTACAAAACACCACTTGGGACCACACCCTATCGATTTGTATATAGCAAGGCTTGTCATTTACCGGTAGAGATAGAGCATAAGGCTTATTGGGCAATTAAGAGTGCTAATGTTGATTTTGAGCGTGTAGGTTCTCACAGGAAACTTCAACTAAACGAGCTAGAGTAATGGCGAGTGAATGCATATGAGAACTCCAAACTATACAAAGAAAGGGCCAAAAAGTATCACGATCAGCGAATCAAACAAGGTCAACAATTTAAAGAAGGTGATCATGTTCTTTTGTATAATTCTTGCCTTTGTTTATTCCCAGGTAAGTTGAAATCCAGGTGGTCTGGACCATTTATAATTACATAAGTTTTCCCGTATGGGACTGTTGAAGTTACATACCTAGAGAAGGGCACATTTAAGGTAAATGGGCAACGGTTGAAGTTATACTTGAGTGGAAACTTGGAGCATGTTGGATGAGAGGAGTTCTATCTCCATCCGATAGAACTAACATGAGAAGACGTATCCCATCGAGCTATCGACGTTAACTAAAGCGCTTCTTAGGAGGCAACCTATGTCTAACTCTGCTTATACCTTCGTTATTTAAGTTTATTTAAGTTTATTTTCTTTTTATCTAACTCTGCTTTGCTTCTTTTCTTTTTCTTTCAATTTTTCGTCATATTTTTTTTCCCTTTTAGTTTAATTGTTGCTTTTTCTCTTTAGTTTTATTATTTTTATTTCTTTAAGTTTCCTTTCTCTTTAAATTAAAAAAAAAAAAGAGAAAAAAAGGTTACACGGGCAATGGACACGGTCGTGTCCTAGCTCGTGTCCATCCAGACCTTCAAAACTGCCCACCTATAGAAAGTTACATGGGCATGGGACATGGTCGTATCCCTGCCCGTGTCTACCCAGATTTCGGTTTCACTACGTGGGCATAGGAAGTTACACGGGCGAGGGACACGGTCGTGTCCCAGCCCGTGTGCGCCCAGAATTCCCACTCACGAACAGGAAGTTACACGGGTATGGGACACGGTCGTGTCCCAGCCCGTATCCGTCCAGTTTTCATACACAGGAAGAGAAAGTCACACGGGCATGGGATACGGTCGTATCTTAGCCCGTGTGCGTCCAAGTAAGACACGACGACACAGATTGTTACACGGGCGTGGGACATGGTCGTGTCCCAGCCCGTGTCGACCCAAACTTACACGATTTTGCACACGCCCGGTTTATTTAAACTAAATACACCCTCTCACACACTCACAATCAAACATATCTCTCTCATATTCTCTCTTATTCTCCCTTTTCTCTCCATAATTCTTGCATTCTGCATTTTGATCCAAGTAAGTTCCTAATTGATTTTGTTCTCTCTTCCTCATGATTAGGCAGTTTGGTTACTTGCAATTTTACTCTTGTGTGTACTGGTTTTTCCATTTGGCCTGCAAATTTTCTTTTGATTATTTATAAACGCCATGCATCATTGCTTTGAGTTTCTTGATCTTACATGCAAAAATGCTGCCTCATCTAGTTAGATTTCATTGTGCTCTCTCAATTCCGAATGTTATTGGTTAATTTGCTCATCCTTATTCATTCATGCTAGTTAGGGTTAGCAATAGGAGAAAATAATTCTGGGTCATTTAGCATCTTATATATGTTGGGACTCCTGTGTTTCAACGTTAATTGTAGTATAGTAGACTTAGTTGGATACGTTTGCCATTTATTTCGTTTCCACCAACTAGTTTTGTAGTTGCACTCCACATGTTTGTTTAAATGCCCCAATGAGAATTCTGTTCACATTCTTTACTATTGCTTTTATTTTCCTCTGCCTTCTTCAACTATGTGCGATACGGATGTACGTATTTGATTTGGATTGTTGATTCTTTTCAGGTATTCAAATGGCGAATTGAGCTAAGCTTACCGTTCGCTGGAAATCAAAATTTACAACATCCTCTTCATCATAATCAGGAGAAATAGTTGAACCACTAGCTACTCTTCCCCCGATGGAGCACCCAATGCTCTAATTTAAGGAAGACTACTAAGTGCAACGATATCAATTACTTTAGAATAAACCCTTTCGCAAGACCCTTCGGCTGGATTGGGATGTTCTCGCTCAATTAGAGCTCACTACAGAAATGAAGGAGCTCTTGGATGGTACCATTTGGGAGCGCTTATTATCCTTTGAAGCTCCAATTTATAAAGAGCTGACCTTGGAGTTTTTGTGCACTTATAAACTTGATAAAGAAAGTGCTACTAGCATGGGCCCAAAACGCAAATTACACTTCACCTTGAGTGGCCATCCATTCCACACGTCCATCGCTTAATTGGGCAGATATCTTGGTCTATATGAAGAGAGATATACATGGACGGAAGAATTCCAATGTCTCTCGTGTCGTTTTCCTCGTAGCGTCACAGCAGGGTCGTTTTGGAATGAGATTACTGTTGGCGATGCCTATGATCCAGCCAGGAGTAAAGCCTCTCAATTAGTCGGGCCTGAATATTGGGTTCTTCACTGGCTCTTTTCGCATACATTAACTGGCAGAGGCCTTAGCACGGGGGTGGTGTCCAACAAGGATTGCCTCTATCTTTATAGTATCATTCATAAACATCCCATTAATCTTGCCATCAAAATCGCCGAACTCTTCAGCCACCAAGCCACCACTACTCGTAAGAAAGGGCATATTTGTTGTGGCCCTTACATTACCTTACTAGTGCAGGCCATGCGGACTAAGGTTGTTGCTTGGCCCTCACTTACTTTGATTAGCCAAGTCACTCCTATGCGCCTCAATTCATTTTGACTCATGAACCTCCTACCAACAAGACATCAAGGTCGACACTCTCGTAGCAGCACATCTCGAGGCCAGATGTCTTCAGCCAGCTTTGAAGACAAATTTGATTTGTCGCTATCTGAGGTTCGTTATATAAGAGAAAGTGTGGATAAACTTCATATCCGCCAGGATAAAATGGAAAATTTTCTTAAAATGAAAGAGTCGGCTACCAATGAAGAGGAGAGTGAGGAAGAGGAAGAGGATGATGAGGGTGGTGAGGAAGAGGCTGATGAGGGTGGTGCAGACGAGGCGGCTGGAGAAAGTGATGAGGATGTCGAGGCTAGTGATGACGATGATGATGCTACGATGGCTGAGGCACCATCTGATGAGGAGGATGAAGAGACAGATTCTGATCCCTCTTCTTAGTTCATAATTTTTTGTGTTGTCTTTTGATTGGCTAAGGCATGTGAACTCCAATATATATAATGATGATGTTTCTTCATTTTGAACTTCTTTTCGACAGGCAGGAAAGTATTAGTTTCTTTTCAGTACATATGTTTCCTTTTTTCCCTATGATGCTTTTTCTTGTTTTATTTCTTGCTGCTATACTTTCTTAGTCATCCATTGAGGACAATGTACATTATTAAGTGTGGGGAAAGGATATATATGAATTTGTTACTGTTTAGGATACCAATTATTCACATTTGACTCAATTACTTTTTAAGTTAACTTGCAATAGGTGATTAATTGGTATTAAGCCAAATCAACTATGTCATGTTGATCGTTATTGATCTTATGATACTTTACTAGAATTGATTAGTCAAATTTTTGGAAGGCAAAGTTACAAATTATTTAGTTTAGGACTTTAAGACTTGAGATTGGAGCAACATCACTAGTTGAGAGTTAGTCATGGTTATTTTTAAATTTACTTTTATGTATACCTTTCTCTTAGAAATTTTTTAGAGCCCTATAATTTTTAGCAAACAAACAAATGAAATTATTCTTTTGAGAAACCCCTGAAAAATCACAATGATTGGAGGTCAAAAGTAATAACAAGTGTATGAATAGAAAAATTGGTAAGGATTCGTCTTAGTTCATCAGAAGAGCGAGATTGAGTCCTAATGCCAATTCTAATGAAAAAATTGATATGGATCGACCTTGGTCTGTCAGAAGAGCAAGGTTCTTTCCCGCTATCAATATAAGAAATAAGTTGGTATGGATTAGTCTTGGTCCGTCAGAAGAGCAAGATTCTTTCCCTCTACTAATGCAATTGTGCTTAAATAAAGTAAATTCAAAAGACCTCTCAACAAAAGTATGACTTAGGGGGATAATCAGAGGATGAGTGGATGTAAAATGTGTTTGTTTTGGATTATGGCGCTTAGTGAGATGGAAGAGAGAATTGTATATATTTTAGTCAAATGGATAAAATTTTTATGACTCTTTCTCGGTTGGCGAGATGTTAAATCCAATTTTTAGTTTAAGAATCCTTGGTTAAATGACTCAGGTAAACTTTGATTTTCATAAATTAACTAGTGAACTCTAGTATTAAGTATTGTTGGAGCATTTGAATATGGTCAGATGAAATTGGTTGACTTTATTATTACAAGTTAGCTGAGAATGATTTTCTTACTTTTCTTACTTTTCTTCGGGTCAAGTATATTCGTTCACCGGTTTCCTAAATAGTGATAAATTTTGATTAGCGTTTCTTGTCTCGAAAGTCTTGTTTCGATTTATTTGCATGAGGACAAGCAAATGCTCAAGTGTGTGGGAAATTTGATAACTTTGATTTTAAACATATTTCACATGGTAATTTTATAGTATTTCCCTTACATTTTTGGTTTTCTTTAAAGAAATTGATACTTAATTGAGTAAAATTTTGATTTCAAGGTTTGAACACATTCTAGGATCGAAAACGAAGAAAAGGAATCAAGTTTCACTCAAATCGGAGTTCAAATGAAGAAGTTTTGAAGTTTTGAAGTTTTGAAGTTACACAGTCTGGGACATGGCTATGTCCCCAAGTTGTGTCTATCCAGAAAAATTTGCCAGGTGCAGAAAGTTACACGACCTGGGGACATGACCATGTCCCAGGCCGTGTTTAGTGATGAAAACAGAATCTTTATAATACATATATAAAAGGATATTTGAGGGTTTAGACAGGAGAGAGACATTAGAGAAACAAACGAGACACGAGAGAAGAGAAGAGACTTGGGGAGAAAGAGAAGAAAAAGGTGAGAGCAACATCAACTTCAAGATTAGAGAGATTGTTCATCAATTAAAGGGGTTTTTAATGTTTTATTTTATGTTTTTTATGAAACTCGTTTTTAGATTCATTATGATAGCTTAGAATTCGAGTATTTAGGATTATGGAACCTAGGGTTTCATGTGACCCTGGGGTTGAATTATAATTTCAATAAAGTTTCTATCTTTTCTTGATTCAATTATGTTGTTTAATTGTTGATTGATAATTTTAGAGTCTCAATATATGATATTATGCATGATGATTGAGAAATTGCATGTATAATTAGATCTTAGCATAATTGGAGAGAATTACATGTATACTTAGAGATAAAATACATGTTTCTTCCGGAAAGTTGATTATTTGTGTGGGAATTCATTATACATTAATGCAATTCTAAGTTATATTACTAAGCGAAGAGATTCCGGTAAATAATTTAGGATTAGGGTTAATATGCTTGAGAAAGGTATTAACTTTAATTATGAATCCCTCCGGTCAAGAATAATAGAAACTGAATTGAATATATTTTAAGTGGTCACATGTTAAACACTAGGGGAAATAATTCCTAAATACGTTATTAATTTCTTGAAGTCGTTCATAGTTTTATTGCTTTCTAATTTACTTAATCAAGTCCCATAATTAGTTTAGTTTGTTAATTTCAGTATTTTTAATTCATTCAACTCATCACAATTTTCTGGTTAAATAATAGAGCTAAGGTTAATATTAGTACTTGAAATCTCTAAGGGATCAACTCGGACTCACATCCGTTATATTAAAATTGATAGGTGCACTTGCCTTATATCAGCTTATAAAAGACCAGCTGTATTTTTTTTTCTTTAATTTTTTAGTTCATTCAACTTAGATATATAGAATCAGTAAATTCGGTTAAAAACACAAGTTTCTACCTAGTTTATATGTAAAATCAGTTAAAAACGTAAATTTCTATAAAAAGAAAAAAGATTTTCCACTCAAGTTAACTCGGAAGAGTCACCTAAAATTGCAAACTTGCAAAATCGTATGGATAAAATCGTGATTTTAATAACTATGATCATAATATATATTTATGTATCTATATGTGTACATAATGTGCAGAATTTGATCAATGATTATACCTTTCCATATTCTTCTTAAATTTTTGTTTCTATTTCTCCAAATAGCATGTAACTTACAAGTTAGTGATTTTTAAATTGGCAATTTCCCTAAACTTATGAACTTGTAAATGGGATAGAGAAAAAGAGGGAGATTTGATAAATTATAAACATGTTATGGTTTGACTGCATAGTAAATAAAATAATAATGTGACAATTTATTATAGTTAAATTGTATATATAAAAATAGTCATTTAATAATAATATAACAAATGATGATATATATAGAATTAATCATTTTAATATAGAAGTTGAGTTAGGTTAATTGACATTTCTAACCTCGTCGAAATAACATGAAAGACGTGTATTATATGGTAGATGATGTAAATGATATGAAATACAAATATTATCAAAGGGCAATATCAGGAAATAAGAAAAGACACCAAAAGACTCCCTTCACTCATTTTAAAAATATAGATAGATATGGAATATAATATAGATATAGATAGAAGAGAACTATAAAGCAATTAACCTTTGTTTTTTTATTCAAAAAATAAAAAAATATGTGAAACAAAATTTAGAAATGAACAAAAAATAATTTAATTATCAATTACTTTTCATGATGACCCTGTAAATCAATTAACCTTTGATTTTTTATTTAAGGAATAAAAATATATCAAATAAAATTTAAAAATGAATATAAAAATAATTTAATTTTTAATTATTTTTTGTAATGACCATTTAATTGAGAAAGAAAATGTTAAGTTTAACGAAATAAGAAAGAGAGAGAGAGAGAGAAGGGATGTAAATAATTTCATAATAAAAAGATGGTAAATTATGAAGTTTGAATTATAAAAGGAAATTACTTTTTCTATGGAGGTTTTAGGGATTAATTATGAAAAAATATCATTTATTATGTATAATTTTTTATCGTAATAACATTAATATATTGAAGATTTATTAAAAACTATTAAGCATTTAAAGGCTTCTTAGTAAAATTAAAAATCTAATAAGAAGGTAACTCAACATATTGAAAAAGACACTAAAGGATGGTTGGTTTCGCTAAGGTACTATCAAGTTAAATGTTGATGATAGTTTCTTTAAGGGTAAAGGTGGAGGAGGTAGGATTCTTAGCAATTCAAGTGGTAAGTTTATTTAAGGCTTTAGGTTCAAAGAAAACAATAAATCTGTTGAAACAATAAAATTAAAGGCTCTTGTGAAAGGTCTGGAGTTATGCAGGAATTTTAATATTACTAAGGTATGCATAGAGACGAATTCTTTGGAGGTATCAAGGTGGTTGTCATCAACAAATATAAGATGAGACGTTTAGAGCAACATCTCTTGGGTGAAGAGACTTTTGGTTAAAACATATGGGTAAATTAACCATGTACTGAGAGAAAAGAATAATGCAGTTGACTGGTTAGCCAAAAGGGCTAAGGGGACACAAATAGACTTTCTAATCATAGATCCGTCTCGACTGAATATTGAATTTAAGAGGATATTGATGTAGGATTCCATGGGAATGGAGTATCCTGAAATACTACACTAGGAACTTAAGAGGGGGGAGATGGTGTGGGTGAATTGAGTTCAGTGCCAAAATTCAACTTTTAACACCAATTTCTTTAGATTAAAGAACTAAGAGAATGCAATATTAAAATAGACCAACAATGAGACAAATTAAGATAACAATAAATCAATGAAATGTATTGAAAATAAAAGATATAGGGATAGAGAAATCAAGCTCAAAATTTTAACATGGAGTTCGGATTGTCTCCTACTCTCCATGATCACCTAATGTCTCAACTAAGGTCTTCACACATGAATTTATTAATATTAATCTCAAGGGCACAAGTGACTACGCCTAATCTCCAATAAGTTTTGATCTCACAAACACTTAATGCAGTGCTCTCTTGAGTAGAAGTTGCAAATACGAAACTTAGCACGATACTAGAGTTTACACAGGATTACAAATTATGAGCACAAGACAATTAGAATTAAGTACAAGTAGACAAGAGGAATAATTATAGGAATGTAGCTTTATTAATTGTCCTTTATCTACTCATAAAGTCGCATTTATATGCCTTCATAAAAATCCAACCATTGGTCTTGTACAATTTGCATTAAATGCACTGTAACAACTAGTTTTTGTATGGACCAATCGGACGGTTCAAGGGGAACGAGCCAGACGGTTCAAGGGGAACCAATCGAACAGTTTGTTTAATTGATGTCATTAGCTGGATGGTCCTCAAATCACCAGTCGCATGGTTCACCTAAGCTTATTGACCTTCATCAACCAACCGAACAGTTCATGAGCAACTAGTCGTATAGTTCAACAAGGCTTACAGACCTTCATCAACCAGTCGGACAATTCATGAGCAACTAGCTATACAGATCAACTAAGCTTACTAACCTTCATCGACCAGCCAGTTAGTTATGAGCAACTAGCCGTACAATCCTTATCTTGCCTCTGATCACAGAATACCTGAAGGAACCAGTCAGCTGGTTCCAGCATAACTAATTAGACAGTTCAAAGCAAAGTAGCCAAAAAATGCACTTGAATAGTGCTTGATTACTTCTTCTTCTTTCACTGAAAAATAGAATCAATTCTTAATAATTTGTAAAGATTAACCGTATTTTCTCAAAGGATAGAGTTCTTGTAAGAATTTGCAAATCGGTTTTGAAGCAATATTTGATTAGTAATTTGTTCTCATCAAAATTACAAAATGAAAACTTCTAAGTTTAACAATCTCCCAAGATTGTTACTTGTTAGATTGTTTTACCATTTGGTTGTTTCATGTATTTTTTAAAATTTTGATTGGACTGGTTACTGTATTAGGAGGTCTTCCAATTTTGTTTAGCGCTTTTCATGCAGGTGATTGCTTTGTCGTTAGGGGAGTTATAGTCCCTTGTTTATTTTTTTGGCATGCAGGTGACAGGTAATTGCGCAACACTACCCCCCCACCCTTTCTTTGTATTTTGTCATTTCATTGATAAAATTTGGAGTTAACATCCCCCACCCCGATGTACAAGGTTTGCTATTAGAAAAAAAAAAAATGACGATTGGTTTCAATTTAATGATAAGGAGAAAAAAATTGATGTACCTACTAATTTAAGCTAGAACCACATGCAAGCCACCTTCAATTGCTAGATCACCTCTTGATCTCTTTTAAGTTCCTAAGATTTTTGTTCAATTAATTAATATAATTATTGAAGTTCAATTAAACCTATCAAGATTGAAATCTCAACAAATCACTCGAGTTCCTTGATTTAAACTCTAAATCTAAGCTTTTAACTTCTTCAATTGCATCAAACTTATCAAGAGGGATAGGATTTGATCTTCATGTATGCATAGCTCATGTTAGAGAGAGAGAGAGAGAGTTTGGTTCTAGAACCTTCTAATAGGAAAGAACTTAATTATTTAAGCAAAGTATGGATATATAATAGAACTGTATATAAGACTTGAGTGACTAACTTACAAATTTTCCCTAGTTGCCATATGTAATCTAGTAGTTACTTAGAAATTAGCTCCCTTATTACTTAACTTAAAGAGCCTAGATTTATGAAATATTGAAAAATGTAATGCCTCACCTTTTAGGTGTCTACTTAAAATTTTTTCTTAATTTTTGGTGCTTGAAGATGATTTGTCACTGCCATCCCTAAGTTAAGAATGAGGTAAAATCTATAGACCACCTATTATTCATCTTCATAAAACATTTCTTTCTACATCACTTCTTATTCAATATAATAAATCAAAGTGAAGTTTTTACAAAAGTGAGTTGTACAGAAAGTATCACAGTTATACACTTCTATACGATGTAGAATTCCTTTACAAATATACACTTTTTAACTATAACTACTTTATTAAATCTTTGGTAAGGTATCACCGACTTCTTCCCTAAAGAGTTGTCCTTATGTGCTCAAATTGTATCTTGAAACCAATGACTTCTTCTATGAGCTCTTGTTCAACTAGTATTATGAAGTCTTTGTCTCTATAATGTAAAGCTTTATCTACTCATCCTTAGCCTAAAGATAAGACAACTTATCCCTTTAGCTATTGTTAAGTTGACTAAGAATGGATAAACAAACACACAATATAAGCAATACCATATCACAACCATACAATAAGTTATTAGTTTAATCACAATATTCTTTGGTCTAACCAAGCAATGCAAATGTAGCAAGCAAGTGCTATATTTATGTATGTGATATGTATTGGTACTAATATCCTAGCTGGCTTAGCAACTCATCCGATTAGTTGACTACAATCGAGCATCTAGACATAAACCAAGGTCCAAGAACCTAGCAAAGCAACGTTCAGTTGACCAAACCCAGTAGCCTAGTAATAACTATGTAAAGTAGTTAGAAAATCTAGCATATAGCTAGCCCAACATATACAATGCAGTTCTTATATGCTAAAAAACTCAGCTTTTATAAATCAAGTAGTTCACTTGATAAACCTAACTTTTTATATGAAATTTGACCTAACAAAATTATGATTTTTAAAAAACTTGACCACTAGGTCTTTTTTGTACCATACCATGAATGCATCAAATTATACACTAAGTAATACCCAGCAAATCTAAGTAAACTTACTCATTATTTATTAGCCTAGCATTTATTTTCCTTTATTGTCATTTTTAAGACCTCAATATCGGGCTCATTTAAGTAAACAACTTAAGGGATAGAGTTAGTACCCAGCTTTTCCTAGTTTAGTGCAAATCCCAGTAGATGTCACATAAGCATTAAGCAACACAAATACAACCAAATCCAATATTAAAACATCATTAAGCTAGCAACAGTTATAAAAGAAACTCTACATAACTCATCAAATAACTCATAAAACTTGCAATCAAGCTTAGCCAAGCTAAACATCACAAAGCATGCAAAATTAGGACTATACATAAGTCTGCTCAATGCATACAAATATCCAATTACTTAGGTTTATTGATTGCTCCGACACTACTCATTAACACAAACCTCCTCTCTAGCTACTTAATAAGGATACAAGGTACCAAATTCAACTGCAACATGTGTGAATATATTCTAGATGGATGTTAACTTGTTAATTTTAAGTTCGCTCTATTGAGAGAATATTTGTCCCAAACCGCCTCAAACTCAGCCTTTGAATTATCCTCTGATTCAAGCTAACTTCAAAATTTCTAAATGAATTCTATCTGATTTACATCCTTAGCTTTACTAATTGAGAATCTTTAGTACTTTACTCAACTTAGTCATAAGCCTAACTTACATAAGAGCCTTTAAGTGTAGTCTCTAATTTTTTCTCTGTTTTAATCTCTGATTCAACCAAACACTATATTTACTTATAAAATTTTCACTTTTTAGTCAAACCAAATTAAGACTAGTAATAAATATATCACATATAATATTAACTTGGACTTCTCTTGCTAAGATATTAACTATGCAAAATACCTTATTATTCATATTTAACAATATACACACGAATAATAGGAAAATACTGAATCATTAGTATCCATGCTCTATTATATCCATGAAAAATACCGTAAACTCATAAAAATATATAGTTTAAGGTATGATTATTGTAACTCTTAAATATGACTATTACATATCTTTTCTAAGATATTGATTTTCAACATAATTTCAGTAAAAATTAGCTTAAATTAGGTAAATAACCAAATAAAATTATAAGATTTGAATTAAATACTTTCAAGATAACATCTAAGCTCTAGAAATCATTACAAATTAGATTTGTTAAGAAATTTAATTAAAAACATATTATTTCTTTCTTATGAAAATTCAATATATCATATTAGGAATATATACACAAAAAATTAGCTTAAAAAATTGTTTACTATTTTAAAAAATTAATACAAAATTCGTTGGAATAAAGTAATTTCTTAAGAAACCCATAAAGCACTTCATATTTCAAAATTCTAAGTTGATATTGTGATTCTAAATATAAAAATACTTAAGAAAAGCAAGTTTCATAATTTTTGAACACTGTTTGATTTTTTTGGTAAATAAAACAGTTTATAACATAGAAATTACATCATCTTGTCACTAGAGCTTTGGCCATCGTTGGCCAAAGAGGAGTAGTTAGTTGGATTGGTCGTCGGAGGCTTTGTCAGGTGGTGGTGGTCATGTAATGCCATGTTGTAGATTACTATTGGAATCGTGTTTTCCCTATATTTTCTATTATTTTTCCTATTTCTAGTTAATTTGTTAAACTAATGTTTTGGAGATTGTTTCCTAATTTTAGATATATAAAAAATTAAGGAGTGAAGTCTAATATTCCTTTTATATCATTTTAGTCGGTAGAGTGAAAAGTTAATTTTCAAGTGTCATAATGCTAACTTATCATATATAATAAGGGTTAATGAGGCTTGCTCTAAAATGGATAACTCACCTTTACTCACATACAATATCCTAGCTTGATGCCATGCCTTTTTCTAGATAAATCAGGTATGTTTTCTATATTTTTTAATAATTTAACTTATTTTTTATCTATTATTTACTATATTATACTAATATATATGCATATTAAGTATATAAGTTTATTTCATTATTTTCCCCAACCATACTTTCTAGGTTTCATGTGTGATAAAAGTAACTTACTATTTTAGGTCCATAGTAATAGGTCGAGGACTAGGGTTTCACAAAAGAATATGCTTCCTTTTCTTGACTTTCTTAATTAATTAATCGTTGACTTGGAATAAATAAATAAAGAAAAAACTATAAGCACAATAACACAATTTTCACCATCAAAAATTAGCAAAAGTCAACATCAAAAATTAAAAATAACTAAATGATATTTATTTCAATCAACTTAAAGAGGCAAAATCATAAGGTGCAATGCTATAAGCTTACCATTTTTGTTCCTAATATGATTATAGCTAAATAATTAATGCACAACAAATAAAGAGAAAAATACAAAAAAGTCTGCAACATTTACATGTATATACGAATCAGTCTTTAACCTTTTATTTAGTTTATTTTAGTCCTTAGTGTTTTCAAAATTTTATAAAAAGGTTTATCTGTTAGTTTTGCTGTTAATATGGACATATGGCAAAATCTGATTTATTCGGATAATTAATTTAATTAAATCCACTAATAATATATCTTATATAACTAAAATTCATAACAATAATAATAGGACATACAAAAAATTATAAAAAAATAAATACAAAAATCTGAAAAAAATACATATATATTATTTAGTAATATATATTTATATACATGTATATATATATTAATATTTAATTTAAAATAAATTAACAAAAATAAAAAATTCAAATCCAATTACTCTAAGGTCATAAAAAACGACTAAATTTAGAGAGTAGGTCGTGACCCACTAGCGACTGTATTAATCACCCACTCTTAGGGGTGGTCACGCGACTCCCCTTTGGGAATGGGTAACCACCCTTAGTCGCCTAAAAATTAAAAAAAATATAAAGAATAAACCTGATCAAGTTTGCCTTTATTTATTTATTTTTAGGAAGCCTAAGATATCTATCCATTACCTAAGGAGGGTAGAACATACTCCCCAATAGTCACTTAGGCTGTTAGTGGGTCACGACCCACTTTTAAGATTAGGCTGAAATTTAGCCACCTAAGGGTAAGAGGTGACCGGTAGATCCTTGTGAAGAGTTGTATAACCCCCTTAAGGAAGTTGTCGGCTACCCTTTACCTTTGGGTAGTCAGATGTCCTTTTTAAGTATTATTCCATTTTTTTTAAATTTTCTTTTATTAATTTAAATTTACTGTTAATATATAAATATATATGGTTATATATAATAAGACATATAAGACTATTATATCCATTAAATAAGGTTTTTCTTAATTATATAGTTTTTTCTATTTTTTCCATTTTCCCTTATATATATATTTTATTTTTAATTATTCTTATAAATATTTTATTATTTTTTTAAAAAAATTATATGTTGGCCAATTAAATGCCACTACATGTCCAACATTAATAGAAACTCTAACAAAAGTTAACAGTGGGACTTATTTGATGGGGTTTGAAAATGTTGATAATTAAAATAGACTAAATAAAAAGTTAAAGATTAAATTGGAAAAACTTAAAAGGTTGGGGAATTTTTTGTACCTTTCCCAAAAATAAAAAATAGAAGCGCATTTCATGCTAATAACTAAGACCATTATATTAGTATGCTGAGGAAAGAAAAATTACTTAAATTATCGTAATTTTCTTTCTTCCTTTTTTTTTTTTATTGCATTTCAATAAACAGATGATTGAAAAATGATGTAAATAATATGACAAAATCAAATCAAACAAACCGTAGTTGGATTGGCAAGTTATTGACTCTTGGTATATGCGACAAAAGACATTTTTCTTGCACGGCTTAACGAAGCGCAATTGGAGGACTTGTGCTAACGTCTTATTGTGTCTTGTGTTAGAAAATTTTGAGACATACGAATACGAATATAGTAAAACTAGCATGATCATGCGCCTGCATCGTGTGTGCTTACTAAAATATAGATTTTTTTTTTTTTTAATGATGAAGGTAGGTTAGAAAATAGATAAAAGTGAAAAAAGACTAGTAGGTTAGTAGGGTTATTGAGTCAGTTGGATTACTGAGTCAGTTTTTTTGTTGATAAAATTGAAATGTAGTTGATGGTTAAAATAATCAAATTACTGACTTGCGGAATTAGCAAATTGCTTAATGGAAGAGTTAATAATCAATCCTAGGAAATATAATCTAAGGATAGTACTGGAATAATGTGACAAAAAATTACGGAAGACACAAAAAACGGTTAAGAAAGTCCCATCCGTTATAATATTATAGATAATTAGCAAACAAACAATATCAAAAATTGAAAAGTAAAAGACTTTTCATGCCAATAACCAAAACCATTAAATTATTGCATCGAAACAAAAGAATATTATTTGTATTTTTATTTTTTTATCTAATTTCGATAAACAAACAATTAAAAAATGATATGAATAATAGGAAAAAATCAAAACCAAAAAGGCCCTAATACGAGTGTTATGCTTTTAATATTCGAATATGTGAAAAATGACATTTATGTCACGCAGCCTAAAGAAACAAAATTGTAGGCGCCATGCCGCAATCTATGCTTGGAAATCCGACATGTACGAATATAATATAATAATTAGCAAACTAACAACATTAGAAATTGAAAATAAAAACAGTAGTCATGCAAATAACCAAAGCAATTAAATTGGTACTTCAAAGAAAAGAAGGCTACTTATATTTTTATTTTATTCAAAGAAAAATTCTACAATAAAGTGATTATATCGCATGGTTATTTTTTACGAGTATCATCGTCAATAAATTAAGATTTTTTTCATTATTAGTTTAGTTAAACTGAAATAGTACGGTAATTGTTTTTTTTTTTTGGAAAGTGAAACAAAACCCACAATATCGACATGATAATGCATTCAAAAAGACCTCTAAAACCGCTCTGGCAAGTGATCGTGTTTAGTATGAATTTGATAAAAGATGACCATTTTTCTTTGCCTTTTGCAATAAAAGATCGTCAATATTTTCTTTCTCTCCATGTTTATTATCTCTTTCTTTATTACTGATTTTTTCCGCTCTCTTTCTCCCTCTTTAACAAAGAAAGAAAATACTAATTTATCTTTTAACTCAATTTGACTCTATTAGGGTATTGTCTAATCTAATAGACAGTTGAATGTTCATTTCAGTAAAGTTGTAGATTTTTTCACTTTAATGATTTTTACTTTCCTTTACATCATGTTCTTCAATTTTAATAAGGGGATTAAATTCAGTAAATCATGCCGTAAAAATAGAAAAAAAAATTTAAATTTTGTAACGGTTTATATTTTTTTTAGTATATACCATAACATATCTTTTTTTTTATTTTTGACAAACGAGTGAAGAATGCATGTCTATCTAGAATTACTGTAAGTCCAAAAGAAGCTTTGGAATTTTGGCATGATGACCAAAGCCATTTGCTGGCTCAAGGAGAGAAAGACCCATGAGATAATAACAACAAAGTATATATAATCAATATCCGCATCATGAGCCATCATTGTGCGCACGCACACCATTTAGAAATTATCGTACGTATCCAAAGATCGATATATATATGTGCGTGTATCTAATTGATGTAACTAAATATTAATCAAGAAAAAGGAAAAAAATTCTTCATGTAATTACGAGCTTTTTTTTTTTTTTTTTTTTTCCTTTCTGTATGTTACTATGTCTCATATGCATAGTTCGGTAATTCTATACCCTTCGTTTGTACTTACTATTATGTCTCAGCCCTTGGAAATTAACCCCCTCCGCTTCAGATTACAATTACAATAATAGAGGACGAATTGTGCTAATTTATGTGGCTATTTTCATTTTAGTTAGAACCCCTAGGCAGGTCCGGTTTGGAACCAGCCTATTATCAATTCTAGATTAATCCAGACAAATGGAGTGGTGGCAAGTGTTCTCTTGTTTGTCTCTCTGCTGTCTATTCATGTGTGTATACCTGCTCTGTTGATAATATGAGACGATAGGTAATAGGTAAGGGATTTAAAACTTTTTATACTCCATATTGCCCTTAACATACTAAACCCTATCAAATTCAAGCATCTTGCTAAGGAATAAGTTCTCGGATAATCCCTAATTTCTTTTCCGTTGATCCTTCTTACTGACTTAAGCATTAAAGGACCCTTGTAGACATACCTACATAGGGTTTTTTGCAGGTGACTTGGAGCAAGGAACCCAACTAACACCGAAGCCCATTGATTTTCCAATTCAAGGAATAAAAACCCAATTCTCCTTATTATACTTAGTTGATTTACTCACAATCAACATTTTTATGTCTATCATTTTAGGCCACTCTACACAAGATGGCTAAAAGTAAAAACAACAATCCATAGACTCCACAGTTAGGTGATAGTAATAGGTCATCGTTAGGTGATAGTAATAGGTTGCCCTCGCCGCAATGTTCACCAACATTCCTTACCTTAGGTACTCAAGCCTACAAAATTCAGCAACATAGGACACTTGTCCAACAAGTGCTTGAAGATAACCGCAGAACTCAAAAGTCCAATGCTGCTCTTTATAAAGACGTAGCTTAGTTAAAAAATGTAGCCCAAAAAAGACCAATCGAGCAAAAACAATGACCTACAAGCTTCATTCCTAGCACATTTACTTGATTAGGTTTAGCATGACCATTAGGCCTCTTAGGACTGCAAAATTGGCTGAATCGTAATCGTTGTAAAATGTATACATAAGGCGAACATTTTACCATAAGCAAACCTATTGAAGATTTGTCCTTAAGAAGATCCCCAAAGATATTTAAGGACATGAACATCTAGGAGCTAGACGAACACATCGGTTACACATCTAGCGTGTATGACCAGAAAGAAGTTGCGTCAACTGCTCGAGCATCGCACTTAAAAATAGTAAAGAGCTCATTTACACTACTTATCCTTGAGGAGACATTACCTTAAGGCCTGAGGCTCCCTTACCTCAACACTTACTATAGAACAAGTGACTTAGACGACCACCTACTCCACTTCTATATTATGATGGGCCTTCACAACTTTTTAAATGCCATCATATGTAAGGCTTTCCTTAGCATATTGTAAAGGTAGCTCTATTGTGGTTTAACACCTTAGTTGATGGCTCCGTTATGTCTTTTGATGACTTGGCAAGCAAATTTCAACAGCATTTCCTTAGCTCAAAAGTCTTACATAAAGACTCCTTAATGCTTTACAACATCACATAATGCCTCAACAAGTCCTTGTGTGCATAATTGGAATGCTTCAACCATGCTAAGCTTCGAGTCTCCAAGCTTGACACAACAACAACCTTCTAGGCTCTAATAATAGGAATTAACCTTATTGAAAAGCTTTTTAATGCTTTATCCCTTAACAAATCGAACTCCTCGACCGATTCATAAGAGTGGCAAAGAAATATGTTGCCTAAGAGGGAGCCATCAAAGCAAGATTTAAAGCCAACAATAATGCTTAGGGCTAAGTCAAAGATTGACTAGGCTTGAGAGACACCAAGCCATCCTCTTTGAAAGAAAGGATTTGCAAAAACAGAGATTTGCAGACTACCCCTCAAAAATACCTCTCAACCTCCCCCTTGGAGAGGTGATGTACAAGATTTGAGAGCAACTCCCTTGACTACCCAATGTCAGAGAAACACTCGATGTGGCTAACTCTAGCATATGCTATGACTACCACCATGTTTACAGCTAGAACACCAACAAATACCACCACCTTAAGAATGTGGTTGAAGTTCTTGTTCGTAAAGGCCACATTAACCACTTAGCGCATATGAATGAAACCAAATCTAGCTACCAACCTAATGTTGTTGAATTAAGTAACAATGATAACCTCAACAACAACAACAACAACATCAAAACCAACAAAGAGATGACACCGCTAACAATCAAAATCATCGTGGTAGACGAAGATAGGAGAATACCATCTTTAAAGGCTTTACCTTGTAGGCAACATTACCTCCACTTCCACTGAGCATAAAGTGTACCTTGTTAGATCTAAGAAGCCCAAAATGGATACCATTATAAGCTTTACCTCAAATGATGAACATGGCATCAACTATCCAACGCTCTGGTCATTAACGTTGAGATTGGCCATTTCAATGTAGCAAAATGTCCATCGACAATGGTAATTCAGCTGACATCCTATACCATCACACTTACGAATAGATGAAATACCAACTTGACGAGCCCCTTTAACCATACAAATATGGCCTTACAGGCTTTAGAGGTGGTAGACTTATACCTGCCAAGGGACTCATCACCCTACCAGTATGACTGAGCGATGGTCTATACGTCATTACATGGTCCATTGGCTTCATGGTAGTAAACCACTGGTCATCATACAAAGTTATACTAGGATGACCAAGTATAACAAAGTTCAACATACTTATCAACCAAAGATGTCCAAAAGCTAAGTTCATGACACCAACAAGAGTAGGTAAAGTTCAAGGAGACCAACAATTGTCTATGTCCCTTTACCTCAAGGCCCGAACTAGAGACAATGTCATGAATATTGAGTTTACCACTAATCAAAGCCTAACCCTTTGAGGAGAACCGGTAGAGAAAACTAAGGGAATTGAGCTCGGAAGAACTCCAGGAATGATCATTTGAATTAGGACAACTCTATTCAAAGATGAAAAGATAGAGCTCATAGATTTCGTTTACCAAAACACAAATGTCTTCACATCTACACCTGAAGACATGTCAGGGATAATCGACATCCTTGAAGCAACTTACCACCTTAATGTCGATCCTAATATACGGCTAGTTAAGTAGAAGAAACTACACTTAGCACCCGAACACTAGACTGCAATTGAGCAAGAGGTCTAGAAATTGCTTCAAGTCGGATTTATTAGCCAGGAGAAGTATCTTACATGGCTCGCAAGTACAGTCTTCATAAAGAAGGCTGATAGGATGTAGTGAATATGTGTTAATTACATAGACCTTTATAAGGCCTACCTAGAGACTACTTCCCTCTTTCCTATGTCGACCAGTTTATCGATTTGAGATCAATTCATACTCTCCTTAGTTTTAACAACACCTGCTTAGGTTACAACCAGAACTGAATGACACCAGAGGATAAGGTCCATACCCTGTTTGTTATAGACTTTGGCACCTACTGTTATAGAGTTATGCCTTTTGGTTTAAAGAATATTGAAGTGACATATAAGAGATTATTGGCTACCCGATTCAAGCCACAAATTTGCAAAAATCTTGAAGTCTATGTGGATGACATAATTGTCAAAAGTAGGGAAAGGAAAGGCCACATCGAGGACCTTCGAGAGACATTCAACACCCTTCGCTACTATCAAATGAAACTAAACCCCTAGAAATGTGTCTTTAGGGTTACATCAGGAAAATTTCTTGGCTTCATGGTCATAAAACGAGGAATCGATGCTAACCCAGATAAGATCGAGGCAATTCAGGACATGATAGCCCTAAGAATAGTAAAGGAAGTCCAGTGCCTCATAGGGAGAGTGGTTACCTTAAACCGTTTTGTATTCAGAAGCGTCAATAAGTGCTTGGAATTCTTTAAGCTCTTAAAGAATCCCTTTGAGTTTAAATGGATAACCTAGTGTCAGCAAGCATCGATAATCTAAAGAAATTCTTGGAGAGCCTAATAGTGCTCTCAAAACCCGCCCTTGATGAAGAGTTATATCTTTACCTTGTCGTCAGCAACAGGGCATTATCTTCGGTCCTCATCCAAGCAAATGGATGAGAACATAAGCCTGTATATTACGTGAGCCACGTCCTGTACGTGTTAGAAATTATATATACTAAGATTGAGAAGTTCGCCTTTATAGTGATCATCGCTACATGCAAGCTTAAGCCATACTTCTAAGCCTACCCAATTATTATGGTAACTAATCAGTTGGTTAGAGCTATCCTGCATAAGCTCGACACCTTGGGTAGAATGGTAAAGTATGCCCTTAAGCTCAGTACTAATGGTGTCCAGTATTGACCAAGATAAGTTATTAAGGCCTAAGTTCTTGCAAATTTCATTGTAAAGTATGCATGAGAGGAGGAAACATAAGTAGACATTAATATACCGATGTGGACTCTTCGTGTTGATGGCTCTTCCACTCAGGGTTAGGAGTGGAAGGGGGGGTGGGGGTTGCTGTTGGGTTGACATAACCTTGTAAGGCCCATATGGAACAAAGGTACTTTATGCATTAAAGTTCAGATTTTTAGTGAGCAACAACGAGGCAAAATATGAGGCGCTCATCGCCAAGTTGAAGATAGCTAAGGACATTAGAGCAGAGAAATTAGACATCTACTCGGACTCCATGTTAGTGCTCCAACAAGTAAAGGGAGAGTATGAAATGAAGGTAAAGATGATGATCAAATACCTGCAAGTAGTCTAAGGGCTCATTGTAGAGTTTACTTTCTTAGGAAATCGACAAAATCCCTTAAATAGAGAACTTGGAAGCAGACATGCTTTCTAAACTAACCTTCACCATTCTCCTGCCACAACATGACGATGATAGACCACTGTTCATCCAGTACCTCCTTGAGCTATTATAGAAGGATGATAGCTAGAAGTGCAACAGTGTTTGACTTATAAAACCTGAGTCGTGTTAGAAGGATCTGATAGTAGCGCATCTGAAGATTGGGGTACTACTTGAGGACCAAGTTGAAGCAAAGAGGCTGGCTTATGCCTTTGCTAACTACACACTCATCGACGACATGCTATACTATCGAGGATAGAGTGTACCACTCCTTGGGGTCTTAAAACCTGAAGAGGGCATCCATACCCTAAAGGAGCTCCATGTCGGGGTATGTAGCAACTACATTCAATCATAGGCCCTATACATCCGAACCTTCTAATTGAGCTATTATTGGCCAATAATGAAGGAGGATGCCAAGACCCTAGTCTAGAAATGCCATAAGTGCTTGAAATACGCTCTGATCTCTCATACTCCGAGCTTTGACCTACACCCCATGACAAGCCTATGGCCATTCACTCAATGGGAACTAGATGTGCTTTGCCTCTTCTCATAAGCATTTGGAGGTTAGTAGTTTATTTTGATGGTAGTTGATTATTTCACCAAGTGGGTGGAAACTTAAGCAGTAGCAACTATCACTACTTAGGCTATAGAAGGTTTCGTGCTTACGCATATTCTCTCTCTTTTCTAAATGCCCTATGTGCTGACCATGGACAATGGTAGGTAATTCGATAGTAATGAGTTCTAAGATTTTTGTAACAAGTACAATATAAGGCTCTACTATACCTTAGTCGCTCACCCCTAAACTAACATACAAGTCGAAGCGATCAATAAGAACGTCTTTGGCAGCTTAAAGGAAAAGGGTAGGGTATGCTAAGGGTAAATGGGCGAACGAGCTTCTCAACATACTTTGGGGGTATCGCATGACTCATAAAATGTCTATAATAGAGACCCTATTTTTCCTTGCCATTAAATTAGAAGTCATTCTTCTTATCAAGCTCAAGTCCCCTATGAATAAGGTTTAGAACTTTCATGTAAACATAAACCACATGGCCCTCCAAGTAAGCCTCAACATAATCGAGGATGTATGTGATGTAGCGTGTGGACGAGTAGCAGCTTATCAGTAGCGAGTAACCTGATATTATAACAAGAAAGTAAAGCAAAACGTCTTCTACCCTAAAGACTTGGTGTGCACAAAGTTAAAGGCCATTGGCTTGCTTGTAGGGCAGGGAAAGCTTGCCCCTAATTGGGAAGACCTAGTATATGTGTAAGAAGATGCAAGCAAAGGGGCATACATGCTAGAGACCTTTAATGGGCAACCCCTCCCTAGAGCCTGGAATATAGACAATATGAGGCCATATTCCATCTAAGTTTTGTAATGTGTTCGTAACATTTGTAATTGTTGCTATGATTAATGAAACGATGAGTTCCTTACACTTATTTGATTGTTTTTCATTATTGTTGGCTCATGCCACATGGTCTTATCCTCGGGTCGATTCTCATCCTCATGTGCATACCCCGAGTTAGTATCTACACTAACATTATAAGCTTACATGCCTTTGCTTGTTGTCGGTCTACACCGTGTGTCCTTACCTTCGGGTTAATCTTCATCCTCGAGAATATACCCTAAGTCAGTATTTACACTAGTACCATAAGGATTAAGGTCTTGATTGCCATCAAGACAAGCCTTCTCAATGAGGTTTAGGCAATAGTACGGTTCTCGAAATAGAGGATGCACATGCCCCCAGATCAGACTAATCGGCTTGGTTTCATATGTCACTTGCCTTAATTTCCCTCTTGCCCAAAAGGTATACGGTTGAGGTAAGGATACATTAACCTAGCTGATACGCCTTACCTAACTCATTATTAAGCATGCTTACACATTACTACCACAATAGTGAGCAAGTAATCTTATGTTGACGAGTTTAAGGTGAAAGAAAGGAAAAAGAACAATTTGAACAAAAAGTGTATATGAGTAAGTATAAAGAGAGAGTTTGAAATTTTATTGATTAATAAAGCATTATAAGGCTTTGGGGCTCAGCATCTTGGCCCCAGTTATACACATAAAGAAAAGAAAAAGATAACGGATTAAAAGCATAAGGTTAGTTCCTATTCTACTACTTAACACCAAATCTTGATGATTGCTCTTAACTTTGACTCACTTGCTTGGAGAAGATTCCTATTTAAGCCAAATTGCTCTCAACTTCAACTCAACTCGTGGCCTCAATTGGGGGAGCTATAGCTACTTCCCCAAGCCTTGCATAAGCTGACGTTTGCAGTCCTTGCAGCCTTGGTAGCTTTAAAGTAGGCCTCATGTTGACCAAATGAGCTGACCTTCCATACGAACGACTTAGGGTAGGTTATACGAGCTAAGCTTGCCAACCAGCATGAGGGGCTTGAGACTATCCTAACATACCCCTCTGTACTGCCCTGGCTAAAAACCTCTGGATTGGGAAAGAGGCTTCCTCTACCGCTGTAGTCACTATTGAAGCCTTGCCTATACAAAAACTTAAGAGGTAGCACTTGAAGGCTCCACTTGTAACTTGATGCAAATGAGCAGCTTTAATGTTGAAGTCACCTTAACAAGTGGTGGATTGACACCCAAGGTTCCACCCTTGTTCGGATGTCTTTGGCTTGAATGAAGGCTCGATTGAATGGTCTACATACACCCCTAGGTTGCTACTCGAGGGCTACGCCCCTACTATCGGGTGATTCATTGACTCTTTATACCCTATGATCATCACTTGGTTGAGGACCTTAAAAGAGCTAAGGCCTTCCTCTCAAGTTCATGTAACTTTTCTCTCACTTTGATCATCCTCAACTTATTCATATCACAACAAAAGGGAACAACAGATGTACAACCAACTCTCAAATGTAGGGATATAGGCTATTAGAATGTGTTTAGATGGGGAATAAAGGACTTATGCCCCCTTTATATACGGGACCTAATATGACCCTAACCATCTATGTACCCCATCATTTAATGGCCCTAATTGAATGGCATCTAAATGACCCCTTAAGAAACTTAAATGTGCTATATAGGCATTAAATGTATTCTAGAAGACACACTACCTAAGATGGTATGACTGCTAAACAAGCTCTTTGCTTGAGGCACATCCTGCTTAAGAAAAGCATGATGTCAAGACTTGAGCGAGAATCAATAAAGATTCCCCTAAGCTTACCTAAGGACTTTGTAACCCATAAAAACAACCATGGATAATCCAAATAGGTAGTGTTCAACTCACATCAAGTACGAGTAAGTCAAAGGACTTTGAAAAATGAAACAAGTTAAGTCATTGTCCTTAGTTCTTAGCTTGTAATGGAGTACTGACCTCTGGAACCCTCACCCGAGCATGGTTCAGGGGCTTGCAAGGTCTTATGAGAAGGGTTCTGATTGCTTAACTTGGCCAAGATGAGCTCATCTGTCAGGAAGGCCAGATGGTAAACACTTTGAGTACTTTGCTCAAATACATACTAGTCTGCTTAGTTTCTTGCTCAAATACCAAATACTCAAATGTCGATCTATTAGATGCCGAGAACTTTAATGCTGCCTTACCGAGTGCTGAAGCTAAGGCCCTTATCTCTGACTGTCATGCTTTCCTTTCCTCTTTTACTAAGCTACGACCTCACTTAATTACCTCGGCAATTGATACAAGATAAGTGCACCTATCAGTTTATAATATAGCAGATATGAGTTAGAATATTGGTCCTTTAGGGACTAATGTGATTACTAGTATTTCACCCTTTCCCTAATATCTAATCTAATAATTCAATTCAAGAAAATAAATTTAAACAAGAACTAATTAAACTAAATTAGAATAACTAAATAGTAAAATAAACAAGAATTAAAGAATTAAATCAAGAATGCAAGAAAAATACATAATCAGATATTGATCTACCCTAAGAAGTTATGTAGTTGATTAGTCTCATCTTAGATCTATTGGACGGTGGGAATTCCTAATTTAAACTAACATCTTCCTCAAGATTGCTAGCCCTAGTTCTAAAGATTCTAACCAAAATCTCTCTTTGATTACAAATCTTAGAATCGTATTAAGATTTGTGAATTCTACTATTAAGTTTCCTTATTCTCAAAGAATTTATGATGCCCATCTCTAAGGCTACATAAATATTTTCCAATTACATGTGATCTTCTTATACAATCATCTCTTGATCTCATGTATAAAATCAAATATCTGAATCGATAGTCGGTAATACCAATTCAAATAACACTAAAAGTAATATAATTGGATTGCAATAATCTAAAAGTCATTGACTAATCTAAAAGAAAATAAGAATCTACTACATAATTTTAGGGTTTCTCAATATCTAATCTAACTAAAGTAAAACATGTCAAAAGAAAAGAAGAAGAAGGAAAGAAGAAAACAGAACCTTAGTGCTAATCTCCTAAAGATGAATAATGAATGGCATTACTTTATTTTTATAAGGCCTTCTCTATTTATAATAGATGAAATATTACCCAAGGTTTTAATAATAATATAATCTTGGACACAACCATGTCAATTTGTTCGTGTAACTTTTTATCTATATCTTCAATTGTTTGCAAATTGTCAAAGCACAATGTGGACTTCCTATACAAAATAGCATGGTTTAAATTTCCTTTAATACATGGACTTCAATTCTTAAGAGCTTAGAGGCTTCTTGATTCAACAAAAATATGGACGAGTAGGCCTCATCTCTTCCGAATGTCCGACATCATATGTTGTAAGTTGATGAGTGAATCGTAGGCTTACATTGCTAGAATCCATTAAGATATAAATGTGGACAATGCAATTGAACTTCTAATTTGTTGGTGTCATGGCTTAATCATGTGGATTACATGGCTAAACATTGGCACTGTTTCATAAATCAAAGGTAAGGACTTTAAACTTTAATGTTACTCAATTCTTATTAGGATGTTGGCTTCAATATAAACATGGCTGCGATTTCAATTCCAATTGGCTGAATGTTGAATTGGGTTGACAGGGGCTTCTACATGTAGGCTTTCTTTATCCGTTTCCGATTCTTACCTTGATTTCTCAATGTATCTTTTATGTATATTCCTTGAATCCGTACATTTTCCTATTAAACATATAAACATGTAAACATTAATTAAATAAAAAGTTGAAATATAATATTAACAAATTAAGCACCATATTACGCTAAAAACATAATAAAATTTTATAAAAGCATTGTAAATATATCCTATAAAATATGTTTATTTAAGCTCTATCAATAGTCATCTGTATAACTCAACAACAGTACTCCAGTACCCTGCATCATTGGTCATTTGTATAACTCAATAGTAGCACTCCAACACCCTGCATCATCTAATATGGCTAGAACAACAATGTACCACCTTTCATTCTCTTTTTCTAACATTGTACTATGTTACTTTTCTTTAATTGTCGCATATAGCCTTTTGGATTGTACTATGTTACTTATTTCTAGCATTACCCATTTTTATAATTTCTTTATTTCCTTTTGTTGCCCTAAGGACTTACTTTAAATTGTCTTTCTTCTTATAAGCCATAATCAACTCTTACCTCATTATTAATGAATATTCCTCTTGTCTTTGTGAGATACTACTCTTCAAGCACATACTCCTCCACTCTTATGTAATCTTGCCTGTAGCTCAAGATTAGCGGCGAGTGAACCTTAGGATTTACTTATGCATTATATCAAGTAAAGCTTGAGTCGTGTCGTGTTTGTTTGTGCATTATATCTGACGAATAGCTCTACGGAAGCTACTTTGTTGTCTATTGATATTAGGTAAGCTCGCCTATTAGTTTTATAATAAGCGGATTAAGTTTAAGTATTGATCCTTCAAGGACTTTGATTATTAATGCTCACTAGATCTCTATTATCTACCCTACGAATTCAACTTTGAGAATTTAAAGAATCTATAACTAAATGTAGCAATTACTAAATTAACAACTAATCAAGAATTATATAAGAACTTGGCAAGAAAGCAATAAAATTATAAACTATTTCAAGATTCAAAAAACTATATTTAGATCTTTGCTTCCCTTAGACCTAATATGTGAATTCCATTAAAGATAATTTATTCTTTAATCTTTCTTGATAGAAATAATTCTCTACTAAAGTTAATTACTTTCTCAAGCCAATTAATCCTAACCTTAAAATTACTTATTAGAATTTTTTCTCAATAGCATGACCTAAGATTATATTATTAAACAATGAATTTTCTACACTTTAATTCAAAATTTCGGGAAGATCTTGCAAATTATCTCTAATCTTGCAATAAACCTTATCAACTATGCATAGATTTAATCTTATAAGAAATCTCTAAATTTTCTTATCAGATATCAAATTCTAAATTATTACTCGTAGAAATAATAACCTAAATCATAAAGCATATATAGTTGAACCAAGAAAAGACTAAAGAATTAAATTAATCAAATAATAATAATATCATCTGAGTAGATCTAGGTTGTACAAGACCTATATACTAAAGATCTACTCTCTTTACATCATAAAATAATAATTTAAAAACAAAGAGTAGAAAGAATTAAAAAAGAAAATTATGAAGTCTAAATAAGATTGAATCTTGAATTTTCGATGGTCCTTCACTCCTTCAGTATTCTTTTCTTGAAAAGCTTTCTAAAAGTTGTTTAATAATGTTCTCTCTCAAAAGAAACCTTAACAAGGCTTTATATAGGAAGTGATAAAAAAATTAGTTGGCTGAAAAAAATACGATTAGGAACATGACCATATCCCTTAGTCATGTCCTTGACTGTAATTTACGTTTTACTTCTCTTTTTTTTTTTTTTTTTCAAAACTGGAAACAACATGACCAAATACATGATCGTGTTGTTTGGTCGTGTATTGGGTTGTGACAGTTGAAAATAAGCTCTAAATTCACTCGAAAACAACACAGTGATGCCATTCGATTATGTTGATATTCAAACTTTCATAACTTACTCATTTTAACTCCAATTTGAGTTAAACTTGTTTTTATCTTCTCATTTTCTCACGTAGATCATTTCAAAACCTAAAAAACAAAATTTTACTCACTTAAGTATCATTATCTAAAAATAAACTCAAATTTCAAGGGAAAATCATGAAAAGTCACTAATTAAAACATATGCAATTGGGAACTCATTACCTTCCCATTTCTTCTTCTTTGATATCTCGAAAGATCCACTGGTTACTTTCCTTATGATAAGCCTTAATAATTAACTCAACTTCTAGGCACATCAGCCTGCATTATAGATGAGTAGGTTATAGGACTTTGAAAGATGTAAGATAGCCCAAGTGCCTACTCTAGCAACAAGGATAACAATATAATAAAGCAAGAAAGATAACGAAAGCAAAGAGGAACATAAGGAACAAGTGAAATATGAGAACAGTTCCATTCATCAAGAGATTAATTCTTTACATCATAAGAAGGTAAGGTTGACATCTAGACCTCACAAAACAAAAGAAACGAGCATTACACTCGAGCTACATACAAAATAGATAAAAACAAAACATAAGGCTAGCTTGGCTTAGTTTACTACAATGTTCTACTCCTTTTCATCATAGTCTCTTCTTCATCCCTGACCTCCCTAGTGCTTTCCTCTATAGAGCCTTACCTTCCCTCTCTACCAATTGTAGGCTTTAGGTTGTCAAGTTATTACAAGAAGCTTAAGTCTACCTTCGGCAACTGTTGACAAACCTAATCTTGAGCCATTTGTGCAATGGCAAACTCAGCATTATTGACCAGCTTCTTAATCACTAGATCGTTTAGAGGCCCAAGGAACAATTACCGTTTGACCTTAACAACAAGCTCATCTCTCCTCAGCAACTCAACTTCTCTTTGAGTAAAACTTCCACGAGCTTCCTCCAATGCCCTTTCCTTGCCCTAGAGTTTGGCCTGCAACTTTATCACCTCCTCCCTAAGCCTTCGCAGTTACCTTGGCCTCTTCTAGCTTGGTCTCCACCTTCTTATCCCATTCCTCAAGCTCTTAATGATGGCATTCTAGATCATTGTATGTGGTCAATAGATCACTATACTACTTTTTCTCCTCTTCCATAGTGCTACAAAGCCTTTCCACTTCTGCCTTTAGCCAGTTGCTCTTATTTTAGCCATAGATTGTTGATACCTATGATTGTGCACGGGTACATAGTTTAGCATGTCATACAATTGCAAAGAGGAAAAGACCAAGCTTGTGTCGAGTGAACATCATACAATAGTTGAATAAAATCATCAAAGTCACTCATCTTAGTATGCCTCTAAGGTATCTCCAAAGAAGCCTCTACATTGGTCTTTCCCCCAAAAAGGCGACCAAACCTGGCCTTAAGCTCTACCATGCATAGTGCAAGACTCTTTTCAACTTGTTTTTCTTTGTGATTTCACCAAAATGGTGAAATCAAGTGTAGTGTACTTCAAATTGATACTAAGAACTTATCTGAATTCATATTTTAGAGGGTCAAAATGAAGTTTAAAAATCATGAAAAACTTAAAAGGTCAAATTTTCATTCTCTCTTAAATCTCCATGATTTAAGTTGTGTAAGGATTTTTTAAGCATTTGATCTTCCATTTTGGAAAAAACAAGTGTTATAGACATGGATTTGACCTTCTAATTCATTTAAATCACAATTAATTTAGATCAAATCCGCTTAAAAACCTCTTTACTCAATATCTTCGTATTTAATTCGATTTTCAACCTTCTAAGCTTAACTAAGTTGTTTTTAGTATAAAAGGGGGCTTGGGAATTTGTTTGAGGGTAGAATCAACACTTGAAATACTCTATTGAAGCTTTAATCGAAGCTTTCTTTATCTGCAAACTCTTAACCACCACTATGAGCTTCCCCATTTCCTCACCATTCTAACCCAATCAACCCCATGATCAGCCGTGCCTCCATTTGCAAGAACCAAGAACCACCTACCCAAAGTGATGGGAATCAGGCTATCAGGCCACTAACCTGCAATTGAATCCGATGACTAGAAGGATTGGTAAGACAAATCCTCTTGTTCTAATGGACCTCTTCTAAGGCCAAGTACTTCCTTGCCGAGTTACCCTTCATACTGAGCTGAATGACTGACCATCTCTTTGTAGTGTACCGAATTGAAGAATACTCACTTGTGCCCAATGTCACGCCCCGAACAAGAAGAGTCGTAACAGTCCCACCGTGTAAACTAATCTAAGATAGAAGCTGACCTCACAGCTGCTATCGTAGACGCAATTTACACAAGGCGCACAACTCAACCAGCTTGAAACGTCTGTTCTGACATCTGTTAATATCCAAACCTATGGTAGAGCTTTTATAAAATACTTGTTCTATACAATCTGTAGTTTAGTACTACAACAGTAATTTTACAACATTTCACGTCCAAGGGTAAAGATTACAATCAGAGTCTGTTAAAAACCACAGGTTATACGATTTATATACAATAAGTTAGAAAACTAGTGGGCTCCCAGGGAATTCCCATTTAGTTTCCTTCAAAACTTAAAGATAAAGCAAAAGCTCAGGTTCAGTTAAATTCCTAGTTCCTCACTTTCCCACACAGCAGCACACTAACCTGAGAACGGTGGTACCGGAACATCTTTTATCTTCACTCAGTACCTGCAAAAGAGTCTGTAGGGGTGTGAGCACAACTAGCTCAGTAAGCGGGGCGGAGTCAGAAGAGTACTATACAATCACAAATAAGGTTAATAATTATGATGAAATGCAATGCAATCACTCAAATGAAAACATCGCACAGTGTTAACCGGTCCACTGTGAGGTTAGAGAAATTTCATCCGCTCCAACCCGGATTGAGGAGTTTCATCGCGACTAAAGTTAAACCAAACCCGGGCTTGTGCAATGGAGAACACCCCCCTCCCAAGACCGCCTTCGAACCACGGCCCCCAACCTTGCCGCGACCTCCTCGCCTATCACTTAGTTCGACTAAGGATGGGGAAAGGACCATTTCAGCTATCCTCATCGAAGAAAGTCGGTGTTTGGCTTAACACTCTTAATCGTTTCCCCTAACGGGTGATTATGCGTGACCAATTACACTTTAGTCGAATAATCATTAGAAATAATCAGGGGTGACCAATAAGTTCACACAATACAGAATCCATGCAAATATGCAGAACAGTACACCAAGGAGTTGAACTCCTGTCACATCAGAGTATCATTCACACACATAGCATGCGCATAATCATCTAGCTACAAACATAACCAGAAGTACTCTTGGGTCTCCGGATACTTTTAAAATAGTACCCAAACAGCGGCGAAGCTACCATCCCAACTTACTTGTTCAGACGTTCGTTATTTCTGACTTGAATTGTCAGCCGTCTTTGGAAGGTCCTAATTACACAAAAGGTCTAAATTTAGTTTTCGTAATAATTACGAAAACATTAGGGTTTAATCTAAAACATATATATATATATATTATTTCCATAATATACAGTCATGTTATTAAATTATTAATTATTAACATTGTACATCATATTTACTATTACGTATTATATATCGTTTTGATCGTATCGAAACGTACTTTTTATTTATTAATTCACGTTTTGATTCCGGTAGAGTTACCGAAATGTGTATATTCTTGAATATGTTATAGATATAAGCTAGTTTGCTTAAGGTTATCCGATTTCAACAAAACTAGTGTCATTGAGTTCGTATAGACTTAACGACACATCTTATGAGTCCTGTTCCTAGAGATGGATTTTAACGGGTAGTTTGAATTTTTAATACAATTATATATAATTATATAAAAATGACCGTATTATGCGAAATTTACAGTTTTAAATTATATTTTATCCAATTTGTCCTTATATTATAATAATATAAGTATTATTCAATTTTAATACACCTAAAGTACATCCCGATCAGAAAATATTAATAATTGTAATAAAATCTCTATTTAACCCAATTCGACCAGCAATCCTATATATAGGTTTTATTTAAGTATTTTACTCATTTTAGTCTATTAATATTACAAATACACCCCGACTTGTAATTTAAGCTATTTTACTTAATAAATTCGTAGTAAATAGTTTGGATTACCTAATAATTCCCCGAAAATTTATATGGACTTCTAAAAATATAGGGAATTCAATTATCACTCGGTTTCAAGTTTTCGATCTATTGCCTATATTTTCGTATTGACGATTTTACCCCTAAATTTGATAAATTATCCAATTATAATTCTTTTAGCATCCAATTAATTCCAATCTGACTCAATACCATTATTATTTATTATAGATCAGTACATGTCCATTTCATCAATTAATTTCATAATTTCCTATTAAATTCATAATTTCAGCCTATTTTCGGACCAATTTCAAGCCTAAAAATTCAATAAATATTAAAATTATTCAAATAAAAATTTGGGCTACGTAGCAATTACCCATATATCATACACATCCTACACAAAAATTTTCAGCTAGAAAAAACATCATATAGTATATTTATTTCACTAATATATATTCGGATGAATTACAGATTTCTTAATAAAGTATATTAAATATTACGAATTTTTCAAAAATAAAAATATCACATGAAAGCATGTCTAAAATAACCTAAATGTAATTTTTTTCATAATTTTCTGGGCGGATTTACTATTTTTTAGAAATTATTGAAAAACAAGGCAGAAATTTGACCTTGGTGTTCTTGGGTGCTCCGGTGGCCGGCGGCGGCTGGGAGGTTGTCGGACGGCTGGCGCGGTGGGTGGACCGTGTGGGGTTGGCTGGGTTTCACAGCAGATCTACTCTAGGTTAGGTTTCCACACTTTCACTAATTTTTCTGTTTTTTTTTCTAAATTTGTTTTTTTTTCTACGATTTTTTCTTGATTTTTCTTTCTGTTGTTTTTGATTCCAAATTGTCAAATGTTATCATCCTGCTGCTGGAGTAATTTTTATACACTTCTTTCACCGCCTAAGGATTTTTTTCTTTATTTTTTTTTCCTTTTGCTTTCACTTTTATTTAAGCATGAGGTGTCCAATTGTTATGATTTTGCTTTTGAATCAGCACCTCAATTTTCTTTTTGTCCTGCCACGCCTCCTTCCAGCAATCACATTGTTATTTAATTAATTTTTCTTTTTCTTTTATTAAATAATTACTTAAATATAGATATTATATGTTAGAATTAATTATTTAATTAATATATAAGTTTATACCCTATGTAAATAACACGTGAAATATATAACTTTACTCATATAATTAAGTTTCTAGCATATCTTTTATTTTTAGGATACATTCTAAGGTTAATTTCATGAATTCAACACAATATATATATAATTACTCAATTTAAAGTTAATTTATGAGTATAATTATTATTTGTACCGGGTATACTAAAAAAAATTACGTGTATTTTTTTTATAGTAAATTATACTACATTATCTCATTTTATAGCTCAATTAACTTATCTCTAAGTTCTTGTTGTAATCTAAGTTCAATTTTAGGAGTTTTGAACATTTTAGGGCTTTAGTAAATACTCCAATTTCTAAGGGCAAAATTGGGATTTCGGATCATTATTACTAAAATCTAACTTCACTGTAATATCTCGACTAACTTTTTCATTCTAGTTGCAAAGTTTGGGCTCAATTGGATAAGTTACCCTAAAAGTCCTAAATCTGAGCTCGGTTATCTTAAGCTCAATTTTGGAAGCTTACACCTAAGCCCTCCAATGACTTGGCATCTTTCTTTCTAAGAAGTCGAGATAGAGAGATTCTAAGCTAATTGAGTTACCTCTGCTCGGACATGCAAGCTGTCTATACTTTTTGTACCCATCTCTAATAGCCTTGCCAATGTAACATCGCCATGTATATAGTATCATGTGTAGAATCCGTTGCACCAATGATTGTTTTCCTCGCATATTCATTTTTACCCTTTGTATCTTGTACATTACTTCCTTAGGAAATGTCCTTTTTGTCTTTTCCCCTTTTGGGTAAGTTGCTCGAACTTATGGATATAAATACCTTTGCATTTATAGCTAGAAAGGGGGATTCAAATTACCATTAATACACTTTTGTGTTTTCTTCCTTACGTAAACACTTTGTTTACTTTTGGCATCGCTCTTATCTTAACTCTTGAGCAAGGCTCGATGGCGAGTAACCTCACTAGACCAATTCGTGCATCATATCAAATCATGTCGCGAGTCATCGGAAGTTTCATTAGTGTGTCATATCTTTTAAAGCTATTTGTGGGTTTTGCTTATTTTTTCATTTGTACTTATCATTTTGCATGTTCCCCACCATTTCCATTTCGGGCTTTCTACAATCCTGGTCCTATCCAGCGACTGGCCTTGTTTATTCTTGGTCACGGTCCACATCACAAACCTTAACCACTATCAGCCTTAGCTCAAAACACCACCACCACCCTTCTCTATGCAAATCCAACACCATAGCCATGGTTGCCATACCTAGTAACCTTACTTTCGAAAACTTCTTTCCACTTAATTACAACCATAGTGAGTTGTGCTACCCCCTTTCTCTCTTTACGTAAACTGCCAACTAACTCCACCACTCAAACCACCACTAAACGACAAGGAATCTTCCCTATACCCCCCTTTCCTAATAAAATCCGCATGAAACCTTCTTTTCTTGCTTGATCTACTGCTTAAAACCAACCGTAAAACACCCCTCATAGCCATCTGCACCTCCTCTCGCTATACATGTGCGGGTTACGGGTAACCTAGATTTGACCTAACGACTCGACCTAAACCTTGCATTGAGCTGTGCCCTTACCTAAATATCCAGGTCTAGCCCCTTTGTTTTATTTATTTGCTCCTTTTTCCTTTTTCTTCTTCTTTTTTTTTTCTTTAAATTGAAAATAAAATTAAAAAAAGGTGATTCCTTTTGAAAGAAAAAGAGAAAAAACTTAAAAAAAAAAGGTTTACTTTGACTTTGTTTAATATTTTTCCTGTCATTTATTTTCCTTTTTACTTTCTTCTCAAGGATTTTACAATTCTAAAAAAAAAAAGTAAAAAGATGAATAAATAAATAAATAAAATTAATTTTAGCACCTAGAAAAATTCTTTTTCTAAGTAAATAAAATAAATAAATCTTTTCAAAACTAGGTTAATATTTTTAGCGTTTTTCAAAATAAAAAACCAAATTCGAACCCTTTGGTTTTTTTTTCCTTAAATAAAAATAAATTAATGAAAATGTAAATCTGACTATTTTTGAAAGTTAAAAAAAAAATCTATAGACGTAAAATTTTTACAAATGAATTATAAAAAGTCTAATTCCTAATAGAAGGTATGTAGGCACTTACAAAGCGATTTAAAATAGGAAAATCTTTTTATTTTCCCTTTTGTAAAAAGTTTTGATGTGTTATTTTTTGTGTAAATAAAATTAGTTTGTTGTGAATGTATAATTAGCTAAACAGGTATTTTAAAGATAAAATTAAATTTGGAAGCTAAAAGTGATACTCGTTAAGAGTTTAATAGAGTAGCCCTCAGATCCAAAATCTTTAGTTTTAAGACATTTTCAAAAAATTGGTTTTATCGAAAAATCGATAGCTCGGTTATAACTGATATTAACTCTTTTTCTTGACCCTTTTCAAGTGGAGAATCTAAAACAATTTTCAAAATAAAAAGAAAAAATCAAGTTTTTCTTAACTATTAGTCAAGAGTTAATATTAAATAGGTTAGGGTTTAATACTAATTAAATTAAGGAAAATAATAAAAACCAGGAAAAATTCAAGCTCGATAAGTGTAAGCACAAACAAAAACTTAACATAACAAATAAAAGGACAATGATTGCACCCATTAAACTGAGGATGAGTAGACCTAACATCCTTTGTTATGACAATGAGGTGACGTGGTAGACACCCAGCTACTCCCCTTTGGCAAGAATTAGTGGGTATCTATCTTTGCCCCAAAGAGACTCGTTACTAGCATACTTCTAGGAAACTGCTACAGGGTAAAGCCGATCTAATACCTCCTCCTTTGTCTCTTCATCTTCACCCCCCAAATAATTGACTAGTGTTGCATGGGTTGGCATTATCCAAGACATCGGAAAGTTTGGCTTCTTTGGTGTTTGAACATGGAAGAAGTATTCCTTTTGCTTCTCTACCTTATTGGGAACGCTGTCAAACACTTTTAATGGCTCGCTTCGAGAAGAAATGTAAACCCAATCATCAGGGCCTCTCTTTACTTGGAACAAGTAACTAAACAACTAAGCTGTCGGCCTTTGGAGTATCTATAAACACACTAACTTGAACCCCAACAGTTGTGCTCAAGTGTTCGCATGTAGAGAGCTCGGGCAATTCTCAAGTAATCGAAAACCTCTAGAAGAAACTTTGAAAATGGCAATTGCAGCCCTAGTTCGAACTGATTTGCATAAATGCTAAATGATCGCTCATTTGCTATCTGGTAAGCCTTCTCACCACTCATAAGCATCTCCACCTGCTACCTTGTTATGCTCTTCATTGCCCGATTCACCAGCCTTAATTTCACATCGTGTTACACAAAATTCATACAAACATAAGCATTCTCATTAGAGTTTGTAGTATTTAATGGCACCTTAGCTTGGTCCCCTTCATTAGCCCCTCCTCTCATCTTATGTAAATAGAACTTTGCTCCCACTATCATTTGCTACCGTTGCCACCGCTATATAGGGGGGAGTAGGGTTACCACCCCTTTTAAGTATTAGCTGTCATGCCTCGAAGCAACAGATTCGTAATAGTCTTACCGTGTAAACCATTCTAAAATATAAACTGATTAGACAGCTGCTATCTTAGACCTGATTTACACAAGGTATCTATGACTAATCTGCTTTAATGTAAATAATTTATAAATTAAATAAGTTATTTACCTATGAAATTAAAATTATAAAGAATACATATTTATTCTAAAACAATCTTAGTATATTAAAAGATTTTGTAGCCTGCACATAATCTACTTGAGAAATATATAAAAACTTTATAGATAAAATTCAAATTTGTGAGTGTATCATATCTTTAGTTTTAGATCCTCACTCTCTAAGATCCCATAGTTGCTAGCTTTAAGGTAAATGTAAGTTGTTTCTTAGATAGTACTTATAATAATGTCTATAAGGATCTGAGCAATCATAGTTCAGTAAGTTGGGACGAAGACTTAAAACTATACTATAAACATAATTAGGGTTGTTAACCAAATTAATTAGACACAGTGCATATTTAAATAAATGCCATCGTACGATATTGTTCGGCCCGTTGTGAGATTAGAGAAATTACACCTATTCTAATTCAGGTTGAGGAGTTTCCATTAATATAACAGTTTACGACCAAACCTAAACTTGTATAGTAGAGATACTGCTCCTCCAGCGACTACTTTCGGACTATTGCCTTCACCCTTATCACGACCTTTTCACCTGTCATATAGTTCGATTAAAGATAAAAAAGGGAGCAATTATACCATCTAGCACTATCCCTTTCGAAGAGGTTGGTATTTGGCTAGAGAATCATAATGTTCCCTTAATAGGTTGTTATACAGTTCAGTTTAGATTTATGAGTCAAATATTTAGTTAAATCCGATTTAAGGTGTTCAATCATTTCAAACAAACTACATAAATACAATCTCAAGCAACTAATCAAAACCATATTATCAATATAGAACAAGCACATGCGCATAGCTAACTATATAGCTAATTATCTAACAAACATAATCAAGTACAATTTTAAGCCTTTGATTACTATAAATTAGTACTCTGAAATACAGTGACGTATTAATTCCAACTTACCTGTATTCCTCGTTTGCTCATTCGAGGTGCAACTCGCTCAAGCCATTATCGAAAATCCCTATATTACAAATATTGTTTTGGTGCGTGTATAATTATCTTATATAAACTTCATTATGTAGTTCTTTTATGTTATCTTCAGTTTAGGGTTTTTAGTATATTTAATTATTTAGGTTTTTAAGTCTCTTAAAGTTATTCTTAATTTAGGATGAGTTTTGATTCAGTTTTGAAGTTGATGTCTAAATTAGGTTTTTAACTCAGTTTTCGATTAAGGATTTTATACATAAACCTTAGGAAATCATTCCGACCCATAATGTAAAATCAATCACATTATTTTTAGATATCCTAAATATCGTTTTTAATCTCTAATTAATATTCTAGTCTGTATGGTATATTCTAATCTTAATTTAACTACTGAATTTATTCTCGCTGTGAAAAAATTTTACATTTTTCATATAATTATCCTAATTTAAGTTTCCTACTAGATTTATTACATATTTCTATTATTAGTATATTATCGATTTTATTCTAATATTTTGCTACTCATTAATTCCTTATATCTACATATTATACATTATCACTTAATATTTCTATAATATACACATAATATTCCTATCACTTTAAATATCATTTCCCAATATCAAATAACATTTCAAAATATATTAATTCATGCCAAATCGGAATTTATACCTAATTACCATAAATTACAAAATTAACTTAAAAGTTACAATTTTTATTTATTATATATCCGCTACATAATACCCTAATAATTATATCTAATACCTTAAATACTACAAATATCAAAATTCATCGGATTTCAATATCTTAAAATATATAACTAATTAGCCCAAAATTACCTATTTATGCATCATTTTAAGGCCTAAAAATTATCTAACAATTTTACAAATTAATTTTTGAAAAGGGGCTTCATAACACTGCTTTATAACCCCTAAATAGTCTACACAAAAATTTTGAGTCTAAAACTATATTTCTAAGGTCATTTATTTTTAATTTAAACAAAGTTCAAGTTTGTACGGTTTCTTAAGGATAATATATTTCTAAACACAAAATCATCAAACTAAAATTTTTCTCTAAATCTACATATTTAAAAACCTTAGAATACCAAATTTCACAATTTTTTTAAGAATATTTAGTATTTTTAACAAAATATAAAAAATTGGAAGAAAGATTAGACTCATTGGAGTTGGTGGCTTTGGCCATCGCTGGCCTTGTCGACTGGTCTAGGCGTTGCCACCACCATGTGATGGTGATGGTGGCTGTCTACTCCTAGGTTGCTGTCGGGTTAGAGATCTCCTTATGGCTCTTAGTTACACACAAATTTTGTAAATTTTTATAAAAATACTCTTTGTTCTTTTCTCTCCTCTCTCTTATTTTTTCTAAATCCTAAACTGACCAAATGAAGTTTTGATGATGGATTTATAAATTTATAGTAGCGTTTTAGGGTTTTCTTTTAATTTTTAGTCTACATGTGTCCCTTCTTTTATCCTTTTCTACTTTTTATTTGTTTTAATTTAATTGGTTGTTTTTTGTTTCTTCAATTCTAGCTTGCCATGGCCCCTTTCTAGACTTTTCTTCATTTTTTCATATTTTTCTTTAATTATTTATGAATTTTCTTTAATTATTTAATATTATTTTAATATATTTCAAGTATTTTAAGTAATTTCATATATTTTTACCCATATGGAAATACATATATGGTATAAATAAATACTCTTAAATATCATTTATATTATTTTATGATTTTTAGCATGCATATAATTTATTTCTATCTATTCGTTAGTTATCAAAATTCGTTCTAAGCGTTTTCGATAAATAACAGACAATTTATATAAAATTTAATATTAAATTAATTAATAATTTTATTATTTATTTTTTTCTAAATTTAAACTCAAATGATTACTTTTACTAATATTTTTAACTTTATCTTAAAATTTGGATTGGATCGGACAATTTACTTGATTGTCCTAGATTCTATAAATTGAATTCCAAATATTTGATTGCAGGGCTTACATTAGCTCCTCGTAATTATCATCTATTTTTCTTGAGATAGAAGCTCTTGCGTGCTCACCTTAAGAATTAGAGACACTTTGATTGGCCATGTCTAGTGCACGAAGAATGATGAAAAGTGAAGGAAGTATAACAAGGAATCTAGAACTAGATTGTGAGCTCTTGAGAAAAAATTTTGATAGTCTCCTCTTGTCTAAAAACAAAAGTGAGATGAGGGTTCCAAGCACCCCTTTATATAGACAAGCCAAGGGTGGGAATGAACGGTTTTCCCCACAATTGGTATAGGTACCAACTACTAGGATGTGTATTGCATCTTAACCATTCACATGTCCCAGTTTGCTAACCGATGGCCCAAATCAACCCACATACACAGATTGCCAACGTAGCTATGCATATTGGCACCCTACGTGCACAGTCCTTTCGAAGGAGTCATTAATGCATGTTGCTCTTCCCAAAGAACCATAATTGCATCTCGAGCAATCTAATAGTTAAATCAATCGAGCTAAAGATGGCTGTACATTGCAATAAGTCTCACTTAGAGATGAACACAAAGCCCTACTCGGAATAGAACCTTTGTCTCCTCAAGCTTGTGCTCTTAGTAGACTTACTTTCCTCACGTTCTTAATGTTAAGGAGAGTAAGGGGTAAATGTTGACACCTAATTTTAGGCTGACTCAAGGTTTAACTTGAATAGAGGTCCCTTGAGGCCCATCAACAACTAAATGACTGAACGTCTTGCCTTGTCTAAGCATCTCGCTTGCTTACTTGAAGTTACTTCGAGAGCCTAATCTTTGAGCACTTAGTTCTCGAGGACTTGCTAGATTAGTCGGGTGAGCTCGAACTACGAAGGTCCTCTTCATCTCCGAGCTTGAGCACACCATACAAGGACACCTCCACTCTTATGGGTTCTCTCTCGGAGTCTAGCTTATAGCTCACGGGTAGCTTGGGCCCCCTCTTCCGCCTCTTTAAGAATATTTGTCTTTAGTGCCCACTTCTCTCCTTAACTCATTAGTTACTGCCTGATATACATAGCACGGCTAGCACACCCAATATACTTTAAAGGCTTTAGAGCCCCAGATTATAAACATGGCTACCAGTGTAGTCGTGGTTAACCAACTCCCAAAGCCAGTAGCAAGTATGGATGAACCCCATGCCAACACATATCGCAAGTAATTGTACTTTGTGCCAAATAGTGCAAGGAGATGATAAGTAAAGGAATTTGAACCTTTTACGTTCCATATTGCCCTTGACATACTAAATCTTGTTGAACCTAAGCACCTTCTCTAAGGATTAAGAATGTTCGGATAATCCTCGATTCCCCTTCTTTTGATCCTTCTTATTGACTTGAGTGTTATAAGGCCCCCGAGGATATACCTACATGGGGCTTTTTGGAGATGACTTGGAGCAATGAATCCAATCAAGACCAAAGCCCATTGACACTGCAATCCAAGGAGTTGAAGCCCCAATTCTCCTTGTTATACTTACATATGTTCTATATACAGCCATACTCGTTTTTTGTGTAACTATATGACATATACTATGTGCAATATTACTTATGCTAAATATATTTGTATCGGTTACGTAATAATGTTATTAATACCGATTATATCTCATTGATACAATTATATATATATGTGAATCCCATATATTTTGGGGCTTCGGAATTAAATAGAATAAGGGAAAGTCAACTGCTTATCCTTTTCACTTTAATTACAGTATAATATGTCCAGACCAACAAAAATACTTTTAAAGTTTTAGCACGATGACCTAAGCCATTTGCTGGCTCAACGAGAATTAAGGATCTACTTCTGCCCAAAAAAATAAGCTATACAATCAACATTTGGACCGCGAACCATCATTGCATACGCCATTCAGAAATTGCTGCATGTAACGAAAGATTAAATTTTAAAAAAGAAAAGAAAATCCACGTATACTGATCGCAAATATTCGATTCAGTATCATATGTGTGTTTTTGGCAATTCTCCACCCTCTGTTTCGATATAATATGGTCTAAGGCACGTTGTCAACCATAAGTTATTTATAACGTAGTTACCTTACATACAGAAGATATACTAGCACGGTCCTCCAGTCACTTAAGCAATGAATTGAATACATGTCCACCGTGACTCATCACTTCCCAATTTAACCACTTTGTGTAAGTGAAATTCTATACCCTTGGTTTATACCTGGAAAATTTGATCGAAATTGAGGGCAAGATGTTGATAGGATTTTATTATTATGTTTTTGTGCTTCGAAGCCAACCTTTTGGTTTGTTGTGATAATTACATATGGAAATCGATTATAAGTCAAAGTGTAAATTGATCCTTTAACTTCTCATACTTATGACTTACGACTTTACACTTCCACTAAACCTTAAGAGCCATGTAAATATGCTATAAATTGTCCTTGTATCTCAAATCATTACTTGTGGGCTGTGGCTTTGGCAACTATTTTAGGATTGTATAATACATTAATTTAGATGTTATTTACATATTCAAAAGTTATTGGAGGGTAAAATAGCACTTGAGGAATTCAAATGTTTATTTGTATTTGATCAAATGGTTTGAGAAAAATATATATATAGATATAACACGCATATTTGCAGTTAGCTCTAATATATATGTTGATTTCTTACTTACATCGTTTTTCTTCACTAGAAAGGAATCAAAAAACCATTTTGTCTTTATTACTTATAGAATAGTTATTTGTTTGTTGGATTTGCAAAATTATTCTATAAATAATATCTATTCTTTGTGATGTGGAATAGATAAAAAGTTTCTACACCACCCAATACACCGTATGAGAGACATTGCTATTCCTCGTGGATGTATCCTTCATTGGAAATATATATATATATATATATATATATATATATATATATATATATAACCCACAAGATCCAGTTGGCAAGTGAAACCAAAGAAAACAAAATAACACCCGAAAACCCGTTGTCTCATTCTGGTTTTATTCCATTTGAGTGAATCAAACGCAACTTAAAATATTCTTTCAAGCTATGCACGGACCTGTCGATTGAAAGCCGGTTCCTACGCAGTTCGGCTTCCACGAGTGAAGCTAATTTACATGGTTACTTTCTTTTGAGTTGGACCTGCATATCCGGCTCCAGACCGATCCAAATTAATGATAGCAGGTTTTAATTCTCATGGTCGGGGGTCATTTTACTGTGGGGCCGTGGGCTGATGTAATAAGCCCACATAAAGCTGCAGTAGGCAACCGTATCCTTTTAGGATCAGAGCTCTTTATGGTAAACTGGTAATGAATACACCTTGTCATGTGCATTTAGATGCCACAAATCACTTCCAAGAATAAGATATATTAAAAATAAAAATTATATTCTTAATTTATGTTTCCGAGTTAACCTTTATTTGCTACGTATATTACTATAAAAAATCTATTATTATCAATTGGGAATGAATTATACACATATAATCATAGGTAATTATAGAGAGTTATTTTGATAATTGAGTTTTAACTCAAATTTAATATCATGGACCAATTCAACAAACTAGTGATAAGGTTTAAGTGACCGGATCCAATTAAAGATTTTCAAATAGATTTGGCTTTGTAGGCTTAAAGTAAATATTAGTGGATCGATTTTTTTCTCCCAGTCTTGCTTAATTGTTTCATATGCAAAAAGTAAGCCTAGAAAGAGTCTTTCAAAACTTGTTTTGGGTTTCATTTAATCTCTATATGCCTTAAAATGGCTAAAATAAGTCTTATTTGAAAAATTGACCTCTTATTAAGGAGTTTAACCTATGACAGGTCAAAAATACCAATAAGCTTTACTCAAACTCGAAAAAATTTGTATCTTTATTCATCTATATTTTTTAATCATAAAAGGGAACTTCAATATAATAAATAAAAGTTACTAAATCAATTCCCATCTTAAAAGATAATAAGTTACTTTTGGTTAGTTATACATAATCGTAATTTAGAATTTTGAAAGTTCATATGCAATTTTACAGCTTAAAATTTGAATTAAAAAAAATTCAAGACAATAAGAGATTTAATAGTAGCCTTTTCTTAATGATTAATTTATTATTTTAAGCATCCCTATTGTTGTCCTTTGAATTTCACCAGTAGAGATTGTTTACTTATGGCTTAAAGTTAGGCTTGAACCTGCACAATAGGACATAATTAGTGAGCGCTTAAGGGTTATTCGAAGAAGTTACTCTAATACTTGAGTTAGTGTCTGTAGGATTAGATTAAAGAGAAAGTAAGAGGGTTTGTGTGTATGTGTGCAAACTATAGTCCTCATAGGGTTTGACTCTTATTTATAGGTTTTAAGAAGGAAATATTGGATAAATGTGTATCTTGCCCAATTAGATAAGTCTATCTTTTAAATAGATACAGCTCAAAATTTTCAGTTGACATGATGCCTAAAATATTCCCACTAGGTAATACTTCCATGATGTTCTTCAGTAACTAGGTTTGAGCTGCCTGGATGGACTTAGCCTAAATACAAGGACTGAGATACCAATCAATCGACTAGAGGTCCGAGTACGATAAAGGTTGGTCATATGATGGACAGTCTTCTAAGGCTAGGATTTGGACCACTACGGACTAGTCATGGTTGAAGTAAGATGGCTATAGTGGTTGGAATGGGCCTTAGGAACCTATGGTCCAAAATTGTCCATCAACACTCCTTATACTAGTCTCATTGTTGAGGTTTTGGTGAAGAGATTGAACATAAAGTCAAGCTGCTTTCTGAGTTAAATATATCACCGTGTTTTAGGCATCTATATGGTTTTCAATCCATTAGGAGTACCCTCACAAATGAATGTAGTGTAGATACTTAAATGCTTCCTTGGGTTAGTGAGGAATCTTCTAGATAAACATTATTGAATAACACCTTTTGAAGATTTGACCAAGATTTGTTTCTTTGGAGTACCAAAAGCAAGCATGAATCATTATGAACATAGAGTCCCGTGGTCTATCATTCTTGCCAATACATTATCCTCATTCTATTATGGATTGTAATCTCTAACGAAAAATATAGCCCTATGAGTAAAAGCTCATCTCATGATGAATCTTATGATGTATTGGTGGTGAGTATATAAGGCAATTTGAGAAGTAAAATCTTGTGGCTTTATTACCGTAGTGCTTTCCCAAGGGTCAATGATTTGGCTTGAATGTCCTGTTGGGTGGACTTCTGGTGTCTACATTGCATTGCAAAACTCTCTACTTGATTAAGGAGGTTTGCTCTAAGGCCAAGACTTATGTTCGAGCCAAGGATTCTACTAAAGCCATCCAATCATCCACATTACAAAGTTCTCAAGATCTTATGCTACGCCTAATTCGTGGCGTTGTAGCTTCTTAAGGACAATTAATTCAAATTCTAATTTTATGGCTCAATTATTTTTGCGCATTTGATGTATGGGATAAGTAGTGAGTTGCGATTGGTTGGATTTTATGCCTTTCCTTTCATGTTTGAAAAAACTCTAACCATTCGATGTGATCATGGGCTATGTGTTGCAATAAGAGGAATGGACACATCGTGTCCCTTGTACTTCCCATAACTACCAAAAGCCTAAATCCCAAAGTTGCGCTTATAAAAGGGTTTCAAAGCATGAAATTCACATCCTTTGTACGATTTCACACTCTACAACTTCATTAGCTTCTCTCTACAACCATACTCTTTAAACTTACTTTAAGGAATTCATCTTCCTCCTCACAGCTCGAGATGGCGAATATAGGTGAGGATTTGAGAATGAAGTCCTACGGCACCTTCACCACTAGCTCAATAGAAAGTGACGTAAATAATGAACTGGTGGAGAGGGTAGCTCCTCCCTTGATAGATGTGGCAACAATAAAGCATAGAGGAGAAAGCAGTGGCTTAAGGATGTTGATTGTGTACAAATGAAAGAAAATATGGGTTGCTGCACTTCTTCGTGATGAATATCTAGATGGGGACGATGGCATAGAGGAAGTAGCCATACCCATGTTTGGCTAGGTCATCGATGAGGAATTGCCTCCTTATGGCTAAGAAGGTGAGATCTCTAAAGTAAAAGTAAGCCATCTACTGACCAAGTATTTTATGTATCTACTAATAGGCTTAGATGCCTATGTGCTTGAGGAGAAGGATAGGGTTGCATTGATTCATACAAATGGATTCTATCTTTACTAAGATCAATTTAAGCACGAAGGACTTTGGTTTTTGTTCATAAACTTTCTAATAAGGTTCTTAAATCATCACTATGTCTGTTCGATGCAGTTGGTCATGAATAGCGTTAGGATCTTGGTAGCCTTTGAAGCCTTGTGTACTTAGATAGAGGTAAGGCTACAATGACTCACTTTTAGTACTTCTTCTTCCTAAGGAAGCATAGACACAAATGAATCCACATTTTGGCTTGCATCAGCAAGAAGATCTTAGAGGGTTTGGAGTCCTCCATTCATGACTACAAAAGAAAGTTCATATTGATTTGGGTAGCCTAAAAGCCAGACTTCTAGATGAAGTGGGTAAGCCCAGTCCAGGTCAGTAATATCAAATTCTTGATAAAGTAGGATAGCTAGGTAGCCAACCGTATCCTTTGTTGCTTTCGACAACAGGGTGAAATCCCTTGAAATGCCAAGACCTTAATTAGCTATCTTTACCAAGATGAGCTGATCCTTTTGGATGATGAGGAGGAGGTTGGGATCAATAAGTAGGATCGATGTACTTGCTTCCTTGATGCCATATCGAGGTAGGCGTAAAGTTATAGTTGTCACACATTAATGTCAAAAGGAGCTTCTCAAAGCCTAAGCTCATACTCGGCACGATCAAACTTGTAAGTTGTTTTGAAATTCTTTTCTCCATCCTCTAACCATTTTCTTTGTTTTTCAGGTGCCGAACTCCTAACTTATGATGCTGCTAACTTCATAACTAAGTAGATGTCTAAAGTAGAGTGCTTAAGAAAGGAGCAGGCTACTAAGAAGGCTATGAAAAAGGTCAAGATGAAGGTGGCTAAGAAGAAGGCCGAGTATGCTGAGGCCGATAAGGCTATGAGGAAAAGGAAAAGGTCTCCCAATATGGTTGAGAAGGCCTTTCCTTAGCATGATGTTAAGGGGAGGTTTGTGAAGTTTGACTCCCAAGGAATTGAAGGGGACTAGTAGGCATTTGGTAGTAGCCATATCACTATACCAAGCCCAGAGGGTCCTTCAGAAGAATTGTCCTTACAAAGGGTAAGGACAATTAGTTAGGAGGATCCAAGTCCAACCAATAAGGGGTTAGAATGAATCCTCCCCATCCCTTCTTTAGAACCCCCTCCCAAATCAATGTTCCAATGTGGAGGACTATGTCATGACGTCCAATGCCTCCAAACAACAGGGGCAGGGCTCTTAGAAGCATCGGTCGTACCACACGTGCTAGTACTAGTTGAGGTGCTAGCTGGCCATGTTTACTAGCCCAACTTATCAATATACACCAGGGACTTAAGCTTGAATAATGGGGTTGCCAACAGGGAGTTGGTTTGGAGCATTATCTTACCTTAGGATAATGCTACACTGGAGGAGTTGCTTAATCAGGTGATAGATAAGGAAGTCTATCTTATGATGCACACAAAGACTCATGAGATAAGGAATAAGTATGGAATAAGCTCCACTTCCTTGTAACCAATAGCTAATCGATGTATTGTCTTTTGTAGGAGTTTGTGTTCATGTCCAAACTGCTAGGTCATTAGAGGTCCCAAAGAGAAGGTATAGCCAAATTTGCAACCGACCTTTATTCTTTATTAGATGGCTTCAATTGTGCCTCTAACTCGCTATCCTCCATGTTGTAGATGTCCAAGGAGACTAAGGAGGATAAAGTTGCTTTGGTAGTAGCTAAGAGGAAACTTTCGGATGCTAGAGCAAAATTGGAAGAGCTGGAGGGGAAGGTGGTTGCATCCTTCAAGTAGGTGGAGGATACTTACATTGAGGCAAGGAAGATAGAAGAAGGCAATGCGTAGCCAGCACCGACGTGGTGCATTTGACTAAGGAAATAGAAGAAGAAAGGAAAGTCCCAAGTAGTGTAGGAGTTCGCTATCGAGAAGGGGAAGGCTAATGCAAAGGAGATTGGTTATCTTCGTAAGAATATGGTTGTATTGGAGGCGAAGGATCACTTCACTCCTATAGCGTGGTAGAATATCTTCGGCTCCATCACTATGGGGCTGTGATGGAGGGAATTTTAAAAGAAGTAGTCAATCGAAGGGATGAAAAGGCCCAGATGATTATACTGAAGACTCAATTGGGTCTTAATCTAAGGTACCTCTCCTTCTTGGATCCATTACCCCTCGAGTCAGAGTCTGAAGGGGACTTCGAGGAAGAAGGTAAGGAGGATGCTAGGGGGGTACGAGGAGAACTTACATCTATTAGTCCCAAGAGCTTATACCTGTCGACCAAGAAGATGCTCCTTTAATTGCTCCCTTTGCTCCTATTGTCGTTCCTTCTAGTGATTTGTTTGGACAGTCCACCTTAAGCTCCTAGAGTAATTCCATTTTGAAGGATCTTTAGAAGTACCTTAAGCCAAAATAGATGTTATTTTCATCTTTGTTGTTGTTTTTGGTTTGTTTACTCGGGATTGTAACTATAATCACTCAATTATCAATGAAGACATTGATTTCCTTCCTTCCTGTATCTTTTATGTTGTTAGATGTAATTTTCAATTTCTCCGCAACATGAAATATTTTTGAATTCAGTTCTTTAGCTACCTCAACCCTTAGATTTCCTTGGCATCGGTGCCTTAGGAGTTCCTTATCCTAACCCTTTGTGGGGTCCTAAGATTTGTCTAATGGCTTAAATCCATGGACTTACTTTCTTAGGCTAAAGCGTATTGGTTTGGACATAATTGATGTCCAAGCTTCATTACCTCAAACCTATCGATCCTCATAACATTTTTTGGTTGCGGACTTATACTGTCCATGCTTCATAGCCTCTTAGTTTTTTTTTTAGGGATACAAGGCTTATTAGGCTTAGATTCATGGTATCTAGGCTTTTTAACCTTTTGATTGTTTAATAGTTGTCAGGCTTTTAGCCTCGGATTTTCATGATTCAAGGCTTTTTAGCCTTAAGCCCACTTTAAACTACCAAAGCTTTATAGCCTTGGGTTTTTTGTCATGTCTCAAGTAAGTGAAGTCATTAATAGTCCCGTTGTATGAATTATCTTAAGATAGAAGCTGGCCTGATAACTGCTATCATAGACCTGGTTTACACAAGGTGTATTTGAATCAACTGCTTTGAAGTATTTGTTTTGATATAAAACCTATGATATAGTCTGTTAAAATAACTTTTGTAGTAGACCTATTGTGATTTTCTATAGTGAAAATATATGTACAAATTTACATTTGAAGTAAAAGTTCACAAATCTAGAAGTATTTCTAAATATGTTTTAACGCAATAGTCGAAAACTACTAGGTCACTTAATGATACCCAATTAGTTTTCCAAAAAAGTAAAAGCTAAAAAAGAGATAAATCTAACCATATTTTTATTAATCTCACTCCCTAGCCTTGTTTGTTGTTAATCTACAATTATGTAAACTCCTATGTTCAACTCTAAACCTACAAAGAAAATTATAGGGGAATGAGTGACAACTTATTCAATAAGTGGGACGGAGACAAAAGTATGTATCTAGCATGGAACAACCATAGCATAGAACAACTAAGGTTTTCAAGTAATTTAGTTAAATGCAATACATATACAAGCAAGTAATATCACACAATGTTATCTGGTCTATTTATTAGAGAAATTATGTTGACTTTAATATGGGTTGTGAAGTTTGATGTTACGCACTCATAGATCAAAGTCAAACGGAAGCTTGTACAATAGAGAACACCCTTCATTTGAGACTACCTTCGAACTACTATCCTTAACCTTGGCATGACCTTTTCTCTTCTCACATAGTTCAATTAAAGTTAGGGAAAAGACAATTTTAGCTATTCTCATCAAAGGGTTTGTATTTAGCCAGTAATCCTAGTCGTTTCCCTTAGTAGGTAATAATGCATGTTAGGTTAGAAGTTAGGCCAAGTTTAAGTTAGTTCATTTTTACGGTGATCAATAGATTCTAAACGATTCAAGCAGAACAGTATATACTGTATAAACATAGCATAGAGCTCAGCTCTTACCACAAGAAGTCAAATTTCAAAGACATGCTCCGTATACACACAAACAGCTAACTACAACCACAAGAAAAAAACATACCAAAGGCTTCAAGTATTTTGAAATAATACTCTAAAATACTGTAAAGTATTAATCTCACTTACCTAAGATTCTTATTGCTTAAGCTAGTTGTAGATATTAGACTTTACTTTTTCCAAAGTTTCTATATTATAATTCATACATTTAGTATTTTTACAAATTATGGAGACAATAGTAATTTTATTATTATTATTATTATTTTGATGTAGTATTTCTATATTGGTAGGATACTTAATGTTTAAGAATTAGAGCCATTCTCTTAAGTAACTCCCTATTACGAGCACCTTTTGATTTAACCTTTGAATTAGTTCAAGTCCCAAGTTTCTAACTAAGGACCCTTTGACTTACCCTCTAAATCTATTTAAGTTTGGAATTCTTGTTTGAAAACTCTCTAGCTAGCCCTCTAAGTGGATTCTAATTTGGAGTTCTTACCCCAAGGATCTTTTAACTTACTTTTTGACTCGGACTATTCACCATATGATTTTACTAAATCTCTACATTTCACATCATTTTTCCCACCAAACCAATAAATCACATAGCTTCTCAATTCAAAACAACATGACCAAGAGTCACTATTTTGGCCATGTATTTATCAACAACCCCCTCTACATCCATTTAATCTTATAGTGCAACAAGTTCCATTCCAACACAAATGCACATGCATGACATATTTAAAAACACATAATTAAGATGATGTTAGCTAAAGCAAATATATTTATTAAATTGTGAAATGACTTACAATGAAGGAAGCTAGATTATTATGTACATAAACACGGTGACCCAATTAGGTTTATATGAACCATTTCAATCCTACTAATAGTTGCCACATATTATAAATTACCTCCACCCGAGCAACAATAACATGTCGAAATTTATGTTTCTACGAATAAAAGTTTTTCTTAAAAAAAATCCCAATAAGCCCCTAACCCCTTTTCTTTTCCTTAGGTCTTTTCTTTGAAAAGATTACTAATTAAGATGGAAGTACCCATGATATTGAAAGAAAAAGAGATGGTCTTGTTAACTATTATTACCAAATTGTGTACACTACGAAGAAAACTTCAAACAAAAATGTAAAGTTTGAAATAGTATGCATATATATATATATATATATATATATATATATATACGCATACATACACATATGTAAATACAATAAACAATGACTCATACATACATACATACATACATATATATATAGACAAACATAGAAGATATAAGTGTTATTTCATAAGAATAATAGACAAGATAAATTTACATATTTACTTATAGTACTTGGAATAATAAGGAAGGATTTCAAATTGAGATTGAAAGAAAAATGAATGCTTGTAAACTTTTCCTAAGTCAATTTTCGTATGATCAACTGACCACAAACAACTAAGGAGAGATTTCACTACCATTTGCCTATTGATATTTAACAGAGCTTATGATGCTTCTAATGATGTTCTTTAGTTGATTTTTTGCTCATCTTGTTGTGTTATTTTATTGAATTCTATGTTGCTAAACTCATGAAATAAGTTCTTAAAAGGTTCTCGTAGCTAATCTAAATTGCTAGAGAGAAACCAAATGGATAGCCAAGTGTTAATGCTTCAAGTCTCTATCTATGAAGGTAAGCTATGTGTCAAATTTCCAATATAACATATGTTCATGTTATTTTAGTCCCCTAGATGTTTGTATCATGTCATTATGATAGCTAGCAACCAAGATTGAATTTTAAGTTAAAATTCATTCCATTATACAACGCTATCAAGTTTGCTTTGATAACGATCTTTATATTTTTAACACTTAATGAGCTTATTTTTATGTTTATTGCATTATGTGTGTAGAAATTTTAAGTTATCATATTTCATGTGTCTTTATTATTTTAACTACTCAATTACTTTATCTCTATGAGCTCGTTAGTTATCAAAACCTAAATTTTGTGTTTGTAACATTTAACGAATAATATCGATAAAGTTATATTCTTTTTTTAATTATATCATATTTTAATATTCCATTCTTGAAATCTAAGTTCACGGGTCACCTAACCTAATTTCCATGGCCCCATTGCAAATCTCGAATTTTACTAATTTTCAATATTTAAGTAAGTTGGAATATACATATATATATGCTTAGGATTCATACTAATCTATTTATCTACGTATCAAAAGCATATCTGGTATGTATACATGATCTTTTAGTATTTGTTCATATTATTTTATTATCCCTATTATTTCAACAGTCTATTTCTAAGACCTTATTATATATCAAAACCCATTATTTGTATCAATAAGACCAACTATTTTTTTTTTTTATGACCCCTCACAAGTCTTGAACATGATCATTTATCAAATATTTTATTAAGTTGAACATAATATATATATCTATATATATATTGAGAATTTATGTTAATTTATGTATAAATATACACTAAACATATTTTATTGAGTACATCTCCATCATCTTTAAATACGATTTTATGTTTGAATAACACGTTGCTCGGAATACTAGTCCTAAGTTTATTTATATTTAGATAAGATATTTATTCTTCGTTAGTTTTAGTTATTAAGATCATATTACATGTATATTTTTAGGATTGACTTCATTTATATGTATCTATTTCTATAATTATATATACTTGTTGTACATGCATATTCCTTACATATTATTTTATACGTTTTTATTAATTTTATTATCCAAATAATTCATCTCTAAAAAATTCATTAATTGTTAAAATCAAATTACATGCTTTTGTTAAATAATAGATGTTAATTGCCATAGTCAATTCTTTTAATTATATTATTATTTCATTACTCCATTTTCAAAATCCTACCTCATGAGGTCACTTCATTTAATTTTATAGTCTCATAGCCAACTTTTGAGGTTAACCTAAGAACTCTTATGGATGATTTAATTAAGGTATAATATCCTAAGTGCTAATTTGTAGGGTCTTGCAGTTTTTAGATACCCAGGCTTTGTAATTTCACTTTTGTTGATTGCAGGTGATTATCTGTCCTAAGTTGGGCTTAAAGGCCTTGTATTTGGGGAATGTCCTAGGTTCCATTACTTTAGGATTTCCTCAACACCTATATGTTCATTTTATTAATTACCTATTACTAGGCATTTTGAAGCGAGGCGTGGGAACCTAACCCTTGAGGATTGCCTTGGGCTTTATTACCTTTGAATTTCCTCTACACCTAGCTTTTAGCCGGATTAGTTTTAAGTTGTTAGGTGCTCTTAAGCTTAGCTTGGGGACTAGCTCCTGGAGATTGTCTTAAGCTTCATTGCCTTAGAGTTGTCTTCGTACCTAAGTATCCCAAAATTATCCAAGCAATTTGTCTATCTAATTCTAGATTGATAAAAATGATAAATTGGGTGGGATAATTTAGGGTTAGGGGATCGAAGACATATAATGTGCAAATAGAGAAATATTATTCCATTAATGAATAAAAAACATGATAGAATACATCTCAATCAAAATAGAGTTGCAAGTTAGGATATCGATCCCATCTAATCTTTCTAACTTGTAAGGCTTGCTCCCTAAGTCTTCATTTACCCTAATGAGATCTTCTTAGTTTGGTGCCAAAAACTTACCTTGGCCTTTCCATGCTCTAGTGGCTTTAAGCTTTTGTTACTAAATCGTTAAGCTTAGATACCTTATTTTTAACTTTCTTGTCATAATACCTAGCTACCCTAGGTAAATAAGTGGCCACACATTTGCTGGCTATGTCTTAGACTTCTTCAATGGTGTCGAGGTTGGGGAGTAGACCAACATGGCTAACTACCATGTCAAATCCTTGGATTGAATGTTCAAAAGTTCGAGCTCATCAATAGTACAACTTCGATGCCAAAGGTTAAGTGAAAAGGGGGTTTCTCCAATTGTCATCCTATGGGTTGTTCATTAACCCCCTAGGATAAGGGGGAATTCATCTGGCTACGCGCCTTTAGCTCTATCAACTCTCTTCTTGAAGCTTTTAAGGATAGTCTTGTTTGTTGCCACTACATAGCCGTTAGCCTATGGATGGGCCACTAAATTGTAGTGTAGATTGATATAATACTTTTGTTAGAAGGCACAAAACTTCTAGTTATCGAATTGAGGCCCATTGTCCATGAGAATTGTCACATCTCGACTTAGTACGGAATGCACCATCATACAGGAATACTTGTTGAAGATTTAACTTAACTTGCTCATTTATCAAAAGACAACTTTGTTTACACAATAAAAAGGTAGCTACATTGAGTTCAGCTAGATATTTTGTTACAACATATGTGTACAACATAATATTTATATCAAAATGTTAACCAGCTTTTTCTTTTGTCATCTTCACAATAGTAGGATTCCCAACTCAGTACATGTTCCATACAAAAGTTGCCGACTCTTAATCATGCTCTCAATATACATTCCCCCCTTAGTGTTGGGCTCTTCATGATGCTGTTAACCTGAGGATAAAACATTTTATGCCTTCAACTATTAAAGCTGAGTAAGAATGGATAACAAGTAATACAATATAGGCAACATCACAACCGAAACATTTCAATCATAATCAGCAGGTTTTTAGCTCCATACATACATTACCATTAGCCCAACCATGCTTTTATTGCTAACAATGTAATATACTATGCTCATGTACGTAACATGCATCGGTACCGATATCCTATGCCCTTCTAATTTTCATCCGGTTAGTTGATATAGCTGGGGCATCTAGATACAATGTCCAAGAACCTATAGGCAATAAAGAGCTGCCTGAGAGTAAGACCTTCAATTTTGTTTTACAAACTTTAGATTATACACTATAGTTTACCAAATCAAAGAGATAACAAAGCCAACTTAGACTACACACTATAGTTTACCAAATTTAACTATCAAAATAGTCAAGATGTTTGGGCAATGCAAATTTATATGCATCAAAAAATTGAGTTCATAAAGGTACGATTTTTCCTTGATCACTTGGAAGCCTCATTTTGAAAATTTTGGCCTGTATGTCTCTTCTTATGTCATGCTATGCTATGATATGTAATAACAACTTAGGAATATCAATTAGCACAATCAATCTTTATATCGTTATTTTGAGTACTGTTAAGATATCTTAAGAATCAAGTCTATCACTATTGTCAAAACTAAAAAATACTCTTTCTTACTATCGACTCAATTGTATGTTATTGTAACTTTGTAATTGACTCGAATAAGCTTTGATTCTAAACTAGAAGTCTTGAAAATCCTACTTTCCAAACTTAACCAGCAACCCTTACTATATCTAAAAGTGTTCATCTTACATGAATTTGATAAATATTTTACTAGTACTAATTACTATATTATATATTAAGCTAATATATAGGTTTTTATTAGGAAAATACATAATAAGTAATATATGGGCCTAATTAATTTCATGAAAAATCCTATAGACTCACAAAAATATTTAGTTTAATTATTAACCATAAATTATACTAAACTAGCTATTATCTATTTTTATGAAAATAGCAGCTTTTACTTGAAATTACGAAAAATTAAGGTAAATAAACTAACTTACGTATGAGATAAAAATTAAGTGTTCCAAATATCATTATAAACTTCCAAAAGTCAAAACATGTAGGGCTCATTGTAAGACCCACAATCAGCTTTCTAAAGTTTGATTCGTAAAATTTAGGGTGATCGGTTAAAGGATATGATTGAGCCTAAATTATCAAATAAAGTTAAAAATATTAGTAAAAGTGATCTCGTAAGTTCAAATTTAAGAAAATAAGCAATAAAATAAAAGAATATAAAATTTCCAAATTTTAAGTATATAACTCGTTATTTATTGAAAAAGCATAAAATGCATTCTAATAATTAACGAATCGCTAGAGACAAATTATATGTATACTAAAAATCAGAGAATGACCTAAATAATATTAAGAAATATTTACTTATACTATATATGAATTTACATGTAGGTAGAAATATGCGTAATTACTTAAAATATGCGAAATGTGCTAAAATAATGCTAAATAATTAATTAAGAAAAAATAAAGAAAAATAAAAAAGGAATGATCTAGATTTGGGTCATGGCAGTTGGGGAAAATAAGAAAAAATTTAGCTAATTAAATTAGAACAACACAAAAGGCAAAATGGAATAAGATGAGGCAATTATCTAATCAAATTAATGCACAATAATTCCCCAAGACCTCTATAAATGCCCAAAATTTTACGAAAACTCATTTTGGATGTTAGGAAGTTTAAAAAATTAGAGAGAGGTGAAATTGAGAGTAAATTAGGGTTTTAGAAAAAATCACAAAAAAACTGTGCAGTTGGGGCTTTTAAGGAGAACCTAAACTCAACAAGCAATTAGGAGTGGACGGCCACCACCACCACACGGTGGTGGCAGCACCCAGGTGGGCTAACATACCCATGGCCACCGACGGTGGCCGGAGCCACCCAAACTAGTGAGTTCGATTTCCAACCCGATTTTGTGTAATTGTATAAAAATAGTAAATATTCTTAGAAAATTATGAATTTTGTTATTCTGGAATATTTTCGTATGTAGTTTTTTAAAAAAAATATTATTTTGATGAAAATATATCTCGTGATATATGGTTCTTAAGAAATTATGCAAAACCAAGTATATTTCGGTTTAGAAATAAATAATCTTAGAAGTGTAGTTGTGAGCCCAAAATTTTTGTGTAGACTATTTAGGTAACATAGAATAGTGCCATAAAGCCCTTGTAAGCCCTAAAGCTAAGCCAAGTAACCATAGGTTTGAGCTCAAAACCCAAGGTTTAGGGCGATCGGCTAAAGGATCAGATTAGGGCGATCGGCTAAAGGATCAGATCAAACCCAAATTATAAACTATTTAGAAAAATACCAGTAAAAATGACCCTGTAAACTTAAATTTAAGAAAATGAGTAGTAAAATAGGAGACTATAAAATTTTCAAATTTTAAGCATAATAACTGCTAATTACCGAAAAGGCAAAAATTGTAATATAATAACTAATAAATTAGTAGAGATAGATTATATGTATACTAAAAATTTTAGAATGACCAAAATAATATTTAGGAATGTTCACGTATACCCTACATGTATTTACGTGTAGATAAAAATACGCGTAATTACTAAAATTGGCCGAAAACTAAGTAAATAATTAAAGAAAAATACAAAATAATTATAAAAAAATCAGAAGAGGATAACTGCAACAAGATCAGGTCGTGGATTGAAAAGAAAAAATTAACCAATAGGAATTTGACAAACAAAAAGCCAAAAATCAAGGAAATGGGGCAAAATCCCATCAAATTAATGCACATTAATTACTATATTTGTCTATAAAGAAGGAAAAAATTCTCAGAAGTCGTTTGGATAGTTTATGATCTGAGAAAAATCAAAACACAAGAAAAATCGAGAGAAATTCTAGAAAATAAAAAAAAAAAAGAAAATTGTGCAGATTAGCAAGGTGAAATAAAACCACCACCCACCACCACCTGGGACCGAACCACCACCACCACCCTACACTAGAACCAGCGCCTGGACCGGCCGACAGCCTTGGACGGGTTTGGACGGCCAGAAAGCTTCGAACCGGTTAGTCATTTATTCATCCCGATTTTTGTATAATTTTGTAAAATTAGTTATTTTGCCTAGAAAATTATGAAACTTGTTATTCTAAGGTTTTATTGTATGTAGATTTAGGGAAAAATATTGGTTTAGTTTAATTATGTCTGGAAATATAGGGTCCCTAACAAATTGTTCAAAATTGGGCATGATTAAACCGGAAATTAAATAGGCTTAGGGATGTAGTTTGGGGCTCAAAATTTTTCTGTAGGATTCTCATATGATGTAGAACAGTGCTATGAAGCCATTTTTTTAAATTAATTTTCGAAAATTTTAAGTTAATTTTGAGCCCTAAAATAATGGTAAAATTGGGTGATTTATGATTAATTAGGTGATTAGGATGCTAATTACTGATTTGGATCATAATTAGATGTTTAAGGAAGTTAATCTCTGCAGTGGAACCCTAATCCTAGCCTTTAGGTATTAAGTATGATTAATTAGGGAAATTAGGTAAAGAATATAAGAAATTAGGAATATGTGAAAATGTAAATTAATAAATCTAAAAAAATAAAGCTATTTAGTTAATATTATAATTGAAAACAGAAAAATAATAAATCTGAAATAATATTTAATTTTAAATAAATATCTCAAAATGTAAAATTTTTACACATCGGAAATAAATCCGATACCTCAATTAGGGTTAGCGTGTACTGAATAGTTAGAATACCAAAATTACGACCCAATAGGATATTTGAATACCCGAGCATAAGGTGATTAATGTCACATTGGGATTCGAGCCTAATTACGACTTAGGAATTAAAACTAGAATCTAGTTTAGGAGTCGAACCCCGAAATAAAATACAACGAATTATTAATACGTTGTAGGTATACATGAGGAAAATGAGTTACATTATAAATTAGAATAAGAATCTATAAAATACGAGTACTAAAAGAACCTATTTGTATTATAGGACACCCAGAAACAAATCAACTCGCAACTAGAGGATCGAGCGATTGAGCAAATTCAGGTAAGTTGGGTTATTGCTTATTGTAATAGAGTACTAGTTTTGTAGTACTCGGAGACTTAGGCTTGTATATGATTGTGAATGTAAGTAGCTTGTGAATGTGCTTGATGTATCTGAATTTGTGCTGGAATTTGTATTGTGAATGATTTTGTGATTGATTGAATTGGTATGAACTTGTTGAACACCCTAATCGGAAATTTAATCTTAGTCGACCCTAATAACCGAAAATGTCATGCATTGCAACCCGTTAGGGGATCATAGGACTCTCCAACCAAATACCAACCCCTTCGAAAGGGATAGCGCAGGATTGCAAAATGATCCCTTCTTCATCCTCAGTCGAACTAAGTGACAGGAGAGGAGGTCGCGGCGGGGGTAAAGTCAATGGTTCGAAGGTAGTCGCGGGAGGAGCGAGGTTTCCATTGCACAAGCCTGGGTTTGGTTGTGAGCTGCTGCATAACACGGAACTCCTCAACCCGGATTGGAGCGGGTGAAATTTCTCTGATTTCACAACGGACCGGACTACGTTATGCGATGACACTTGATTGTTGCATTGCATAAAAATAATTGTTTGTTAACCTTGTTTGTGCTTGTATGCATTCGTGAGTCTTCAATTCAACTTACTGAGTTGTAGTTGCTCATACCCTTATAGATCCTTTTGCAGGTTCTGGTTTGTAATCTCTTCAAGTACTATGCCGCCCTACAATTATCCAGAGGTTAGTCTTTTTGAAGCCAGGGGTGTGAGGATCAAGTTATTTAGCAAATGTGTAACTAGACTGACCTTGTAGTTAAAGGTTGAAGACTGTTAGTTATTCTATAAGTTGGTGAACTGTAGTTATTATGTAAAACTTCCTAGGAAGCTCTGTGGACATATTTATAATTATCTATGTTTTATAGAACTTTGTGATAATTATCATAATTGTTGTATAATCATTAATCGAACTGTTTACTTCAAAGCGAGGAGTCGTCGACGCCTTATGTAGATTATCTCTATGGTAGGCACTGTGAGGCCAGTTACTATCATAGAATGGTTTATACGGCGGGACTGTTGCGACTTTGCGACTTCGGGGCGTAACAGCCCTTTTTCAAAAATGAATTTTCAAAAATTTTAGATAATTTTTAGGCTTTAAAATGAGGTATAAAATAGGTAATTACTTATTTGATACACAATCATATATTTTAGAATGTTAAAATCTAATAGAGTATGCTATTTATAGCATTTGGAGTGTTAGATATAATTATTAGCATATTATGTAGTAAATATGTAATAGGTAAAAAAAAATGAGAAATTTTGAGTTAATTTGGTAATTTAGGGTAATTAGGTTCAAAATCTGATTTAGGATGAATTTAGATATTTGGAATGTTATTTGATGTTGGGAAATGATATTTGAAGTGATGGAAATATTAGATGTGTACATTTTGTACATATTAGGTGATAATGTATAATATGTAATTATAAGAAATTAATAATTAGGAAAATATTGGTTAGAATTGATATTATGATAATAATAGGAATATACAATAAATCTGATAGGAAACTTAAATTAGGGTAATTATATGAAAAATGTAAGATTTTCTTATAACGGGGGTGAATTCGGTAATTAAATTAGGATTCAGGTGTATCGCACGGACTAGAACACTGGTTAGAGACTAAAAACGATATTTAGGATATTCTAAGATAATGCGATTAATTTTACATTATGGGTTGGAATAATTTCTTAGGGTGTACATATAAATCTCTAACAAAAACTTAGTTAAAAACCTAATTTAAAAATCGATGCGAAAACTAAAACAGAACTTAACACGATTCAAGAAGAATTGTAAAAGACTTAAGACCTAGATAATTAGGTATATTAAACCCTAAACAAAAGATAATAATAAGCGTTATAGGATAAAACCAACTTATAATAGTTATATGAAAAACTAAAACTACGTTTGTGTTATAGGGTTAATTGGCGATGGCCTGAGCAAGTTGGACCTTAAGTGAGTAAGCAAGGAGTCCAGGTAAATTGGGATTGATATAGTGTTATATTTTGGAGGCTTGAAATTGTACTTGATTGTGCTTGTTCTGAGCTGATGATATGATTTTTGATTTGCTGCTTGGCTTGTATTGTATGATTTGTATGAAATGATTAATTACCCTAAACTGGATCTAATCAAATATACAACTTATAATCATAATCGGACCTGCATAGTAACCCATTAGGGGAAACCTAGGATTTTTCGGCCAAATACCAACCTCTTTGAAAGGGATAGCGCTAGATAGCATAATGGGTCCCTTCTTCATCCTTAGTTGAACTAAGTGATATGTGAGGAGGTTGCGGTAAAGGTAAAGTCAATGGTTCAAAGGTAAAGTCAATGGTTCAAAGGTAGTTACGGGATGAGTGGTATCTCCACTGTATAAGCCTAGGTTTGGTCGTGAGCTATTGCATTAATGGCAACTGCTCAACTCAGATTAGAGTGGGTGTAATTTTTCTAATCTCACGACGGGTCGGATAATGTCATGCGATGACATTTGTATGTTTATGCATTGCATCTAACTAAATCGGGTAATAATCTTGTTTGTGTTGGTGGTATAGTTTTTAGTTCTTCGTCTTGACTTACTAAGCTGTGGTTGCTCACATTCCTATAAATATCATTGCAGGTGTTGGTTGAAACTGGCTTATAACTACTCTAAAGCTAGTAGCTGCTAAATTCTGGGGAGCGAGGAAAAATATTTGAAGAACAGACATATATTTTTAAGATCTAAGCTCTTATCTTAGAATTTTTCTTTTCTAAATAATGTATTAATTAGGAAATAGATTACGGTGAAATGTTGTAAATGTTAATTGTAATAACTAAATTCTAGTGTGTATATATATATATTGTCTTACTTTCTTTGGTAAATGATTTATTTAAATTACAAACTGTTTACTTTAAAGTAGGTTAGTCATGGATGCCTTGTGTATATCAAGTCTAGAATAGTGGTTGTAAAGCCAACTTCTATCTTAGAATGATTTACACGGCAGGGTTGTTACGACTCTTCCGCTTCGGGACATGACACTCATCTATTAATTTTATCAAAAACTAATTATTTTAACAATTTGGTAAAAATGGTAGTTTTATTCAAAATAATTATAAAAAATAGTAAACACGCTTAATTTCGAAAATTCTTGTTACCATAATTAAATATATATATATTAGGTGTATTATATAAAAAAATTAAGCTTGAAACAACATAATCTAATATTTATAAAAATTAATTCAATTTTCGTCCAAATAGGGCATTTTCTTAAGGACCCTATATTTTCAATCGTTATTTAACTAAAATAAAATTACTACATTAATCTACACCTAAAATAACCCTAGAAAACCACATTTCATAATTAATTAATAATATTTAATATTTTTAGAAAATTAAATAAGTTACTGCCCGCCTCCAAATTGCCGCACCTTGTTGAAACAACCAAGCGCACCACTCTCTTTTTAACTCCCAAGCCTTTCCAAGTCAGGTTGTGGTTGGTATACGAAACACCTTAAACTAATTTTGACCTTATTTCTTGTTCTATTTTTATTTTATTTTTTCCTAATTTTTCTAAATTATGCTCTTGTATATTTAGAGTGTTAAAATATTGTAAATGAGGGTTTAGGTCCTATTTATAGTTTTTTCAAATTTGTTTGATTTAATAAAAATTGGACATGTATTTGCCACATGTCATTTTTCTCTTTTCCTTAGGTATCATGTGTCATTTTCTAGTTAACTAGGTGTTGACTTATGTTTTCTAATTAATCATAGGCTACTACATCATTTGATGACTCATTCACTTATTTTTTTTAACTAATTTTCCATTATTTCATATTATTTTACCTTATTTTGATAATTTATTATTATATGTATATATTTAATACATATAATGTATATCATATGTAAATACATATATATTACGTATAATTCAACTTCATTTATTATTTTTGAAAGTTAATTAACTTATTTGGAATATCTCGCAATATCTAAAAGCTTGAATTTCATGTTTTCGATAATTATTGGCTTTATCGATAAATTGACGTTTTTCTTAAATTAATCTTTTTATATAGCTTATTTTGAAAAATTGATTTTACTTGAATTACTTCGTCTAACTTTTCTAATGTTACTGTGAAATTTAAGATAAAACGGATAACATAACCCAATGCCCTAAATTTAGGAGCTTAAATCTTAGGGTTATTAAATTAGTTGGAAAATCTGGGGTATTACATCCTACCCCCTTTACAAAAAGTTTCGTCCTTGAAACTTCCATAATCAAGAACATTCATGATCATGACCTAATACTGCGCTTTTGCTACACAACTCTGATTTCCACATCACATCACATCACAATCATCAACTATTGTTAAAGGATAAAATCCTTCAATACTGACTCCCATATTTTAACTCTAAATTTATCAACTCGTAAACTTTCTATTTGACTTACTTGTCTCATTACTTCCTTCATCTTATGTTTCTAACTTTTGCTATGTAAGCTTAATAGAGTTAATCTTGCTTCACTCCTCCCTTTTTGTTTAAGTCATCTTTCTATAGTAGCTAGTCCATTTTGTAACTTCATTATATTCTTATTCAAATACTACAATCATCATATTATTATCTATGATTTTACCCTTATCAATGCTCATATCAAACTAACATGTTTATGTATCATTCCTTTATCATTATCCAAACTAGTATCTCCACTCAATTCTTGTTTCATTCCTTCAGTTATTTCAAACTCTTGTATTAGTTAGTCTTATAGAACTCATAATCATCCTTTCCATTATTTCCTTATCCGTCCCATAACTAGACAACATGTCTTTTCACCTTATCCCTATCATTATGCATTATCCAAGTTCCAATTTCCACTTAGGATGAATATAACGAATTCAATTGCTTCACGTCTACAAATTTTATATCACAATTGTTGCTTAATGGTCATAATTAAGATCTTTGGTATTTCCTATAGTTAACACATATATCAGCGAAAATGAGTTTGACAAATCTGAAATTTCCACCAAATTGTACATCAAGCAGATAAAGAATGACTCAAACTAAGTGGACTCAATTGGATTCAATATGAATTAACATGACTCTTGTCGAAGAAGACTCATAAAGACACTAGATACCTTTTTGGTTGACGATCAATACGATATGACACATAAGGATGGGAAATTTTGTCATGAAAGACAACGGAGTCGTAGCAGACATGAGTTTTAACAAAAAGTCATGCAAGTCATAGATTTGTCATACTATTCTTGCTTATAACATGTGCTAAGGGTATATAAAAGGTATATATCTCATAATGCTGTAATTATATACCCTGTTAAGTTTACATACTTTATCATCTTTTTGACTCCTCAATCTCATCATTAGCTACTATCCCATGAATCACAATCTCATTCTACATAAGATCAATCCTTGAATTATTCTCCGATTATACTTCAAATAAAATTTTGATTTATTCTCAAAGCTCGCTCATGATCATCCACCTTGGATATTTCTTACTATTCCATTCTATTTATTCCAATAACAACTTCTACTTACCTCACTGCAACGTATATATCATCTACAGGGTTTGCATTACTCATTCTCTACAAGTTCTTTTTCTTCTAAGAACTTTTCTCAACACTTAAGTTTCTATAAATCTTTTACAATTCCCTTCTCATCAGGCCACTTAAATGCTACTATTTTTTCCTCATAGTCAACATTTCCTTTATGCTTAACTCCAGTATTATATTCAATCCTTTTATATCCAAGACAATCAACTCTACAATCATCTTATGAGTATCCAAATTCATATTCCCCATCCTTCACTTTATGTTGCACTGCTTGTTTTTCTTCAACAGGGGTTATAACTATTAACTTTAAAGTTTCTACAGATAGTTTATTTCTATTAACATATTCTTTTGATATATACAAGTGAATTGCCCCAATATTAAATAGAGTATATATATGGGCATAACTATCTCCTATATATACCAGTCCTAAAACATTCTTATGATAACTATCTTATTACTTTCAAGCATTTCTTATTTATCTACCATCCGTTATTAGATATACATACACTTAAAGTTATCAAGTTTAGAGATCATACCTGCTATACCCTGGTCATCTCTAGCTTCGTCTCGCTGAACAATGTAAACAGATACCTTATTTTGCTCGTTGGGCTTAGGTTCTTCCCTTCTAAGTCGTTTGTTGCTATTACTTGGTCTTAGTCCATTAGTTTGGTTTTGCTACTAAATTGGTTTGTCTTATTGAATAGTATGCCCTACTTAATGTCGAACAATATATCCTCGTTGATGGCATCAGTAACAATATGTACCTCTTGGATCAGGGTTAGGTTAAGGCTATTATGGTATTTCCTCCCTTTTCTCCTCAGATATTAGGCCCATTGGTGATCTTCCACATCCCCTACAAATCATCTTTCTAAACAAACATCACATAGAATTATATGGATAACTACTATAGTTGTTTTACTAAACTATGACTTTTTGTTACCTAACTACCCCACACATCTCATACGTGCCTAAAGGTTATAGTCCCTAATTAATGCTTTGATACTACCTAAAGAATATCACATCTCGGCTTAGCACGTAATGCATTATCACATAGGAATACCTATTAAAAATTTAACTCAACCTATTCATTCACCAAAAAACAACTTTGTTTATATGATAAAGGGGTTGCTACATCGAAGTTCTATTGGATATTCTATTACAGCTTATGTGTACAACATAATATTTATATCAAAATATGAACCGGCTTTTTCTTTTGTCATCTTCACAATAGTAGGATTATCAACTTAATACAGGTTTCGTACAAAAGTCACTAACTTCGAATCACGCTCTCAATATACATCCTCCCTTAGTGTTAATCCCTTCATGATGTTGTTAACCTAAGGATAAAACATTTTATCTCCTTAGCTACTAAAGTCAAGTGAGAGTGGATAACAAACAATACAATATAGGCAATATCACAATTGAAACATTTCAATCATAATTAGGAGATTCAGCTCCATACATACATTACCATTAGCCTAACTAGGCTTTTATTACTAGCAATGCAATATTTTATGCTCATGAATGTGGCATGCATCGGTACTGATGTCCTATACCTTTCAAATTTTCATCCGATCAATTGACATAGTCGAACATCTGGATATAATATCCAAGAACCTATAGGCAATAAGGAGCTACCTAAGAGTAGGACTCCTATCAAATTAGACTGCATACTATAATAGTCTACCAATATCAAAAAGGGCAATAAGGAGTTGCTTGAGAGTAGAACCTCCAACTTTGTTTTATAAACTTTAGATTATATACTGTAGTTCACTAAATCAAAGAGGCATTAAGGTCAACTTAAACTACATATTGTAGTATACCAAATCTGACTATCAAAATAGTCAAGATGTTTGGGCAATCTAAATCTATATGCATCCAAAAACTAAGTTAATAAAGCTATGATTTTTCCTTGATTACTTGAAAGCCTCATTCTGAAAATTCTGATTCGTAGGTTCCCTTTTGTGTCATGCTATGCCATGATATGTAATAATAACTTAGGAATATCGATCAACACATCAATCTTTAAGTTTTATTCAACCTAATTATCTCATTCTAGTTTTCGAACTCACCCTAATGGAAATCTAGCATCTTACTTAGGGTTCACTTAGGTGAACACCTAGAAGATTGAGTTAGCAATCCCTCAACCCTCCAAGTTAGCACAATCATTAGTAAACATCGCATCAATACCTAACATAGCAACACAACAATTTAACTAAGACACAACTATTGTCATTCAAAATCACTACGTTAGCATCCACCATAGTAACATATTAGTTCACCTAAGATATAGCTATATCTAATCGACATAGCATCAAACAGTATACAGTGTTATGAGTAATAATATATCTACTCCAAGTATGGGTTAGATCTACTTACCTGAACTTAGTAATAATGCAAAATCCTAAACTTCACGATGTGGTCTTTCCTTACTTATTACACTTAAGAAAATATAAACACAGTTCTTAAGTCAAGTATGAGTTGAACCCAAATTCTTATAAGCTTTCATTACTGCGTTTTTAAACTTCATTTGACCGTATCTTAATTATTTCTTATCTAATTTCAGTAAACTTTATATTGTCATGATCGTTATTTTGAGTACTATTAAGATATCTTAAGAATCAAGTCTATCAATATTTTTAAAACCTAAAAATACTCTTTCCCATTACCAACTCAACTGTATGTTATTGTAACTTTATAATTGACTTAAATAGGCTTTGATTCTAAACTAGAAATCTTAAAAATCCAACTTTCCAAACTTGACTAGCAACCCTTACTCTATCTAAAAGTGTTCATTTTACATGAATTTGATAAATATTTTACTAGTACTAATTACTATATTACATATTAAGCTAACATAAAAGTTTTTGTTAGGAAAATACATAATAAATAATATAACGGCCCAATTAATTTCACAAAAAATCCTATAGACTCACAAAAATATGCAGTTTAATTATTGACCATAAATTACACTAAACTAGCTAATATCTATTTTTATAAAAATATCACTTTTAGTTCAAAATTACAAAAAATTAGGGTAAATAAACTAACTTATGTGTGAGATAAAAATTAAGTGTTCCAAATATCATTATAAACTTCAAGAAGTCAAAACATGTAGGGCTTATTCATTAATTTTATAAAAAATACTAATTATTTTAACAATTCGGTAAAAATTGCAGTTTTATTCAAAATAATTATAAAAAATAGTAAACATGCTTAATTTCAAAAATTATTGTTAGCAAAATTAAATGTATATATTAGTGTATTATATACAAAATTAAGCTTAAAATAACGTCATCTAATATTTATAAAAATTAATTCAATTTTCATCTAAACATGGCACTTTCTTAAGGACCCTATATTTCCTATCATTATTTAAATAAAATAAAATTAATAAATTAATCTACACCTAAAATAACCTCAGAAAACCAAATTTTGTAATTAATTAATAACATTTAATATTTTTAGAAAATTAAATAAATTACGAGAGAAATTTTGGTTGACCTGAACCAGTTGCCTTTGAACCACCGCACCTTGTTGAAACAACCAGGCGCATTACCCTCTCTTTAACCCTCAAACCACTCCAAGTCAAGTTGTGATTTGGTATATGAACTACCCTAGACTGATTTCGACTCTATTGCTTGTTCTATTTCTATTTATTTTTTCTAATTATTCTAAATTATGTTCTTGTATTTTTATAGTGCTAAAATATTATAAATGAAGGTTTAGGTCCTATTTATAATTTTTTCAAATTTTTTTTATTTAATAAAAATTGGACATAGGTTTGTTACATATCATTTTCCCCTTTTCCTTAGGTGTCATGTGTCATTTTCTAGTTAACTAGATGTTGACTCATGTTTTCTAATTAATCCTAGGCTACCATATCATTTGATGACTCATCAACTCTTTTTTTTAATTAATTTTCCATTATTTTATATTATTTTACATTATTTTGATAATTTATTATTATTATATGTACATATTTAATACATATAATGCATATCACTTCACATGTAAATAAAGTTGATTAACTTATTTCTAATATCTTACTATATCTAAAAACTTAAATTTCACGTTTTCAATAATTATTGGCTCTACCGATAAATTGATGTTTTTTTTTTTAAATTAATCCTTTTATATAGCTTATTTTGATAAATTGACTTTACTTAAATTACTTTGTCTAATTTTTCTATCCTTACTGTGAAGTTCAAAATAAAATAGATAACATAGCTTGAAGGCTTAAATTTAGAGACTCAGATCCTAGGTTTATTTTGTTTATAATTTGGATAAGTTTTAGTTAATTTTTAGGTTAATTATTAATATTTTATGTATATTATATTAATATTTAGTATATTTACTAATATACCCTGGTTACCTTCTCTGGTCTTGACAACAGCATCTTTATCGCTGCCTTGGACTTCGTTATCCATAGCATTTGCTTCTTTGCTGATAGTAGCCATTAGACTCCCAACAGCCTCAACAACCTTAGTGGCTACCAGATTGGCTATTTACAGTTGCTTGGATCTTATGGTTCTTACCATCTTCACTTTTAGAATCTTGATTCAACATGCAAAAAATTGTAAATCTCGAATTGAACGTTTTGCCATAAATGATGTTAAGTGCTATTGTATGGATTTGCTAGTAGAGATTGTTTACCTTAGGCTTGAAGTTGGGCTTAAGTCTACAAAACAAGACATGATCAGTAGGCATCGTGGAGTTATTTAGTGGTCATTCCGATGCTTAAGTTAGTATTTGTGAGATTAGATAAAAGAGAAAGCAAGAGGGCTTATGTTTGTGTGCATAAATTGTTTTATCAACCCCCATTTTGTAGGTTTCGAGGGAATCTTAGGTAAAATTGTATCTTGTGCAAATAGGCAAGAGTATCTTTTAAATAGATACAATTTGAGATTTCCAAAAGTGGTGTAGCACTTGAAATATTCTCACTAAGTAATGCATCCATGGTGTTCTTTGGTAACTAAGGTCCGAGCTTCTTGGATGGATTGCTGAGATCTAAGGTCCCCGTGGCACTTAACCTAGATACATGGACTAAGATATTAACCTAATCTACTAGAGGTACGAATACAGTAGAGGTCAGTCATACGAGGGACAATCCTCTAGGGCCATGATTTAGACCACCACGGATTGGTCATGAGTTGAGTTAAGGCAGTCTACGACCTATAGAGGTTAGAATGAAACTTAAGAGCATATGGTCCAAAATTGCTTATTAATACATATTAAGAGTGTATTACCACTAGTATTATTTATAAGGGAGAGCTTTTTTTTTTTATCTTTTTTTTTTCTCTATACTTAATTAAGAATAATTGATTAAAATATAGGGATTCCGCACCTCACCCCCCATCTTTTGAAAATGTCTTCGTTTGTGTCTAATCACTCTTATATTGGTTTAAGTTCTTCATTTTTCATTTTTATTTCCTTTTCACACATGATAACATACGATTAGAGGATTAAAAGATATATTATTTCAAGGACATGGAAAGTTTATCATGATTTGGTAGGACAAGCCTTTAGTAACTCTAACAAAGTTAATTTTTAAATATATCCGAAGTTCTTATTTAAAACTAAACTATATATTTTCATATATTTATATTTTCCATACATAAATAAATGATATTTACACTATGTTTTGAAAGTGGAAAAGAATTAGGAGGGATGAAAAGTTAAAGGAAAGAAATAAGGAGGAAAAGAAATAGAAGGAAAAAATTAGTACATATTCTTGATTGGCTTAAAGAAAGAGGAAGGAAAGAATGGAGGAGAAATGTTTTATAAAATTATATTAAAAAATAATATAAAGTACTTAATTACGATATTGTCCTAAAAAAGATGACAATATTTTAAAAAATAAGTGTATAGTTAGAATTTTAATAACTTTTTCTCCTAAATTACTCTATTTTTTAGGTAGGGTGGGGTAGGAAGGGAGTGTAGGCTTTAAGGAAAACTTTCCCTCCTAAATCAATCCCCTCCTATATTTCTTCCATAACCAAATAAAAGAAAGTTTCTTAGAGTTCTCAATTTCCTTCTACTTTGCTTTCCCTTTCAATTCTTTCCTTTACCCTAAACATAGTGTTGAGCATCATACTCCCAATGTAAAATAAAGCTTGACATCCATATTTGATCCTTGTAAGAGCATCTGTAACACAAGTTGCTTAGCTCTTTTCTTCATATAAAGTAGCCAAAATGGAGTAACTTGACCTATGGAGGGAGATGACATGGAATTACTTTGAGGTGCTAGGTTACTTTGACAAGTAACATTGGGACCATAAGAATTAAAAAAAAAAAATGTTAAGAAATTTACAAGAATAAAGTTGAAAGTTATATATAAAGGAGAGTTTCTTAATATGTTAATGTAGCACATAAAAATATGAGACAAGTTACTAATGGATATAGATCATGTAATAAATCTTATTGGTTGTAATGCAAGATGTAACACAAATTTATGGAAAAGGTTACTTGTCATGTCAGTTTTGTTATTCTAGAATGTCTTTTAGTGAAAATTATTGTTATGATTCTATAAACTCCTTTGTCTTATATAACAAATAGATATAATGAAAGTGCCCTAAATTATGTATTAAAATTACAATAGTCAATCTCAGTTTTGACACCTTAATTAATGCCAACTCATGAGATTAGATAGAGGCCAATTCATTCTTATTACAATGGAAACGCTTGATTAAGAATGCATGGATAAGAGAAGTAGTACCTTATTATTTGGAATAGTGATAATTAATAGGAGCACGGAATCAAGTTCCCAAAAGAAATGGTAAATTACACTCTCTTATATTCATTTTATATGTATTTAACTTCTATTTTTGAAAATGAATGTTTATTAGACCTAAAATTTTTGAAAGTTTGATTGTAGATCTTATTTTATTATTTTTCCATTTGATAAAATAATAAAAAATATGTAAATTAATAAAAGTATAAAATTAGGGGAAGATGGTCATGTAGGGTACAATATATTTTTTAAACATTTGGGATTAAAACACTTAATTTCGCAGAAATGAGATTAATAAAGATAAATGGATAAATTTATGATTTACCAAAAGAGTAAAAAAATGGTTTTCACGGAAATGGAAATTGGAACTATGTATTTCTATCATAATCTTAGAATTCTTAATAAAATCCACATAAAGTGAAATCAAGTTAAATTGCATAAGGACAAGTAAACTTTTAGTACCTTCACATTTAACTACCTTTTCATTTAGATCCTTAACTTCTTTTTTATTCTATTTAAGTTACAACATTTTCAAACTTTTATAAAAATAAGATTTACAAAAAGAATTCTAATTAAAATCTATGATTTATCAAAAGAATAAAAAATGGGTTTTCATGGAAATGGAAGTTGGAATCATGTATTTCTATCACTAGCTTAAAATTCTCACTAAAATCTATGTAAAACAAAATCTAAGTTAAATTCTATAAGGACAAGTAAACTTTTAGTAGTATAGTTTTAGCTATATTTCTATTTAAATCCTTAATTTTTTCCTACTTAAGTCTCAACATGTTCAAACTTTTACAAAAATAGAATTCTTATCGAATTTTTTTAAATTTCTACCAATTTACTCCACATGTCAACTGGTTAATAATAATTAATATAATAAATGATAATATTAAATGTATCTAGTTACTAAAGGTGTAGAGGTCTAGATGTGAAGGGTATGTATCGCTTGATAATTGCACTACATGTGACTAAGGAGGAACGACTTAAATCATTCTTATAAGAGGATCAAGAGAGAAGCGGGAGGGAGGAGGAGTAGACGATTTCAATAAGGCTTTAATATGTATGATGATAGATGGAGGAACTTGATGGCACTAAACCCTACAATTCGTGAAAAATGAAATAGTGTTCCCGATATGATCAAGCGTTTGATTCTTTAAGACGAGAATCTGGTAACATGATGGCGTTTGTCCAGAATTCACCTCTTCCAAAATGAGGAAGGATTCAATTATTTATAAACTTTGGTCATTAACGTCATTTGTCGAATTGTGTTGAAAATTAATGGCTCAAATGAGCTCCTTCACTAATGGCTCCCTTCATGAGTTAGTTTTAGGTCTAGGCCTACTAAATGTCTCTTTTTTGTGCGTGAGCTTTCTTAATTTTGAAAGTGGACAGGCAGGTCCAACAGTTCCTATTTTAAGTCTATCATGCCCAATTTCCCTTGATTATCTTGAATTAACAAGCTTAACACTCTAGGCTCTATCATCTTAGTCTAAAGAGTTAATGTCAAATTACTAATTGGCTTAAAAGTATAAACTAGATTTAGTACTCTATGGTTATATAATATAATAAATAATAATATTGAAAATATTTATTTATATAAGATAAGAAAAATAATACGAAATATACAAAAAAATAATTGCAAGTAAGAAAATTGGGTTAAAACAATTGTTTAAACCAAGGTACTTTGGTAGACCACCTAAAGGCTAATTTGAAACTAGTACGTGCCAAAGGTGGATGAAAAGTTTAACAAATTTTCAAAAATCCTATTTTGTAAGGTTTCTAAAACGTTAATAACTTAAATAGGAAAAAAAAAAAAAGGTTGAAGACTCCAATGAATAAGTAAATATTGAGAACTAAAATTATACTTTTTTTCTATATTATAAATCTTATTTTTCATAAAAGTTATTTAATAAAATCTATTTTTTATTTTTTCCAAATACGAAACAATTCCATTTGACTCATAAATGGAATCATAAATACCCCTACTATAAGACAACCACATATGTTGATATTAGATCCTTGTCATCGTATGGGTTAGGGTTAAATAGTAGAATAAAGAACAGAATATATAATAAACATAAGCGTCTTCACGTTGGCATATGAGGTACTGAAGTAGCCAAGCATGACGCATACGTTACATATTGCAATGATCTAGACGTTCCAAAGCGTGGTGCTCTTAATTTCTGGTCAACACACAATTTGCAAAGGACATTTGATACCTTTCTTTGAAGACAACAACGTTAACGTCGTCTTATCAATTGGCTTATTGCACAGTTTTTTCAAAGTTGAAGTGACCTTTTCTTGTCTAACATCATGTGAGGTTTTAATATTATGTGGTAATGGTATATCTTTTCTTCTAGACATATGGTTGTTTTGTTCAACAAATATTAATGATTTCCTCCTCAATGAAGGTATTGTTTGACAAAATTCTCCCACTTAACCACATTTATATATAATCAAAACCAGCTATTTTTGGTCATTATGAACTGGCATTATTCAAGTCCAGATTTAAGTTTTAACTCAATATATAATTTGTAAAAGCAGATTTAGATAGTGCTCTTTTAACTAGACTAAACTAAACAAACTATTGTATAAAACACTAAAAACAACTCTATTATCTTTAAATAGGCGTGCATGCACTTGGTGTAAAATAAGAGAGTTTTTCTATACTGTACTTCTTTTATTACGTTATAGCTTTCTTCTCGTGAAGTACTGTTTCAGTAACCAAACATTGCTGTAAATACTGATTTTATCTTTTGGAAAAGAGCATACATCGAATGGAATATACACTGTGATATATCGTTTGTATTTTGTTATCCAATTCTCTTTATATGGTATTGCAAGATATGTAAACAACAAAGTTGAAAGTTCGAATTCAAAAGCTCGTGCACTTGGACCCTTAGGATTCTTCTTTCCCCTTTTGTTGGAGGCCTTTTACATGCTCATCTCCTTCTAGATATTCCGTGGGATCAACATATAGAAGAGCATATATCTAAGACAACAAATAAATATTTTCTTCTTCTTCTTTATTTATTAATTCCGAGCTGGGGACAGGAATTGTTGACTAACGTTGCAACAATTAAAATTATTCAATTCCCGGGATTGAAATACTAAATTGACGTAGGACAGCGGAAGCAAAAATTAAAAAAAAAAAAAATTAGTAAAAGCATGGAAATCAATAAAAAAAATTAATCTAAACAAGTTTTTAATGAAAGTAACAACTTCACATCACTATATTAAGATGATGACTTTACACCATGGTAAATTATATGGACTTACACCACATGATGAGATTTTAATGGTCTCACACCATTGATAATATAAATGATGGCTTCACACTATCAATAAAAAGAAAAGACATCACATTAATTCAAAAAAAAAATTTATTCAAAATCTAATCATTCTCTTTTAATTGATTGATTGTAAACTTTACCTATTTATAGGTATAATATGACTTAATATTCTAGAAAAACTAAATCTTAATAAATATAAAAAATAAAAGATTTTATATCTTAAATAAAATATATTTACCTAACTAGGTCTTAAAATAAAAAAAATATTAATAATATCAGATTTGTTCTTTCTTGATTCACATCACATATTTTCTTAAATCTATACAAGAAATGATGAATGCTCAAAACAAGCCATTACGAATGATTTATCCCAATATATTTTCATGCCATTTGTACTTATACCTAGATAAATTTAATAACAAAAAACCCTTTTATCGGTCATGGTAGTTACTTTCGAGTGTTCTCTATGGTTTTGTTTCATCCTCCGAATCTATGTTCACTTTAACTTGGTGGAAAAAAACATTCTCATGTTTCTTCACTTACGTGGGGAGTAATCATACATGTTTAGCATAAATGTTCGGAAAGAAATGGCCGAACATATCCATTGATGTCTTTATCAAGCTTAGCTTCTGGCGTTTGAATAGCTAAAAGGAAATGACAATCCCACGTATGGTTTTGGCCGGTAGTTTCCATTAAGATTGTTGTAACACCGATAGTGTTTAGTTAGTAGAATTAGAAAGTGCATGGAGAACTAGATATCGCAATACAAGAAAATAAGTATATTATAATTCTCCCATACCACATTTGGCAAGTGCAATATTAGATGTATGAAAAAATTGAAAATATTTTTAAAAATTTAATTATTCATATCATAAAGTACAATAAGGCTTAGTACCGTGATTTAAAAATTTGGTGTAAATTATTTTTGGAATTTCAAAAGATATATTTCATTATAATGTAAATTAGATTTTTATACCGACAAATATATAGTATAAATTTTTTAGTTTTAATTTAATATCTTAGAACACTATTGTCTATACATAAAAATATGACAACTAAATAATACCTTAACATTTCTCCTTTTATGTATGGTAGTGTTCGATGATTATGGGCAAAGCATCTGGTCAAATACAGTGCTGATTTACGAAAGTTGATTTTATAGGATTTTTCATCATCTTCGAGCATAAAAAGGAAAAACCATCCAACTAGAATGGTTTCACCTCTAAATTGTCTACGTAATTGTTGTTCTTAGCTTCAATGCGACATGATCTTGTGTTAACACTTATGAGTTATTCCGTTGGAGGAATGATATTTTGAATTTCCCCTTATTCCTTATCTATCCTCAATTAGGACATTCACTTAGCTTTTGACCCGATATTAACAATTCTTCAAGAATTCTAATTCTTAGAATTTCTAAGTAGCCATTCTTACATATCACCCATTAATTGCAATTCATAATTCATATCTTTATCTTTCTTTACAAAATAGCCTCGTATAAACTCAAAAATTGGACTTTTTTCTCCCCCTCAAATAAAACATTGAACCATCCCACTGCGTTTATATACTTATTGCTTTTATATTTTGAAGAGCAAATTTTACTGATAATATAATTATGGACTTGTGGCTAAGTGTATTACATACTTTTGCAAATGAGAGGTTATGGATTGGTTTTAATTCTCTTTTTTCTTTTCTTTTTCATCATAACTAACAAGATCAAATTTCATTTGTTAAAAAAATAGTAGTTAACTAACTAAATTCTCATTAGCCATTATTTATTTAATGATAATTATATCATAAACTAATTATATATTGTCAATGCAATACGCGTTTATGTCTTAACGTATAAAGTATTTATAAATAATAACAGGCATAGTATTTGATATATTAACATTCTTTTCAGACAAATACAATGAAAATGAATGGGTTTTATTGAACAATCTACTGTCTAATCATTTATATTAGAAATGATTTTTTTTCATAGTATTATCGCTAATGAAATAATCGTGCATAGTCATAATAAAAAGAAATTACATAGTACTTATCTTTACATTCTGTTGTTTTTCTCATTAAACTTGTAGTTTTTCGTTTAAGTATTTTTATCTGTGATATATTTTTGTTGATAAGAAAGCTTAGATGAGCTTCATTTATTAATTACATTTTTCTTGTAAATCGGTACTTAAATTTCACATAATTTATGTAAAATATTTGTTCTTTCAATTTTTACAAAGTACACTCAGCATTTGTAATCATTTCGTAGAAAAGATTTAAAGTTTCACCTCTCTTGAATATTAGAACGTGTTGAAGATGTACTCGTTGGTAAAATGCTTTTATTTATATAAGGTGCATTATTATTGCAATAATAAGAGGATTTTTCCTATGAGCGATTGTCATACGACTTAAACAAAGTAAGCTCGGCCCCTTAGTCACGTGGTTTTGCATATTGTAAAAAACTTTATATTTTTCAAAATTAATTTGAAACCTTGTGCATATTCAGTTCTACTTTTTTTAGTTAACATGGTTTGCGTTTTTTAAGGCATTGAAATGAACCAAAAACATAGTATTTAGTTCAATTCTACTCGTGATTTGAGCCATTATAGTTCAATTAGGAACTAAATCATGTCTCTTTTTTGTCCCATCATCTCTCTCTTTTTATTATTAATTATACCATTAAAGTTATTATAACTTAATAGTATGAATACTAGTTTTTCAATTAGATGAATCAAATTTAAATATCCTATTTTTCAAGTTGTAATATATTGTTGGCTTAAAAAAAAAAATGTAATTAGACCACATATCCAATAGTTTTTGGATTTAGGAGTTGCCATTTTAAATATTGGCTTAAGTTCATCTTTCAAGATAAAAAAAAAAAAAATACTAAAAAGGATAACTTTAAGATGAGTAATACAAAAAAGCTTCAATCGTGAAAGATTCATAGACCTAGATCGAAACTAGAAAATGAAATGAAGTTGCTCATGATATTTGGGATTATTTTAAAAAAATAAAGAACTTTATCGATGTAATGGAGATTTAAAAAAAAAAAAAAAGAGCCCGGGTATAACCGTATAATACCTAATCACAGTGTGAGAGGAACTATTATATTTATTAAAATTACGAACAAATAAACAATAGAGAGAGAACATATACTTTAGAAATGATCCTTGCTATTTGGATCTTAGTCTCTAAATTATGAAAAAAGATTTAATGTCACAAATACGTTTTTTGAATTAATGAGTGGTGCATAAATATCAATAAAATTTTGATATATGATAATAAATGAATATACAAAAATACCGATTATTTTAAGATAAACTTAAGTTATGTTGTTTTGTTTAGTAGGTAGTTATTTTTTTCTTTCTTTTTAAAAGAATCTGTAAGCTTATATGTTTTTCCAACATCAAGGTTACTGTCCTTAGAGAAATATATATATATATATATATATTAATTAAGTCTCTTACAACTAAATGACATAAACACAAATCCCTTAAACGAATGGATCAAGGATAATTGTGGAATACAATGTAGCTGCCCCAAAAAGATCACAAACATAAAAATTAAACATTATATTTTCAACTGAAAGCAACGCTGTGATAAGAAACTCCAATATTGTTGGCCTAATAGCGCAGCCATGTAATAAGACGTTGAAAATGAAGGATGCTCCATCACAGTTCGTTCAGAAGAAGTAATTACCATGATGGAGTGCCACGTTTCCTGGACAAATGGATAAACTGGGCTAATTAAAAAAAGAAAAAAGAAAAAAGAAAAAAGAAAAAAGAAGAAAAAAAAGGGAAAGGAAGAAAGAAAGAAAAAGGCATGACGAGTACGTTAATGGAAAATGTATAAAACCAGGCTCGACCGTTGCAGCGTAAGCGTCATTATGTCATCTTGACTTGATGGCTATGCACACAAACCCCACAAATCCGAATGTGAAACCATCTAAAGAAATCTGATTAAAGACGTATAGGCCAAGGAAACCCTAAGATTAAAGATGATATGTGGCCAAAATTTCATGCAATTTTGTGGAAACTTGATGGGAAGTTGCATGCGTAAAAGCTTTCTAACTGGGCTTCAAAATCAGTGGCGCAAACTATTCTGTTTTCCCTGGTTTTTTAAATGTGACTTGAGATAACAACTTAAATTGTACCTCGTGTTTCGGTTACTTGGCGATGACTTGCACATTATGTGAAATAAATTTTGACTTTAGTTATCTCATATTTAATTGTCATTATTCACTTGTTGTTTCAATTCACGAGGGTGATTAAGAAAGCGATCTCGATGCCTTAAGCAACACGTGCTCAATCCTCATAAGATGCAGGCATATAAATCCCTTAAACAAATAAATATAGGTAAGATCAACTAAATATACCATACCAACCATTAAACTTTTATTTTGACCGTTAAAATTACTAAACTTTTTAAAAATGTATAGCTATACCACTCGAATGATTTTTTAAATAAATGGTAATAGAAAATTTTATATGGCATTTAGGATGTGTAATCTATATTTAAAAATATTAAAATATGCGTGTTTTTTTCCTCTAAAAACGCATCAATATATTTTTATTTAAAAAAAAAAACTATTCATTTTTCTCTAAAAACATAAACTATTCATTTCCCTCTTAAGCTCTTTTCTTTTTTTTTTTTTCTTCATTCAATCGTCCATATATTTTTTGCTTTTCCTTTTAATTCTTTTTCTCCAATATTTCATTATACATAATATCAATATACTAATATCCTTTAAACCCTCTGTTGCAAATTAATAAAAGCATCCATAGTATCATGGAATCCCAACCATTATTGAGTATAATTACAATACATAAATTGTGGGTGTGAAAGATTTTTTTTTTTTTTTTTAAATCAACTCTTAAATATAGAATTTCTTGTAGCTAATTGTCCATTCTCATCAATAAAGTTTTTTCTTCTATGTTTTCTACGTCATTCTCTTTTATCTCAACAGATGTCCTATGCATTATGCTTCTCAATGGATTGAAAGAAAAATATATATATTTTTTAACCTTAATAATTTGGTCTTTAGAGGGAAATAAATAATTTGTGTTTTTAGGGAAAACAAATAGTTTTTTTTTTTAATAGATAAAAGTATTTCCTTTCGATAATAGTTTATGTTTTTTGAGGGAAAGGAATATACATTTTAGTATTTTTATATGTAAGATGACACGTCACAAATATCATGTAGGATTTTGATTATTATTTGAATGCAAAATCATCCCAGTGGTATAATTGCACTTTTGTAAACAATGGTTATATTGGTCAAAATAAAAGCTTAATGATTAATATGGTATTTTTAAAAAATATAATGACATTCAGTGGATTTTACCCAAATAACATTGGATGGGTTTAATTCACCTAAACACTTTGCCTTCCACTTATATAAGGAAAAAAAAAAAAAAAAAGAAGACAACTTGCGTCCAAAGTGATCGTGCAATATAAAGCATGAAGACGTTAACATTCAAGCACAGACAGAGACTCGATATTAAGATTACTTGTGTGCTTCTCAATGTAGATGGTGAGATTTCAATTCGATATACATATAACAGATGTAGTTTATTTTGATAAATGTTGTTTATATTGATGTGAACAAATAATTACGTAAAAAACAAGTTGTGTATGGTAGAAATATGACGATTTCATATTTAGTTGAATGTTTTATGATTCTCTTTTATTTATTTGTTTTTTTTTTTAAGTTAATCATGAATAAAAATTTTCAAGTTCCCAAAATAAAAATAGATATTGCATTTATTTTGTTATACCCCAAAAGTCTAATGTGGACCGTGATGGTGAATTAGTAGTGATTTATATGAGTGGGGTACAAAATACTGAATCAATACTAATTAAAGAACTTTTACATTTCACTAGTCACTTATTAGTTTGGTTATCAATTACTTCATAGTGGAGGCATTACAAATGGCGATGGACCTTGGACAAACTAAGGTGGAAGCTGGTGGGCGTATATCAACTCAATTTGGGATATTTGGATTCACATTGATCTTATAAAGTATTTGAAACAAAATGGACTATTCTATACATAAGGGGAAAAATGCAAAATCTAATTGTAAGATAAGATGACAAGAATATCGTACATTTAAAGGAGGAGTTTGTGATACCTAATAGAATGAAATGATACATGAAATTGTGAGATAAAATTAACCAAGGTTTGTAAAGTTAGCTTAATGCTAATTAGAAATCTTTTCGGTTTGATAGCTGAAGAAGCCTATTAGTTACCTATTGGTTCGAATATTGATTACGTTTAAAGTGGGATACTACACATAATTTTAGTAATTCTTTTATATATATATATAATGGAAATCTTAAATTTATTCAATGAATTTGAACGGTGGCTAAGGTAGCCAGGTGACAATCGTCAATAATATCTTCTCTATTTGAAAAGGACCGGCCCTATCTCCCCAACGACATTGACCGCCCTGGTTTGATAATGATCAGATCAGAACCCCAATAATATCGACAAACCAAACCTTAGATCACTCTACCAATAACCCTAAGCCACATAAACAGGACTTTTGGCTACGAAACAACGACTTTCTTATTTTCCAAGTCATGGGTGGCTGCGCACGTGCCTTATCCATAGTGCTTTTCGTTTCATTGAACCGTAATCATACACCACTTTATCATTAACCAAGTATAGAGAGGAAGAATGTCAATAGATGTCAATACTTGTGAAGTCACCAATTAAAAAAGAAAAATAAATTTCATATTTTTATGTACTTTTTTTTTTCTTTTTAAGTGTTTAGTTAATATTAAAAAATATGAAGATTTTTTTTTTTTTTTTCACATAATAAGATGCTTTGAAACATTCATCACCACTGCTTAATAAATAAATAACACAAAATATTAAGAGTTATTTTAAACTGTGCTTTAAATACTTTACTAGTCCATTTTTTCTATAATCACTACATCTGTAACTATCATATGAAATAAGAAACATTGAGTAGCTGTTATAAATCTGGGTGAAGTAAAAACAAAGTGAGAAATTTCAATATGGTTAATTGGAAAAAAGAAAATTATGATTTTTCTCTTGTACTAAAAATCATTTGATAAGCACGAGGAACATACATAATACAAGAGAAAAGAAAAGTACTTAAAAAGGTCTTGCTTCTTCCGTTTCCTTATGCATACCTAATTTTAACATCTAACTAAGCATAATTGATAAGTATAGAAAGACAAAAACATAAATATACAAAATGAAAATAAATGTTTTCTTTTATTCTTAATAAGTAACATCTCATAAGCCATCAAATAAACTATAAGATTACGGGTCGTTGAAGTATCCTTATAGAATCTTCTATCCACCCCATTTCCTATTTCCTTCCCTTAGCAACATCAAAGCGTCTAGTTCCATCACCCATTTTTTCTTTCCACATTTTGTTGTTTTCCCCCATCTCTCCTTCTAGGAAGCATCCTCCTTTTCCTTTTTACCATGCCCCTTTTAGATATTCTTATATAACCCCTTCAAACACCATACTAAGACTTCCCATATACAACACAACATCACTCTTGACCAAATAACATATATTTTATTCATACCAAGCTATTACACATTAAGCTCTCGGTTGTCATGGATGTTCTTGGGGTGAACCAGAAAAAACTGAGGAAACATGGGAAGACAGGTACTAGGAAAGGCAAGGACATCAAAGTTGTGTACATCTCAAGTCCTATGAAAGTGAAGACTAGTGCGTCCGAGTTTAGGGCAACCGTGCAAGAACTAACCGGAAGACACTCGGATGTTACAAGGCTTATGGAGATCAACAATTGTGGAGGTGAAACATTTTATCAACATCATGGCAAATTCAATAATGATGGAAGGGATTTGAGCTTAAGAAGCGTTAATGATGGGGATTTCAATATCTCGAGCCACGGTCATCATTCTTTTGATTGTTTAAATTCTTATTGTGGATCGGGATCGGGATCGGGATCGGAATCACCTACCGAATCCGAATCCTTTCTCGAGCCAAATATGGAAGGAAGTTTTACGGGGATGATGATGCAATCGAACCTTTTCCAAGAATCTGCTTTAATAGAAATGTTTAGAAGTTTTGAATCTGTTTGAGATATGTGTAGGTACTAGAAATATGTTTTGTGGGAGCACCACCCAGTATGTAATTAATCGATCATATCTTCTATATCGTTTATTTTTTTTACTTAAATTTTAAGCCCGTTCTACTATTATTTACTTAATATATTAAGTATATTTAAGTCTCTTTTTTGTGTTGAAAATTTATTAATTGCTTTTATTTTTTTTCTATTTATTTTGAGTTTTTGGAATTATTTGGTTTAGATATGAATTATGTTCCTTAGTTCGTACTTTGGACGTATAAAGACGTGTTGGCGGGCAAACTTATTAAATTTAATCATCAGTTTCAAGTAGCAAATGAAAAAATTATAAAGAAAGAAATTGGTTTAAGAGGTCATGCTGCTCATTTTAGCTGCTAGTTCACCTTTCATAATAAACATCACGATGCATTTAGTATGATTTTAGTGTCATTTTTTTAACTACTCAGAAAAATTACACATAAAGTTTGTATTTGCGTTTTTTGTAATATTGTTTTCATCCATAGTTCATTTAATGACATGTTGTTATATATTAATAAATATACTTAAATAGGATATAAATTACATATTGCTCTTACATCATAACGTGTAATTGATCGTAATATAGATGAATGCACCAAACGTGGAGATAAAATTCGGTCCGATAGATATTTTATAATGTTGCTAGAGTTCTTAGAATATATTGATTTATAGTAATTTAGAGGTAAATCTTCAGTTAAAAAGTCAGAATGATCCAGCACAGTTTCAGATCTCTCCATTCTTGCTCAATAGCCACGGTAGTACTTGAGCTTTCTAACATCATATTAATTCTATATATTTACTGGCATATATCGCTTGCTTCGTTCGTGAAACAATTAACACTCAACTCCATTCCAGACGATCTAATTATATGGGGTCCATTTTTTGTTGCGCTGTTTGGACAAATTTGAACTTTTATCCATATCAATAGCTACAATATTTTCTCGGAATACGCCATTGAAGTTATGAGTAAACAGTGTAAGAGCTGAGTTTTTAGTTTTGTTTGGCTTTAGTTCAGGGTTTAATTCAGTTATTTTAATTCACTTTTACTTAGAAAATTCGATTCCGATTCCTAGTTCAATCATACGCATTGAACAATAAATCATGAACCAAACTAAATGCCCAAAAAAATAAAAAAATAAAAAGAAGAAGAAGTTGTAGTTCGGTTTTGTTTTATACCCACGCTTAATTGATATATATTACCAAAACGTATTAAGCCTCCGTGGCTGGCTATCATGAAACTCCTTTTTAATTTTTGTGGCCAATCAACGATAATCTTTATTTATATATTATCCATTATCAAATTAGGTATTAGATGACTAATCAAAATACAAGAGCTAACATCATAAAGGATAAACTTCCGAAGTGGATACGTGGGTTTTAATCACCAAACCCATAATATATATCGCTCTCCTAGTTATGGAAGCATCTAATTAGTAATTTGGTGTGAGTGTATACAAGATTAATAAGGTACGAGTCTTTACTCATACTTTATAAAGTATAGACTCCTAAATTTTGAAACAAAACTTACCTTATACACATTAGAACTACCATAGAACATGTATCCTGTAAAACTTATAAAGTATATGATATTTTGTAAACCTATAAATTTCTCTTTTTTCCACGTAAATGTTGTCGTTTTCCCTACAAATTTTAATTTTAATAAAAAAAAATAATTTATATATATGATGTTACAAGTTCTTCATATGCAAAAGGTATTGTACCCACAGAAAAATTTTGTGAAATTAAAAAGGATAATTCTTCTTATCTTTAGTATTCCAAGTTTATGTTATCTTATTATTTAGCAAATAAAAAAGTATAAGGGGAATGAATGAAAAAAAATAAAGTTAGAGAGAAAAACAGAGAAAATTGAAAAACAAGGAAAAGAATTAAGAATGTTAAGTGAGAGAAGTGACTTTAGGTTTGACCATCTAAGGTCATTAATTTTTGTATCTTAGGCTCCTTTTTCCTTATCTTTTTACTAAAATATTTATCAGCTAAAAAATATTATATTATGATTTATTATACACATATTAATATAATCTAATAATTTTTTATGGCGTACATACGTTGTAACTTGTAACTTATACCCTTTATACCTAAATGAACAAGTTTCAAGATAGATACAAAGTGTACAAAGACCCGTGCCCATACCCTACTTTATGAGAGTAAGTTCTAGAAAATTTATGTCCCAAATTTACCCTATAACTTTTATACTTACTTGAAACCTATCGATCGAGTAGAGCATAGATGAGTATCCTATATCGTTCACCCTATTAGAAACACTCAACATTATTAGCTTTTTGAAGAAAAGTGTTATTAACTTAGGTCAAATTCTTATTTCTTGGACATATCTATTTGCGGCCTAATGAACAACACTCACAAGCCCATTTTGTTTGATTCAAATGTAGTCCTTGCTTCCAAATTTTCTCACAAGGCCAATGGTAACCACACTCTTTCCTTCCAACAATGCAAGGCTCTTTGTCACCTCCATGTTTAAACATAGGACCTACTTTGAATGGCCAGAAACAACTCTTATCCTTTATTGGTATACAGTGCACTCCCTTGCTGCAAAGCTTACAGCCGTGTGATTATTGCAAGACTCCCAAGAGTCGTTCACGTTTGCTTGAGATATACACAACTAAGATACCCCCATGACTCCCCTTTTGTTTCCTCCTTTTCTAGCCTAATCTCAAAACTCTTATCCATATCTTCTTTTCTATACTACCCATTAAAAAAATGGAAAAGAAAAAAAAAACCTAGATTTTCTTGAATTTTATTTAGAGTATGATGCTATGCATTCTCTTATGAAAATCTTATTTAGATTGGGAAACAATAAGGATACTTTTAATCTTTTCTTTCTTCAATCTCTCTTCCTCTGTAACAAGGTAGTTACGAAATAAGATCATTGGTACTTCAAACTAAATTAAGAGTATTATAAGTAGTTTTGATTTAGCCAAAGTTAAGTGATAAAGAATTAAGTGCATAGCTAACTATGAATTTATTAAGAAGAGAAATTTCAAAGTTTTTAAGTTTCAATTAAACATGGACAATTTTAAGGACATATTCTTTAACGCTACTATTGACGGTTACCTTTTAGCTTAGGGCTTTGAAGGCCTAAGCCCATCATTAAATCCAATCAATACCCCCAGATGTCTCCTTCACTACGACTTAATGGTTTACCCACCAAGTGTGCAAGCTAGCTTAGAGAAGTGTACCAACACTGCCCATTGTACCGAGAGCATGAGTTAGAGCCTAAGCAACCCCCAGATACTTGCCATCTCTTAAACCTTCCTTAGGAATTGAGTGGCCAGATAACTTGAGACCCCTTCAAGCCCTCTTGGCCTGAGCTTCAAGCAATCAAAGAGTCCCTCTAAGATCCAACGTTTCACCATCCAACCACTAGGAAGGGTTATGCCCTCTGCCCGAAGTATCCTTTAGAGGGCATACAACCTATTGAAGCCCAACTCACCATTTCCTCCATCTCTCTTTCTTTTTTCATTAAATACTACATGACATTTAGGTGCATGGCATAGGGGCTTAGTCACTAAGCTATGGAAACCGCCCATACTGATGTGATAAGCTCCCTTCCCAAGGCTTACTAATCGGTAGAAAGGTATGTATCATTTCTCATACTAATAACATCTTCACCTTAGATTACACCTACACCAACTCCCTCATACTACGTGGCCGAGTAGATTAGCTCTCTTACTTATAAATAAGAGGTAAGACTCTAGGTAAGGAGATCCTTCTGAACTCCTTTTGATGGATCCTCTATTAAATTCTCTTGAATTAAGTCCCAACCACTCTCCTTGTTAACTTAACCAAAGGGGTATTTTATAGGTCTACCATCATCAACAACCATTGGACCACCAAGAGTTTAACCAAGGATTACACTTGTGATATCCACAATCACTACTTACCAACATTTTCATATTTCATATCCATTAATTCACTTAGCAAGCTCCCAACCTTAGCTTATTGGAGGTTTCATTAGACTTGAGAAAAGAAGCGGACCAATGGTTAGACTTACACATAATTACAAAGTCACAACTAAAAATATCCATAAGCAATTTATTAAGCAAAAGCATAGTCAATCAAGACAATTAGTGTTCTAAAACCATACATATTATGCTAATACCATGTATAAGAATTTCCCTAAATCTCATATATGAACTTAGAACACGTTAAAATTAATTATAATTATGTTATACGTACTTGTATTAATTGCAGCTATGATTAACTTCTAGTATTAATACATGTATATAGCTAAGTCTTCCTCTCCTTCTTTATAACTGACATCTTTCGAGGACTAGCCTACTAAGGTATTCCTTTTTGGCAAGAAGTAAGCAATAGAAAAGGTACATAACTTATTTATGATAATATAATAAAGCCTTCTCTTCACAAATTAATTCTGAGGCTCAAGACCTATACTAAGCCATTTAACTACGATTTTTAATAAGGTATAAATGGACTTAACAAATTAGTATATCAAATAAATAAATTAACCAAAATAATATACTCATCAAATTATAATTATTCAATATTCACTTAAGAAGATAACAAAAACCCAATAAAATAAAAAAATTTCCAAGACTTCACATTGATAGAAAACATTAATGGTGACACTAACCTATATAACTACAGCTATGTGGTCATTAAGAGTAAAAATACTTGTTTTCAGTATAATAATTGGTGTAGAAAAGGACCCATGTGAAATCTCATTCAAGGACCTTGACATGAAAATAATGACATCGTAATAGTAGAAGATGCCTTCATAAGTAAAGATCATTAGAATGAGGGAAGATTAGGATTTCTACTATTGATTGCCATAAATCATTAGATAGGCCAATGTTGGTTTAATTTTGCATAAACAAGCTACATGATTTTGTACGTAAGATAGCAAAACAATGAGGGTGGTTGAGGATGTTTATGATAGTTTATAGCCTAAAAAGAATACAAGATGAAAACCAATGGCCATGGTCATGGAATTGCCCTCCATCACTTTAATGCTATGTTTGTACGCAAGAATGGATCGGAATGGAATCATGATTCCGAATTCTATTCTCTTTTCTTATGTTTGAAAGTATATTTAGAAGTTCAAATCACGATTTCAAGGAATTGGCATTTCCAGCTTTAAAGAGGAATTCGATTTCACTTTTGAGAAAGCAAAATCGGCCATTACATTCCTCTTACATTTATTATTATTAATTAAATTACTTATTTAATCTTTAATTTAATTACGACAATAAGGGTATTTTTGATAATCATTGCTGCATACACATTTAATTTTATTCCATTTAATGGACATTTTTAAACATGGGAAAGGAATTGTCATTTCGTTTCTCATTTCATTTCTATTATAAACTATTTGTTTCCTTTTCATTTCATTTTAAATCATTTCTACATACCAAACATTGATTCACTTAAACTATATACATAAAAAATAAATCATGAATACTTCAGCAAATATATTAAGTTGGAATCAAGTAATACAGAGTAAGTAAGGTTGTCGATCCCTTAAGGACTAAAAAATTACTAATCCTATGCTAGTTCTTATCAATATTCAAGCTATCAAAAATAAATTAACTAATCTAATAATTATACTAAAACTATTGAAAAGAAAATAACTATAAAATATCTAAAACTAAGCAATCAATTGAGAATTGTGGGAAACAAAATCTACCCTAGATTATGCAAATCAAATTGTTATCATGTTATATAGATTAATAGCTATATGATTCAAGTAAAATTATTATGTCTTAAAACTTAAGGACTTAAACCTCTAATTAATCAATCAGCTCCCGCATTTCTAATTAACAGTGGACTCTAAATTATAATCATATATCTCTCGATATTATAATTGTCTAATGTCATAAATCAATTATCCATAATGTCTTAGTGAATAATTAATCGCCAAACATTGCATTAATCTTTAATTAATTCAATTAATGCTGCTTGTACATTAATTAATCAAATTAATCAAGAATTTCTGACAAACCCTTTATTAACTCCCGCATCATTAGGGTTTCTAACAATTATAACCAATTAAACAATTATAATCGAAATCATAAAAGTTGCAATCATGAATCATCTATATATCTATTAATCTTATAACACGAACATAATCATCATCTTAGCCACCTAGGATTTCATCAATTCCCACAAATAAATTTAGCCAGCTATGGAATTTGAAATAAAAGCACAACTACTAATTGAAATTGCAAGGAAATTGATGATTGAAAGCATAAATAATTCATAGAATTGCATAAATATAATTAAAATAGATGTCATTAATTTCGCAATTGGAAAAGATAAACTTCGATTGCAATTCCAAAACTTGATCTCCACAGTAAAAGAAAAATCTTCTTAATGATTCGATCAATTGTATAAATGAATTTTTCAAGAACTATCTACTCACTATTCTAAGACCATCTAATTGTAAAGAAGATGAAAAGTTCTCCTAAAATCCTAGACTCATGACTATTTATAGAGGAAATTAAGGTTAGCTTTTGAAAGCTAATTTTTCCATGAAGGCTGGCGGTATAAGTGCCAAGGTCGACAGCGTAGACTCCAAAAGCCACCGATGTAAATGTAGACCGGTTGTGTTGAATTCCAATCGTGCCATAACTCATTTTGGTTTTGTTCATTTGCGTAAAACTCTTCTAAATTGTCCGTATTTCCACTCTGAATCCTCCAATACCTGAGATATTCAGATGAGAATACTTAAGTACCAATTCTAAATGATTTCTATAAAATGAATAATAATTTTCTCTAATTCACCCATTAAAATATGAATAAAATATGCCCTTATCAATTCTCCCACACTTGAACTTTCACTTGTCCTCAAGCAAAATAAATAGAATTAAAGAAATCTATCATTGAAAATATGAATTTTCCAATTGCAATTCCAAAGCATATGATATTTAACACTTTCAAACTCACTAATTTGTAATGTCCATCGCTCAAACCAAATCGAATTATGTGATCAAAATACTATAATTGAAATTAATTAGTTACTCTAGAGAAAACAAATTTTAATCCTAACATTTAGTTTAAAATTTTTTATTTCCAAAGTAGATGCTTAATCCTAGAAGGAAAAATATCCATTTAAGCTTCACAATTATTAGTAGGCATATTATCCCTTTAATTGTCTCGACAAACAAGTTAACAAAGTAGTGAAAGCAAATGGTATCTGCTCTATCCCTAAGTTTTCGTTCTTTTTATTATAAGCCTTAATTCATTTCTTGAATTGCATTCAATTTTTTTTTCTTTAGTTTAGATACTAAACTTTGCCTTTCCGTCCTTCTCGTTATAGTAAATGTATTAAGTTGGCACATCTCGAGCTCATCACTCAAGTGACCAGGTTTTAAAGGGACCCCTATGGACTCTTCCTCACTCTAACATTCAAGTTAGAATACTCTTAACTCAATTTCTAAAGTTATTGGAGTAAAGGCTCTCATTTCATAGCTTTTTTTTTTTTTTCAAATACTCATTAAAATTTTTTAGACTTCTTTTATAAGAATCACTAAGTATAAAGCTTCACTTACCTCTTTCACTAAGTGTTAAAGTGCCATTAAAATAACTAAAAAGAACATATATTAACTAACCTTGCATAGAAGTGAACCTTCTTATTTTTCATTTAAGGACTCAATCAACTCTTAAATATCAAATTCTAAGCCTAAGAACTAGGTAAATTAGGTTTCTAAAGAATTGACTAATTAATTTTAACTGAGTACAAAAATCACAACATTGGTGAGTAGGGCACCTTAATGAGTCAAGTATTCAAATCACAATCAGATGCTATCAACAATTTTTTTCTTTATATAATCTATAGATTCTAAACAAGAAATTGAAAAGTTTGAAAAAAATTGGCCTAAACATTACTAGATACTTAAGAACAAATAAAGTTCAAGCTGATAGGAAAGCATAACTATTTGTAAGCAAAAACCGACATCAAAATTGATATTCAATTTTATTCCAAATCCATTTCCTATATTTCCTTCCCCTAACTTTAGAGTAGATAGTGTCTACACTGTCTTCTATTCAATATATAAGAGGAAATAAAATAAAAATTCAAAATAAATAGGAAATGAAAAACTGGTACTTCCCTGGATTGAAATTTTCAGCAACAAGGAAAATTCTAAGTATAAGATCGTTACTAGCTTAGAATTCAAATTTGACTTGTCTCATCAAATGCAAAGAAACATGAAAGAGCAAAGATAGCATAAAAGTGCACTCAAGAGTACATAGTAGAGTTAATGATCCAGAGTTACTCAAACAAGTGGGTATTAAAAAAAATAATCTAATAGCAAAGTAAAAATAAAAGAAAAATAAAATAATAAAAAAAACAAAAAGAAAAACATCAAAAAAGCGTACAAATATCTAATTGTCTTGGTTGATACTGCTACTCATTGTACTAGAAGTCTCGTAATGTAGCTGCTCTGCAGCTGTTGGTTAGAGACATGAGATAGCAGACTTCAGCATATTAAACATAATAGTCTGGAACTTCTTATTCTTCTTCCTTTCTTTCCTAATTTCATTCCAGACTTTCCTAATTGCTCAAAACTACTAGCTGAAGGATGATATGAAGTAAACGCTCTAGCAGTAAGAGGATTTTCAGGAAAATCCTTCTCATCAATAGGATTGGGCCTATTATTTATCTTAACTAATCCCCAACCCTTAAAGGGTGTAGCAGAAATAAGCTTACAAGGAATACCATCGTCCCTCTTCGGTTCTTGAGAAAGCCCCATACCTTTTAATAATGTTGTAATATACTCACTACAAAAGATAACCTGAGTCCTGGTATCATCTATCTATTTGTAAATAAAATTTGCTATTTTTACTTCTAAATCAATCTGATACCCAGAAATCATACTGTACAAATAAAACATGTCAAAATTGGTTACCTTGCTATGACTAGCCTTCTTACAACTGAGAGCATGAGCAAGAATCTAGTGGAGTAGCTTGTGCTCCACTACTAAGAAAGTCATGGCAAGTGACTTTGAAGGTATAAAATCGTCCCGCTTAAGGTTAATCAACTGGGACCAGAATTTCTCAATAGTCATATCATTGAGCCAAGAGTTGGACAAATTGACTTCCTCCTCATCATATAAACCCAAAAAATAACTAATCCGATTCAACTCAATCACATGAATTTCTCTATAAACCTAAAATGTGAAAGTGGACATTTGTCCACTTCTCTTCAACTATAAAGTAGACAAAAACTCAATGGTTATTTTTCTAATAATGGGTTCTTTGACCTCAAACAATCGAAACCACGTTTTATTAGGAACCATTTGCTAGATTCTATCGTCCACTCCATACTCTTACAGAAGAGTCCAATCCAGATATTATTAGTTCATGAATGTCATTCATTGTAACTTCTTCCTTCTCTCCTTAGCATACTACTGATGTGAAAGCAGATCGCTGCCCAAACTTCTAGAAGACGAAGCGGCTACCATCTTCTATTTCTTTGGTTGAGGTTGCATCTTCTTGGGTGGTATGGTGAAGTGGAGAAGGATAGATCTAAAATGAAGAGTGAAAATGTGTATGGAAAAAGTGAAGAGAGTCTATGTGAGAGAGAGTGATGGAGAGAGAGAGAAAACTGACAGACATGCTTTATGAAAGCACTGTGTGTTGGCTCTTTCCTCTATACACCAGCAGTGTATATTGCTGGCATATATTAGTAGGCCAGCTGATAGGCTAGTGGCCTTGAGTGCTGACCTTAAGTTCAAATTTTTGCGCTTTTCTATATATATATTTTTTTTCTTAGGTCGGTGGCCTTGATGCCAATGGTCGGCTTAAAATTTTTTTTCCTTTAATAAATAAATAAATAATAATAAGTAAGATAAAAAAAGTTAGTTTGGTTAGACATGGGTTACTTCCCATGAAGCGCTTAATTTATAGTCGTTAGGCAGACTTTTCCGATTTTACTATGGGTTCTCGCTTGCTACAATAGTAGTGTCATAGTCTAAGTTTTTCTCTTCAAAATAATGCTTAAGGAGATGACCATTCACCTTAAAAGTACAATTTTCCCTTGCCTTTTACTCAACTATACCATAAGGAAAAACGTTACCTATTTCAAATAGTCCAGACCATCGAGATTTTAACTTACTTAGGAACAATTTCAATCGAGAGTTGTATAATAATACTTTTTGACCAGGCACGAACTCCCGCTGTTGAATGTTCCTATCATGCCATCGGTTGGCTCACTTTTTGCATATCCTAGTGTTTTCATAAGCTTCTTCTCTGATCTCATCCAGCTAGTTCAATTGGAATAATCTCTTTTCACTTGTAACTTGTAAATCAAAGTTAAGGTATTTTATTGCCTAGTAGGCCTTGTGCTCGAGCTCTATAGGTAGGTGACATGATTTACCAAAAATGATTTTGTATGGGGACATTCCTATAAGGGTTTTAAAAGCTATCTTATAGGCTCACAATGCATCATCAAGTTTTAAAGACCAATCCTTTCTAGATTCACTGATAGTCTTCTCTAGGATACGCTTTATTTCCCTATTGGACACCTCAACTTGGCCACATGTTTATGGATAATATGGGGTGGCAAGTTTATTGGTGAGTCCATATTTTGTTAACAATTTTTAAACTACTGATTGCAAAAATGTGACCCCCCTCCTTCATTTTAATAGTCTTGGGTACCTTAAACTTGAAAAAAATGTTTTCTTTCAAAAATTTAATTACCACTTTGGCATCGTTAGTTTATAGAGTGTAGAGGGACAAATTTAGTATTGGGCTATTAAGCTCATTGATTAAATGGATTTGACTTCTTAGGTTAAGGTGATAGGATTTAAGGAGCCAAGCCCATAAATTATCAAGATGATTAAGGGAGATTTGGCATGGTAGGCTTAGAATAAGGCCCGTTAGATCGGTTCGTTCGATTAAACCTTTCTTGATTTGGCTCACACTAATGAAATATAAAACCTTTTATTTGGGCCTACACCCATGCAAAAAGCCCATTTAATACCCATATATAAAAGGCTTCAATTCTAGCCATTGATCATCGTTACGATCTGACATATCAAATTCACCTACCATATCCTATAAATACCCTATTTATTTCCTCATTTGGATAAGAGAAAACCTCCTATTAACGTCGTTATTCTACCGGAACTTTGTCTCAAAGATCAAATATTTAAACACTTCAAGAACACCACCTCGTTCTTCATTAACCTTGGAGTTTGAGGCCATCTCGCTTCTCCACCAATCACCATACGCGTTAGAGCCTTACTAAGATCGCCTACTCCTTCTCTCTACACTTCTCTCTTGATCATCTTATATGAGTCACTCAGGTTATTTCCCTGGTCACGTGTAGTACGACTTCGTACGCGACATGCATGTGAGACTTGTATTTGTACCCACACTCCCACATTTTTCTAATGACTCCACTAAGGAAAGGAGACTTGATACTCACATCATGGTACCTCCAAGGCAAAGATAACCCGACCCTACTGAAGGAACTAATCAAGAGCAAAACGTTAATACAGTAACCAATGATCAAAATTTACCTCTAACTGGAGATACTAATTAAGGTGACGGTACACAAGAAGGTGTCCTTGATAATGTGCAATTAACGCGTGAGCTACGGGAGACTAATCGAAACTTAGGTGAACTTATGGCGATGTTTGCTCAATGTGCACATGCTTTGGCTGCCTTTGCTGCTATGTAACAAGGAGTAACTTCCTTGAATCCTTCTAATGTAGTGCAACAACATACCCCACTCAACCTTCTTATTGTCAATGAGCATGTCGCTCTTAGGGTTGAAGAATAACTTCCTACTATAGAACCTACAGCTGTGCAAGATTCATTACCTGAGGTAAGGATTCAAGGAGTTCAGATTGGAGGCTTGTCGTCCTCACATGTTATACCATGTATCACGGTTGATGACTCTATTCAACCAACACCAATGAATCCCATGTTTGCAAGATTTACGCCTGTGAATTTAGCAGCCATGCATCCTGCTCCTATGATGTCACTAAGGGTGGAAGCATTTAATTAGAGAGGTTCATTTGTAACCAAAGAAGATTTGGACATATATTTGAAGGAGATACAATACGGTTGGGATACCAGAACTAAAGCTTCCATATCACTAATGCATTGCCGCAAAGTCGTACGCTAAGGATTATGTCAGTTCGAAGTTCATACTATTTTATGGCAAGAAGGGAAGTGCTAAAGAACATTTCCTGAAATTCATTGAGACACTAGAAGTTTATGGCCTAGATGACGATTTGAAACTAAAAGAATTCTCTAAGTCACTTACTGAGAAGGCATACACCTAGTATGTTAATCTCCCTCCAGGATTAGTAGATTCGTGGGGTAGTATGTGTAAGATGTTTTTGGAGAAGTTCTTCTCCATAGAAGAGAGAGTCACCCTTACTGACATGGGAAAGATCTAACAAAAGTCTAAAGAAGATCTAATGGACTATATTGAATGCTTTAGGGAGCGCTTACTGGATATACAAGATGTTTGTGATGAGAAAGAGTTGGTCAAGATCTATATCTAAGGGATGTTTCCTGAGTATGCGGTTTACCTTGAAAACCTTTCGTTAGCCTCCTTTGCTGCGCTAGTTAAGAACACACGAAGGACCAACAACACAATGGCACGACAAAGAAGTGAAGTTAAGAGATTCAACAAGTGCACTTTGTCTGTAAGTGCAGCTTAGGGCGAATCACTAAGGGGAGCAAAGAAACAAAGAGATGATAAGCTCACTAACTCCAGGCCATCTTTGACATATCCTTATCCCATGGCCAAAGTGCATCAAATGCTTGACCAGTGGCTCCATGATGGAAATATCAAGCTTCCAAGGACCAAGCGCCTCCTACAAATGAAGAAAAGAGATTTCATCGGATTATCGGTCACCCAACTAAAGATTGTTTCACTTTGAAGAAAATATTCAACAATCGAGTTGCATGTGGTGAGTTGATCATTGATAACAATGATGTTAGAAACGATCCACTTCCTGCCCACAACAACCAGAGGGGTGCTGTCAACACTGTTAGCCATGATCCCATCACTACTGAAATAATTTATGCCTAAACTACTAGAAATGATGAAGATAAAGGAAAGTCGATCGAAGCTCAGGATGATGAACACCTACCTATTGTTACGACATTGTTGAAGGCAGTTAACTTTAGGAATTTCTTTGATCTCTTATGATTTAATGAGAAAGCTCGGCTTGTAGCAGCAACTGTACTCACACAAATCTTTGAGAGTCAATACGTAGAGTGTAGTGCAGCGTAGCCTGTGAAGAGGATGGCCACAGTACATGAAAATGCGATTCCATTTACCGATGCAGATATGTATGTGAAGAATTCCTATCATAATCACCCTTTATATGTAGAAGCTGTGCTTAACGGGTCCTCGGTCAAGAGAACATTAATTGATAATGGTTCTTCATTAAAAATCATGCCGATGAGTACTTTTAAGGCTGCTAGAATTGATATCTGACGATTAGTTAAATAGCTTATGTCAATAAATAGATTTAGCCATGCCCCTACAGATTCTATTAGGTATGTTAATATTGATCTCAAGATTGGCCCTATCCATAGTACTATTACCTTTCATGTGATTGATGCGCCGATCCAGTACCATCTACTCATCGGCATGAAATGGCTACACGATTACAACTTGGTCCCATCTACATTGCATCAATGTATTAAGGGCCATTGGAAAGGAAAGGATGTATTCATTCCAACTACCAAGAATCCTTTTAAGCAACATGAATCATATTTTACTAAGTTAGCTTACTTTGATGAATTTGGTAAAGAAGGCGAGACCACGATAGCTAAGCTGATTGGTGTTCCCTTACCTACATGGGAAGAAACTCAAGAGGGTCAGCAAAAGAAAAGAAGGATGCGTGGATGTCATAGGCAGAAGGAAGAAGAACATGCAGGCTAAGGAGATTGAAAGCTTCATTCGTGAAGACGAAAGAAGGGTATACTGCTTATGACGATCTCAAGGGTCTGAAGAGGTATATTCCTCCTCTTTAGATCCTATACCAGTGTAAGAAGTCCAACCCGCCCCATTACAACTATAAGACCAAATGAAGCCGCAGGTTGAGGAAATAAAAGAATTGGATCTAGTGTGACCAGGAGAGTCACAGCGGCCAATCTTTATAAGTAAGAACTTACCATAAGAAATAAAAGTTCATATCGTCAAGTTATTAAGAGAATAAAGAGACGTATTTGCATGGACCTATGAAGAGATGCTAGGATTGAACCCTAGTCTCATAGTATACAAATTAAGTATTGCATCGGGAGTTATGCCTATAAAGCAAGGACAAAGGGTTTTCCGCCTTGAGATTGAAGTCCAAATTAAGCAAGAAGTTGAGAAGTTATTATGAGCTGGATTTATAAGGCCCATCCAACATCTTACTTGTCTTGCCAATATTGTTCCTGTAAGAAAGAAGAATAGTCAGATAAGAGTATGTGTGGACTTTTGGGATCTGAACAAGGCTTGTCTTAAAGATGACTTTCCTTTACCAAACATCGATACTCTGATAAACGTGACTACAGGACATGATTTATTCTCATTTATGGATGGATTCAGTGGTTATAATTAGATTAAGATGGTAATTGGGGATGCAGAGTATACTACCTTTCGAACACTAGTCAGAAATTTTTATTATACCATCATGCCATTTGGACTTAAGAATGCGGGTGCCACTTATCAAAGGGCAATGACTGTTATATTCCATGACATGATGCATGACTTTATGGAGGATTATGTTGATGATATAGTCATCAAGTCTAAAAGGGCACATGATTACATAGTTCATCTACAAAAGGTTTTTGAATGATGTCAGCTGTACAAGCTTTGCATGAATCCTCTCAAATGTGTTTTTGCAGTGTCCTCAAGGAAGTTTTAGGGTTTGTTGTCCATCGAAAAGGAATTGATGTTGATCTTTCGAAAGTGCAAGCTATAAGAGCAATGCCCTCCCCTGCTACTTTAAAGGAACTAAAAGCTTTTATGGGGAAAGTCTCTTATATTAGAAGGTTTATAATAGCACTTACTGAGATTTCATACCCATTGCACTAACTTTTGAAAAGGGGAATTTCATTTGAATGGGAACAGGTCCATAAGGAGGCAATTCAAAAGATCAAGATGATCTTTACCTCTCCTCAAAACATGATAATGCCGATTAAAGAATTGCCATTGATTTTATATCTTACGTCTATCGACAAGTCCATTAGAGCTTTACTTACGCAATAAGTTGATGGTTGAAAGCAACCTGTATAATATCTGAGCCGAACCCTTTAAGGCAACGAGGTCAAGTACCTAGCTTGCGAGAAACACTATCTTGCACTGGTATTTGCCATGCAGAAGTTACGGCATTACTTCCTTGCGTATAAGATCAATCTGGTAACTTGTTTGGATCCGATTAAGTATTTATTATCACGACCGACTTTATTAGGATGGGTTGCTAAGTGGTTACTCCTTCTTGGAGAATTCAACATCTCAGTACAATCCCCTAAAACCATTAAGTCACAAGCCTTGGCCGATCTATTAGCATACTTCCTAAATGCCCAAGAGGGCTTGACTGTAGGCATAATATCGGTTGAATTTCATGAAGATACTCTGATGGTCAAGGCGGATGGTGAATGGACACTTCAATTTGATGGTTTTACGGAAAATCAAGGCTGGGGAGCAGGAATCATATTGACACCACCTAAGGGTCAAGAGATACCCTTAGCATTTAAATTGGATTTTTGATGCACTAATAATGAAGCTGAGTACAAGGCATTATTACTTGGTTTGTTATCTGCACGAGAAGTTGGAACGCATAATTTTTGTATTTAAGGTGATTCAAATTTAGTCATTAAATAAGCTACATGTGAGTTTGGATTGAAGGAACCTATAATTGCGCCTTATAGGGTTATAGTGCAAATTATGGTAAAAAAATTTAATTATGTACGGTACAAGCACATGAGTCGATCAACGAATAGGTGTGTCGATGCATTGGCCACGTTAGCATCTAAAATTCTGATTCAAGATGCTAGTGGTAATGTAAATGTCCAGGTAGTCAAGAAATCTATCCCATGTATGGCTTTGAATTTTGTTAATGAGGATGAAGACATGCAAGACGATTGGTTCGTCCCATTCATGGAATAGTTAGTGTACCCTAATGTAGTTACTGTTTTGACTTTGAAGAATTTTGTTAAAATCAATGGAATGTTATATTATAAGGGTCTAGAAGGTGTTCTATCTCAATGTATTGGTACTAAGGAAGCTTGTCTCAAGTTAAACAAGTATCACCAGATTTGGTGTGGGGAGGAAGGGCTAATACTATATCGTCGTATTCAACGTGTAGGTTATTATTGGCCATCAATGGCTAAAGATATGCTTGAGGTGCAAGTACATTGCCTTAAATATTTTGAGCTTCTAGACCAGAGTAAGTGTAATTTTGTATCTAATGCTAGAGACTAAAGGTGCCCATACATCGATTACTTGAGCAATAATGTGTTACCGACGAATAATACAAACATCAAGCTTGTAAAGTGAAAGGCCAGGAAGTATCTTATGTATGAAGGTGAGCTCTACATAATATCGTTTATAGGAAAACCCCTAAAGTGTATCACTCCTCCTGAAACAGAAACGGTTTTGATTGAGGTGCATGTTGGAGAGTACAGGGAACATCAAGGAGGAAGGAAACTATATTATTATCTACTCAATAGAGGATACTATTGGCCAACAATGGAAGTGAGCGCTTTCAACTTCACTAAGAAGTGTGTTGTCTATCAATATCATAGCAATGCTATTCATGCTCCTGCGGTTACACTCCATAGCACACAACTCCTTGGCCTTTTCACACGTGGGCTTTTGACCTTATTGGACCTATACATCCACCATCAAGAGGATGCATCTGGATTCTGGCAGGAACAGAATGCTTTACAAAGTGAGTAGAAGCAGCTCCTTTAAGGAAAGCAACGGGACTAGAAGTTATAGGTTTCATGAAGGAGAATATCATAGTAGGTTTGGAATCTCAAAGCGTATTTTATCTAACAATGGCACTCCTTTTATCAATTTACATGTTTACCTATTATTGGCTTCCTATAATCTTGATTATGTAAAGTCTACGCCTTATTACTCGAAAGGAAATGGACAAGCTGAGGCCACTAACAAGAGTTTGTTGAAGATACTTAGTCAAATGGTTCATGATAATCATAAGGAATGGCATGACAAGCTACCATTAGCGTTTGGGCATATAGAACATCTAAACGAAGGCCAACACAGGCAACTCTTTTTTCTCTAGTATATGGGGCTAAGGTAGTAGTTTCGATAGAAGTCTTAATCCCATCTGTTAGGTTAGCAATCAATGTTGAGCTCGAACTTGACACATTGCGAGTAATAGGTTTGGAAGCATTAGATGAAAGGCATGATATCGCCAAACATTATCTCATCAATTATCAGCATAGGCTTAGAGTGGCATATAACCATTTGGTGAGAAAGAGATCATTTTAACAAGGCGACGTCGTACTTTGTATAGCCGAGCATATGCGCCGAAGTACCCCAGTACCCAAGTTTACACTAAAATGGGAAGGACCTTTCGTAGTTGAGGAAGTGTACGAAAGTAGATATTGCAAACTGAAGAATCCTAGCACGAATGGTATTATTGTTCTTATCAATTTTCAATATATCAAAAAGTTCCATTTGTAAAAAGGAAACTATAATAAAGTTAAATGAATGAAACTTATAGCTTGAGCTGTACGAACTTGTTTTGTATATCTATTTTTACTATTATCTCCTTTGCGCACCTTAGGTTAAAAAAAAAATAATAACAAAGTATTGGTGTTTGTAATCTTGTTACTTGGTAAGAGACTTATCTTCCAAGTGCACAATATACATCTATCATATGAGTTGTTGACTGGTTGAAGCTTTGACTCCCAAGTGCACTATATGATGTTTTATTGAATAAGATAATGACTTATACTATTTAAGTATACGTTCGTGGAGCATGTAAAAATAGTTAAGTAGTGGGTAATACCCCCTTAACTCATGACGTAACTATCTAATGAAACTAATATTCCTTATTTCAATCAATATCTCCATACTGTCGGATCATATATTCGAATCCTTGCTTGCAAACGGAATACACTTCCATTGCACAAGGTTTTCTTGAAAATTTATTAAGCTATGAAGTAAACTATCATGTAAAGTGCTGCTAAAGAAATGCAATGTTTTCTAAGCGCATAATGATGTGAACTTTCAAGAGCTTACTAAATCAACAAACAACTCACGTCAATTTACGATGTTCCATGTAAAGGCATGGATCTCAAATAAGCGAGAAGTGAAACTACACATACTGAGCTCAACAAGTCCTTACACTTTATTAAAAAAAAAAAGATAGGGGTGTGGTGGCGCGGAAGGGAATACAAAGGGAACAAAAATAATACTATCAATACTTGACACTAGATGCTACAGTAGAATCAAGATCTGTGCCTACCAGACGGTCCTCTCTCTCTTAAGTTCTACCTTTGTAAGTTTGGCTTTGAGTAGCTCACATCTTTCTTCAATGTCTCGATTGCTCAACACCTTTTGAGCATTAGCTGCAACAATTTCCATTTTATTGAGCTTGAACTTGAAGGTACATGCTGCAGTTATATTACTAATCAAAAGTTTAAGATTTTCTATGGATAACAAGCGCCAAGCCTCATCAAATAGCCCTATAGCTTGCCCAAGTAAGCCCAAGATTTGATTAGTCACATTGGAACCTAAACAGATGGTTCCCATCCAAAAATCCCCCTCCATCTTGTGTAAGCGCTCTAATAGTGCTAGGAGATTAGAAGGTATTGTGAAGCCATGAAAGGAGGAAGTATCTTCTAAGCTCACTACCATCTTGGTTGCTAATCCTTTATCTCTATGTTGTATTGTTCTAATCTCTAGGGGAAGTGATGATGTGGGATCCCTTGGAATAGGCGAAGTCGAATCACTACAAAGGGTAGGGACGTTGCTAACTACAGTAACATCTATGAAAGCATTGGGAGCAGCATGTATCTCTTCATTACAAAACCCTGCACCCATCAAAGCATCTGTAAATGGCTGGATCACACTTTCTCCTAAGAGTAAAAATTTGCTATCTTCACAATCGTCAATGATATTGAACACATCAAGGAATCTAATATTACCATGGGTGTCTTCATCAACCTGTTTTGTGGAGTCTGTTTTATCATTGAATTGTCCCTCTTAGTCATCATCAATGTCTGTCATGGAACTTTCTCTATTGTCATCTATATGTTCGAGAGAATCCCCATAATCAACCAACTCAACGTCATCTTCTCCTTCGTCTACAATCTCAATAACAATAGGCAGATCTTTAGCTTGAAGCACCTTTCCTATAGCGTAGCGACTTGGAAAAGGACGAGTGATAGGAGGGATACTTTGACTTGAAGAAGTTCCCTTAGGGACACTACCACTCGCTCCATCAAGATGATGCTTCATCACTTTTTGTTTAATGGAAGTAGTATCCTTCTCCTTTCCCTTTTGCTCCTGTGGCATACACAAAATTGAGAAAACTAAGGAGAGTAAGTTTCAAGAAAATATTAGTGTATAAAAAAGGAGGAAGGAGAGTGTAATGATAATGCTATCTCATGAATGCAGCTATGCTTAGGTTGTCTGATGATCGATAGGGGAGAGGGTGAGCATTTGCTTTGTGATTTACTCCGAGCATTATCGGACGACTTGGCATTATTAGATGATTTTGGGTCTTCTTTGAGTCGAAAGTGAAATTCATATCTTTGGATGACTGTTTTAGGCAAATCCCCTTCAACTGTCTTCGAGACATACTTCTTAAACCCATTCGAGCAATTCTTCCAATATGTGAGCCAGCCACTTGAAACAACCCCAAAACAACTCATAGAAGGAAAGAATAATTGCTTGATCCTCCCATGAATGTTCTTCCGGCTCTCAAGTCTAAATGTCTTGCAACACTCATCAAAACTTTGGTTAATGGCCAAATCATGAGGCACTTCTTGATCAAACCCCAGTTGTCGAGCAACTCAATTAGGTGAATATTTCATGACACTACACTCAAGGAAGCAATTAAAAGCATCAGCTGAATCATGAAGTGACGAAAAACCCTAGGTGTACTCCATAAGATAAACTCTATCTTGACATCAGAAAGCTCATCATGAAGCTCTATCAAGTTTACCAAGTCCTTAGAACCTGAAGGGTAGATTTCTAAGTACCATTCATATTTAGGCAATTCCTTTGTATATGGACAAAAGCTGAACTCGTGATAGGTATCAATGACATTCTTCAAAGTACTTAGGAGTTTTCTATTGACTCATCCTCAAGCCTGGGGCTTGATGATATTAGAATGTGTAAGCGGGAGACCAGAATATCTCCTATAACGCTTGTAGAAGAACATATGAAGAAACACCAATTCTACGTACGATACCACGACGTATCTCTCTTACGAGCGTACCCAAGCTTCATGAAAGAGGTCTAAACGCCTATACAAGGAACCCAAGTAGAAAGGCCCCGAAGTGAAATGTTGCCTTTGTGTGATATGAATAGCCAAGTGGAAGAGTTGAGGACTAATGCCTTTTTCGGGCCCCCCTGGGAACACAAACGATGACAACCAACAAGCAATGAAAGCTTTTAACTTGTACCTGAAATGTAAGGCAAGACAGATTAGGTTAGGGTTATAAAGTAAACATCAATAGGAAAAGGGATAAACAATAACTATGCCACATCGAAATGTAGGAACTTACTTGCACTGATATCGAGGCCCCATCTTATTACCCTTGTTTAGCCTAAAGAAATGCTTGATCTACGCACTAAGTATACCATGCTTGCGAGTATCTAAAGCTTCTCTTTTATCTACTTCTAATAGTTCAATCAGTACTTGATCATCTTCTGAGATTGAAGTTGTGGTGATGTCGGTCAATCTAAGATTAGGAAGGCTTAGAAGGACTACATCATCCTCTTGTGTTGGAGTGATCTTACCCTACACTGTCACAAAGGTATGTAAGTGAGTACTCTAACGGGACATGATAGCTCACTAAGTTTCTATTTCTTGTAGGCGGTTTAAAGTTAAACGAAAAGACACCCATATAGGGTAATACGCCCCCGCTTCTTCTAAAATGGATGTATATGCGGGATTCTTGAAAGTGTACATCATCACCCAAGACGACCAACCATTCACTATGTGCTTTAGGTCATCAAAACTAATATCTAAAAGAGGGATTTCTTTCTTCTCATTTCTAAAATGTAACACAAAATCTGCTTCTATCTCAACCCTCTTGTGTATTGAAGGTTCTTGTCTTATGAAACGCAGCTTGCCATCCTTAGGTGGATGTAGACGTATATCCCGCCTCTTTATATCTCGCTAGAAGAAGTCACCTTCAATAATTGGGTCTACCCACTTGTCTCGAGGTAAGGGGGCTGCCGAGATGAGATCTACAAAATATGCCAAAATTTCATTGTTCTTATCAACATTGTTGCTACGAGAACGGCTCTTGCTAGATTCTTTGCCTATGTCGATGATCCCTAAAAGCAACAGTGATGTCTATATGAAAGAAAGTGAGCACCAATAAATGAAGGGAAGTAAGGGAGTCAGTAGAAGTAAGATGCATTTGAAAAGTATGACATCCAATTACAAAAACTAGAGATGACACATATGTACAAGGATTCTTGCAATATGTAATGACAATACACAATTCACACATGAGATTAGTGATACTATGCCTAGCTCACATGCTTATGATGATGTTTAAATGATGTTTTCCAGAACATGTTCGTATTAGAAGACTAATGTTCAAAGCCTCATGGTCAACTCATGTAATGGGACCACACATCGCGTTTAGTGCTCACATCATGTCCAATGTTGTGTTCAAGAGTTATGTGATTTTCAAGACTCATGCTATGGTCTAGCCTCACGTCAAGTTCATGCCTTACATCGTGTTTAAACCTTTGTCAAGTATAGGCCTCATGCCATATCATGTTCAACACTTGTGACATATTTAAGATTCATTCCATATTCAAAGCTCATGTTACATTCATTGATTGTACCATGTTGAGGATTCACATTAGGTTCAAGATTGGTGATCATGGCTTATGCTCACTCACATTTGACCTTAATGTTCAAGACTCGTATTCACTATTATGTTCAAGGTTCAGATGCGACCCTTACGTTCACTCACGATCAAGGCTTATGTTCGACACATATGATGAGACTCATGTTCAGCTCAAATACCAAAAGTGCTATACTCAAGTTGCATACTCAACTCATGCGTACTCATATAAAAAGTTTAAAAGTGCTCATGTTAGAAGCATACATATGCTCGTGCTAAAGAGACTACGTTAAATTGAAGTGTTCCATCCTCATGTGTTCAAGCACAAGATTTATGTCTCGTTCATGTACGCTGAGCTCGCAAACTCGCGCTATACTCTTATGTTCAAGGTTTATGTTCAAATTTACATTTTATGGTTATGTGGAGGCCTCATAGTTCTTCCACACGATTATTCCATGAGTGTTTGTATTGAGGGGCAGTGAAGTTCATTTTATATATCACCTCACAAGTGCTTATGTTAAAGGGAGATTATGTCTAACTCAAGTGTATTACTCTCATATGCTCATGTCTTAGACTCATGTTCAAATTATATGTGCTCAGCTTACGGTAGACTCTCGTGTACTCGTATGTGCATGCCCTTAAGATTTGAAACCCACATTCAATTCATGTTACATGTTGCAATTAGCTTTATGGAGGTTATAAAAGGAGGCCACATATGACCTAAGTGTTATACCTCTTTGCTATCACCCGTTGATGAAAATCGGTACTCAAGACGTGACCGCAAACTCTTGACCCTTAGTTAGCAAACAGTCACGGTCCAAACGGTAAAGAGTCTACCATCTTTAAACCGTGCTGATTTGCTGATTGTTACTAGTTTGAGATGTAGTCCTCAAGTTATGATCGCAAACCTTTGACACATGGTTGGAGGTAGCTACAGTCTAGGCGGTGAAGAGATCCTTTTTCAACCAAATTCTCAAATGATTATGCTACCTACAAAGTGTGGAAAATGAGGAGATGTTAGTTTTAAAATTTAAAGCAAAAGGGGACTAAAAGGATACTATAATTAATTACCCATAGGCACATGTCAAAGCATGAGTAAAATTACAAGAACAAAGGCATCAAGTAGTGGAAACTATCCCATTATTCATTATACAAAGAAGAAATATTAGAGCCAAAGAAAATGCACAAGTTCGGGCTATATACAAGATTCCCAACATCTCGGATCAAGCAAACAAATGGCTATTGAAATAGTGAAATTAAAAAAAAAGAAGAAGTTGAAAAGAGACTGAGACATAAGAAAGATTCATGCATGTGTGGATATGAAGATTAAATACACCAGATTTGTTTTAAGCGAGGTTTCGATTGAATATATTGAAAGGTATATGCAAATACATACACATATGCATATATATATATATATATATAGACACACATACATTATACATCATTGAAGTAGAGTAATTTTCAACAAAGGTGTGCTATATTATGGTACATGCTCGTAAGCTAGGATCACAACATTTGAAGATATCAAGTTCCTAGAATACATATGTTGAATAAGCTCCTATACACGTGAATAGCAACACATGGGGATTTATAATTGCCTTTAGAAGACTGAAGTAAAATAAATAAAAAAAAAGAAGGGACAAAGTAAAGAGCATACCTAAAGATGGGTCTTGATCTTTAAATACTATGTTTCACAAATTGTGTTGACAAAAGTACTAGGAACAAAGCTCTCATTGGCTCAATTGCGGAAAAAGGAATGTTGATAATTTTAGTCTTTGTCTGCATGCATAACATTGGCTCCCCTTGCATCTGATTTCAGCTTGCGAACTGCTAGATATTCAATTAAAAAAAAAAAGAAAAAGAAAAAGAGAAACAGAAAGCAAACTTCCATTTCTCCCTCTCTCTCTTTAGATTACACTTGCTTACCTTTAGAACAAGCGTTAATGAGGAAGCGTGTAATGTCTTTGCCTATACCAAACAGGATTTATAACTGCTTAATCCCTAATTCAAGCCAGTATAAGGAAAACTTAAACCAGCAAGAGGACAGGTGTGAAGATAAACAAGGGACCATTCATTTAAAGAAACAAGATCAGTCAAGATGCACTCACCTGATGAACTTCAATGTCCTTCAGCAAGAACTCAAGCTTCTACTTGGTAACATAAGGTAGCAACTCCAGTCTTGAAGTACTATTGTGTCCTCTTTAAGCTCCTGTTCCAACTTCTTCAATGAAGGCTATGTCTCTTCAAGCAAAGTTCTAAGTTCGCACAGCTTGAACCCTCTAGATCCAAGACTTTCGGCCATAAGCTTCTCCAAGTACAGTTGCTGGTTACGCTTCGCTTGGCTTCAACACTTTCTTCCCTTCGTTGAACTACTGCAAAGAATTCATTAAAATGAGAAGCAAAGAAAGAAATTAAAAAAAAAAAAGAAAAAGAAAAAGAAAAAGAGAGAAGGCCTTAAGTTAGCTGATTTATTTACTGTTAGACGAAGAGGGAACCCATGTCTATTTAACCGTAATGCTTATGAGGTTGTTTACTGTGAAGATAGCAAAAAGGAAAAAGGCAAGAATAACTGGACACCTATCCAACTTTCAATGGAGATGAAGGAATGTCATTTTAAGCTTATGGGCTAGTATAAATTCTTTTGGTGTTAAATAATGGAATATGATATGGGCCAATAGTGGAATGTAAATTACAATGTAGGATTAGGCCATACTTCAAATTGGGACTACGTTGTGGATAGAAATTGCAATGTAAAAAGGCCCTATGCTATGAAATTTGGTTAACATAAAGTGTTTACATGATATGTGGAGACCTTACAAGAAGAATGCCCTTACATGAGGAGAAGATCAAGATAGCATTGATGTACAGTCAACCCAACGAGATCACTAATGTGAGCTTAGCATACAACTTCAACTTAAGGGAGTCAATAAGTCATATGGATCAAATCGAAGAGAATAATCAACTCAAGAAGAGACAACATAAAGAAGACTTATTTTAGAGTGTTGCCTTGGGGGCAACATACAACCTAATCCAGCTAAGGCATGACACATAAATGAGATGTGTTGCGGATTTACACACTAAGACAAATCTCAAATTAATTTGGTAGTAACGTAGCCGTTTAATAACACGCATGAGCTTGAGTTATGTAAAAGGCTCATTCGGTGCCCAAACCCCTTTAACTTTGTCCAAAGGACTTTGGTCAGGGAGCAAAATGTAGAAGGCCAAATTTAATATTGGGCTTTCAAGCCCATTGATTAAATAGATTTGACTCCCTGGGCTAAGGTGACAAGGTCCAAGGAGCCAAGCCCATAAATTATCGGGATAATCAAAGGAGACTTAGCATGGCAGGCTTGGAATAGGGCTCATTGGATCGGTTCATTTGATCCAACCTTTCTTGATTTGGCTCACACTAATGAAATATAAAACCCTTTATTTGGGCCTAAACCCATAGAAAAAGCCCATTTAATACCCATATATAAAAGGCTTCAATCCTAGCCATCGATCATCGTTACGATCCGACGTATCAAATTCACCTACCATATCCTATAAATACCCTATTCATTTCCTCATTTGGACAAGAGAAAGCCCCTTATTAACATCGTTACTCTGCCGAAACTTTGCCTCAAAGATCAAATACTTAAACACTTCAAGAACACCACCTCGTTCTTCATTAATCTTGGAGTTTAAGGCTATTGCGCTCCTCTAACTGTCACCATACATGTTAAAGCCTTACCAAGATTGCATACTTCTCCTCTCTACACTTCTCTCCTGATCATCCCGCGTGAGTCACTCAAGTAATTTCCCTAGTCACGTGTAACGCAACTTCACATGCAGCACACATGTGACACTTGCATTTGTACTTATACCCCCACATATAGCAATTGCTTTTACCCATTTCAATACATAATCTACTACCAGAAGTATATTTTTGTTTGAAAAAGATATATGGAAAGGACCTATGAAGTCTATTCCTCATATATCAAAAAGGTCGACTACCAGTATGCTATTTTGTGGTAATTCATGTCTCTTAGAAATATTTTCGGTCCTTTGGCATTGAGCACAAGACTTAATATAGTTCCTGCAATCACCAAATAAACTAAGTTAGTAAAATCCGTAAGATAAAATTTTAGCTACAGTTCTTTCCATACCAAAGTAGCCTCCCGATTCCTTAGAATGACAATGCTGAATTATGCTAAGCTGTTTGGTTTCAAGCACATAACGTCTAATTACTTAGTCAGCACAACATTTAAACAGATATGGTTAATCCTAGAAATAAAATTTCACATCATGTAAAAACTTCTTTTTCTTTTGAAATGAGAGACCGTATGGTATGATTTTACTAACCAAGTAATTAACTATATCAACATACTAAGGTAACTCTTGGATCTCTCCTGCATACAATTGTTCATCAGGGAACTTCTCATTAATGGGTGGCTCTAAACAATCAAATTATAAAAAAGATAAATGATCAGCAATGAAATTTTTAGTTCCCTTTTTATCTCTAATTTCAAGGTCAAATTCTTGTAGTAATAAGATCCAACGAATTAACCTAGGTTTAGCATTAGTTTGTATATACTATGATCTTAGAACCTATTAGACAAGGCCTAAACTTATCACAAACAAATATAATTACTAAAAGTTCTTTCTCTATTGTAGCATAATTTCTCTGCGCCTCATTCAAGGTTCTACTCGTATAATATAAAACAAGAAATAACTTATGTCACGCCCTAAAGCGGCAGAGTCGTAACAGCCCCGCCGTATAAACCATCCTAAGATAGAAGTTGGCCTTACAACCGTTATCTTAGACCTGATCTACACAAGGCGTCCACGACTAACCCGCTTTGAAGTAAACAGTTTGTAATTTAAATAAAGCATTTACCTAAGAAAGTGAAAAAAATCTATATATATATATACTATAATTCAGTTATTACATCATTCAAAAATGAATAAAATAATTCTAAGATAAAAACTTAGACCTTAAGAATATATGTTTGTTCTTCAAATATTTTTCCTCACTTTCCAGGATCCAGTAGTTGCTAGCTTCAGAATAGTTGTTTGCCGCTTCTTAGCTAGCACCTACACGACGTCTATAAGGATGTAAGCAACCACAGCTCAGTAAGTTAGGACGGAGGACTTAAAACTATACCAGAAACACAACAAGGTTTTCAATCACTTATTAGATGCAATGTATGTGCAAGCAAATGCTATTGTACGACGTTGTCCGGCCCGTCATGAGATTAGAGAAATTGCACCCGCTCTAATCCGGGTTGAGGAGTTGCCGTTAATGCAACAGCTCACGACCAAACCCAGGCTTGTGTAATGGAGACCTTGCTCCTCCTACGACTACCTTCGAACCACTGTCTTCACCCTCACTGCGACCTCCTCTCCTGTCACTTAGTTCGACTGAGGATGAAGAAGGGACCATTTTGCAATCTTGCGCTATCCCTTTCGAAGGGGTCGGTATTTGGCCGGAGAGTCCTAAGTTCCCCTAACGGGTTACCATGCATGTCCGATTATGATTACTGGTCGGATATTTGATTAAGTTTAGTTTAGGGTGATCGATCCTTTCATACAATTTATACAATATATGCCAGAACAATAAACAGAATCATATCATCACCCATAATCAAGCACATGCACACATTCAACTATTTAACAAGCACAACTAAGCATAATCTTAAGCCTCCAAAATACAGTATCGTATTAATCCCAACTTACCTCAACTCCTCGCTCACTTACTCGAGGTCCAATTTGCTCAGGCCATCGTCAATCATCCCTATAACACGAACGTGGTTTCAGCTTTTCATATAAATATTATAAGTTCATTTTATCCTATAACGTTTATTGTTAGGTTTTGTTTAAGGTTTAATATGCATAATTATCTAGGTATTAAGTCTTTTACAATTATTCTAGGTTTGGGGTTAGGTTCAGGTTTAGTTTTCGCATCGATTTCTAAATTAAGTTTTTAGTTCGATTTCTAAGTAATGTTTTAGATTCCAACCCTAGAAATCCGTTTCAACCCATAATGTGAAAATAATCACATTACTTCCCGATCTTCTAAATACCATCATTACCTCTAATTAGTATTTTATTCCATCCGGTACACTTAAATCCTTATTTGTGTATCGAATTTACTCTTAATGTGAGAAATTTTTTACATTTTTCATATAATTACATAAATTCAAGTTTCCCATCAGATTTATTGTATATTTTTATTATTATCATAATATTAATTTTTATTCTAATATTTTCTATTTGGTATATTTTCAAAAATTACATATTATGCATTATTGCCTATTATGTACATAATGTACTTCTAATATTTCTATCACTTTAATTACCATCCCTAAACATCAATTATCATTTCAAAATGTCAAAATTCATCCTAGATCAGATTTTACTCCTATTTTCCCTAATTTACAAAATTAACTTAAAGTTAACTATTTTTCCCTATTAATCATTTACTACATAATTAACCTAATAATTACATCTAACACCTTAAATGCTACAAGTATCATACTCCATTAGATTTCAACATCCTAAAACATATACTTATTTACTAAATCAGTAATTAACTATTTAATTGCTTAATTAACTCTAAATTGCCCATTTTATGCCTCATTTTAGGGCCTAGAAATTATCTAAAAATTTCGAAAATTAATTTTTGAAAACGGGCTTCATAGCACTGTTCTATATCATCTAAGTAATCTACACAAAAATTTTGGGCTTTTATGTATTAATTTGACAAGACTTTGCCCATTTTCCTTGATTTTTGGCTTTTATGTTGTCCAAATTTTATTGGTTGATTTTTCTTTTGCTTATCCTGACATGCCACGACCTGATCTTGATTCATCTTATCCTCTTCTGATTTTTTCTGATTTTTCCATAATTAATTTATAATTTTCTTTAATTATTTACTTAGTTTTTGGCCAATTTAGGTAATTTCGCGTATTTTTATTTACACGTAAATATATGTGGGGTACATGTGAATATTCCTAATTATTATTTTGGTCATTCTAAAATTTTTAGTATACATATAATCTATCTCTAGTAATTTATTAGTTATTAGATTACACTTTTTACTTTTTCAGTAATTAGCAATTATTATGCTTAAAATTTAAAAATTTTATAGTCTCTTATTTTATTACTTATTTTCTTAGATTCAAGTTTACGGGGTCATTTTTACTAATATTTCTCTCAATAGTTTATGATTTGGGGTTTAATCGGATTCCTTAACCGATCGTCCAAAACTTATGTTCTAAGTTCAATACTACAGTCAATTGACTTAGTTTTGGGGCTTACAACTTACCTCTCCTCTGCCCAAGTACTAATCCTACAACATAGTTACTAGCATCACATGTCATCTCGAAAGGAAGCTCCCAATTAAGTGCAACGATCACTAGAGCCGAAATAAGCTTCTCCTTCAATAGCTTAAATGCCTATAAACAACTATCATTAAAAACAAAGGCAAAATCTTTTTCAAGTAAACTACAAAGAGGTCTAGAGATTTTAAAGAAGTCCCTAATAAATCTCCTATAGAAGCAAGCATGCGCCAAAAAGCTCCTGACTCTTTTAATTGAAGTAGGTGGTGGCAATTTCTCTATTATCTTCACTTTGGCTTTGTCAACTTCAATCCCCTTTTTCGACACCTTGTGACTTAAGACTATTCTTTCTCTTAGCATAAAATGGCATTTTTGCCAGTTCCAAAGTAAATTAGTCTCTTTGTACCTTTTAAGCACATTAATTAGACATGAATCAAATAACTTCCCAAAGATAGAGAAATCATCCATAAATATTTCAATAAAATCTTCTAACATGTCAGAACTATAAACATCATGCATCTTTGAAAGGTAGTGGGTGCATTATAGAGACCAAAGGGCATTCTCCTAAAGGCAAAAGTGCCATAAGGACATGTAAAAGTGGTTTTCTCTTGGTCCTCAGGTGCTATATGAATTTGATTGTAAATAAAATAGCTATCTAAGAAACAATAATAATCATCCCTTGAAAGTTTTTCTAGCATCTGATCTATGAAAGGGAGGGGGAAGTGGTCTTTACAAGTAGCATCGTTTAATTTTCTATAATCTATACAAACTCTTCACCTGATCACATTGTGAGTAGGGATTAACTCATTAACCTCATTTTTAACCACAGTCATACCACTTTTTTTTTGCACTACCTGAACAGGACTAACCCACTTACTATCTAAGATAAGGTAGATAATACCTATATCTAGTAATGTGGTACCTCTTTCTTCACTACCTCCTTGAGAGTTGGGTTAAGTTGCCTCTGTGGTTGTACTGTGAGTTTGCACTCAGCCTCTATCAATATCTTGTGAGTGCAAATTAAGAGACTAATCTCTTTGATATCGGCAATGGTCCACCCAATGGTTTCTTTATACTCTCTCAAAACTCTTAGAAGTTGTTTCTCCTGATCACTTGTCAAAGAAGAGGAGATAATTATTGGCAAAGTACCATTTGTTCCAAGATAAGCATATTTTGAATGACTAGGTAAAGCTTTAAGTTAAAGAACCAGGGGTTGTATCAATGATGGGACTAGCTTCTTCTCACAGGTGGCTAGCTCTTCATAGTATCGAGCTTTGATTTTTGACACTTGTTTCCTACCTTCTTCTTTTTCAGGCTCATCATCATCGCTCCAATTATCCAGATCCTTAAGAACTGATTCCATGGTATCTAATCCTACTTTCTTTTCTATAGACTCACAAGTAATCTCATAAAAAATATCAATAGTGTAATAGGATTTGTAATCATCAAAATGTTTTATGGCTTCATAAATATTAAAAGTTACTTGATCGTCCATAACTCTTAAAGTAAGCTTACCTATTCAATATCTATCAATGCTTTACCTATTGTAAGAAACGGTTTTCCAAGGATCATGAGTTCTTCTCTATCCTCTTCTATCTCTAAGACTATAAAGTCAACTGAGAAGACAAATTTGTCTACCTTCACCAGGACATTCTTGACAATACCACTTGGGTATTTGATACTCCTGTTAGCAAGTTACGAAGTAACATGAGTCTCATTGCAATCTCCAAGTCTTAGCTTCTTGAAAACAAACAAGAGCATAAAATTTATACTTGCACCAAAATCATTATGAACCTTATCAAAATGAGGATTTCCTATAGTGCAAGAAATAGTAAAACTCCCTTTATCTCTTTGTTTTCTAGGAAGGGTAGATAAATTTTTCTGAAAGATCATGGAGCATTCCCTTGTAAGCATCACTGGTTCATTCCCATCAATCTTTCTCTTTTTGGCGAGCAAATCCTTTATAAATCTGGCATATAGAGGCATTTGCTGAAGCGCCTATACAAAAGGAATGTTGATTTGTAGCTTCTTGAAGATATATAAGAATTTGGCAAATTGAGCGTCTAGCTACTGTTGCTTCAGTCTTCTTGGAAAAGGAATTAGAGGAACATATAGTTTCACTTCTGGTGACTTCTACCTTAGTTCCTCTTCTACTTGCTTGCCTTTTCCTTTCTTTGAATTCTCCTCTTTTTCTTCTACTGGTCTATCAACTGTTTCAACTTCCTTTCCACTCCTCAATATAATAGCATTGACACCTTTGGGATTCTCTTCAATATTGCTAGGTAAAGACCCTAATAGTCTATTACTCAACTGTTGAGAGACTTGACTAATCTAATGCTCTAAATTCCGAATAGTTGCTTATTGATTTTGTAACATGGTGTCAGTCTTTTGCATATTGCTCAACATGAGCTCTTACATTCTAGATTGAATCTGCTGAGATAGAGCGTTCTAAGAAGGACCTTACTTTTGGAATCTAGGTAGTGGTTAAAATGCATTATTCTCATTTCTCCATGAAAAATTTAGATGATTATGCTACTTAAGATTATATGTATTTGAATATGGTCCTTGATTATTGCGTTGAAAATTGTTGACAAAGTTCACCTGTTCTCCACTAGTTGGAGCTGAGGGAATCCCAGTTAGGCACTCAAGAGTCGAATATGGTCTCGAACATAACTCACAAAAAACAATAGGATTAGCATTAAAAGACTATGCTGAGGTGAGTTGGTTACTTGGGTAGTGAGAGCTATAATCGAAGCTGTTAATTGAGACACATGTTATTGTCATTAATTGTTGCCACTCCTAACTTACTTCTCTCATTTTTCCAGTTATGTGCACTTAAGGCCATCTCTTCTATTAGTGCACTTGCTTCATCATAGGTCTAGTACCTCCAGCTATAGCATCAACTAAAGATCTCAATGTTTCATCTAGATTGAGATAGAAAATCTCAATTAGGAGATTATCTGGCAAGCCATGATGTGGGCATTTTCTGATCGCCTCCTTGAATCACTCCCATGCCTCATAAAGTGACTCACCACTAAACTTGGTAAAGTTGGTGATGTCATTCCTTAGTTTCGCAAACCTGGCTAGTGGGAAAAATCTCCTTAAGAACTGTGATGAAAGATCAACCCAGGTGGTAATCGATTCTTGTGGTAATGAATGAAACCAAGCTCTAACTTTATCCCTTAGCGAAAAGGGAAAGAGCTATAATATGATAAACTCATCGATCACGTTGTTTATCTTAACTGTACTGTAGTATTGGAGGAATCCTACAATATGCTCATCAGGACTTTCATTAGGATATCCTCTAAACTGATTTGTCTAAACCATCTGAATGTGGGACGGCTTCAACTCGAAGTTGTTAGCTTGAATGGTAGGCCTCCTTGTAGCCGACCTCATCACCGTGGGTACTATATATTCTCATAGTGCTTGTGGAACTCCTTGTATCTAATTATCATCCTCGTTACCTACCATCTCTTCTATCTTTCTTCTGTTCTCTCCCCTTAACTGATGCAAAGTATACTCTATTTCAAAATTTAGTTGTAAAATTTCAGCACTTCTACTCCTGTGCATAAAACACCTGTAAGGAGAACAAAAATAACACACGTCATCAAGTGCACTTAAATTACCAACAAAACTAAAAGGTTTAATATTTCCAATCCTCGACAACAGCGCCAAAAACTTGATTCACTTAAACTATATATATAAAAAATAAATTACAAATACTCTAGTAAGTATACTGGGTCGGAATTAAGTAATATAAAGTAAGTAAGGTTGTCGATCCCTCGAGGACTGAGAAATTACTAATCCTATGCTAGTTCTTATCAATATTCAGGCAATCAAAAATAAATTAACTAATCTAATAATTATACTAAAACTATTGAAAAGAAAATAACTATAAAATATCTAAAACTAAGCAATCAATTGAGAATTGTGGGAAAACAGAATCCACCCTAGATTATGCAAATCAAATTGTTATTATGTTATATAGATTAATAACTATATGATCATTCAAGTGAAATTATTATACCTTAAAACTTAAGGACTTAAACCTCTAATTAATCAATCAGCTCCCGCATTTCCAATTAACAGTGGACTCTAAATTACAATCATATATCTCCCAATACTATGATTGTCTAATGTCATAAATCAATTATCTCTAATGTCTTAGTGAATAATCAATCGCCAAACATCACATTAATCTCTAGTTAATTTCTAATTAATTCAATTAATACTACTTCCACATTAATCAATCAAATTAATCAAGAATTTCTGACAAACCCTATATTAACTCCAGTATCACTAGGGTTTGTAACAATTATAATCAATTAAACAATTATAATCGAAATCATAAAAATTGTAATCATGAATAATTCATATATCTATTAATTTTATAACATGAACATAATCATCATTTTAGCCACCTAAGGTTTCATCAATTCCCACAAATAAATTTAGCCAGACATGGAATTTGAAACAAAAGCACAACTACTAATTGAAATTGCAAGGAAATTGACGATTGAAAGAATAAATAATTCACAAAATTCCATAAATATAATTAAAATAGATGTCACCAATTCTATAATTGGAAAAGATAAACTTCAATTGCAATTCCAAAACTTGATCTCCACAGTGAAAGAAAAACCTTCTCAACAATCCGATCAATTGTACAAATGAATTTTTCAAGAACTATCTACTCACTATTCTAAGACCATCTAATTGTAAAGAAGATGAAAAGTTCTCCTAAAATCCTAGACTTACGACTATTTATAAAGGAAATTAGAGTTAGCTTTCGAAAGCTAATTTTTCCATGAAGGCTGACGGTATAAGTGCCAAGGCCAACGGCGTAGACTCCAAAAGCCACCAATGTAAATGTAGGTCAGCTGTGTTGAATTCCAATTGTGCCATAACTCATTTTAGTTCTGTTCATTTGCATAAAACTCTTCTAAATTGTTTGTATTTCCACTCCTAATCCTCCAATACTTGAGATATTCAAATGAGAATGCTTAAGTACCAATTCTAAATGATTTCTATAAAATGAATAATAATTTTCTCTAATTCGCTCATTAAAATATGAATAAAATATGCCCTTATCAAACATGACATAAAGATTAAACTCTTTTCATGCAAAGTTTCAATGAACAATGGCCTTCTTAGTTCCCACAATCCAAAACATAAAAAAGAGAGGGTTAAGACCAGATATGGGCTATCTAAGATGCAAGAAGGAAGATGTAGGCGTTTTACATGCACTCAAAGACTGTATCCAAGTTAAATCTATTTGCAATTATGTTCTAAACCAGTATAAACAAAGCTTCCAATGGTTAGTTAAAAGATTGGAGATCCAACTCAATTGCAAAATGGCAAGGAAAAGTTACTACCATGTGAAACAACTGTAGGACTAACCTTTCCTAATATTATGGATAATATGGAATTAGATAAATTAAAAATGTTCGGCTTACAAGTTGAAAATGAAAATATCCTCCAATTTGCCAAAACTTAAGGTAGCTAAGAATTGGGGCCAAAAGAAGAGTGCAAAGCAAAAATGGGTTATACAAGAAGTTCCACAAACGAAGAGCATTGTAAGAGGAACAGATAAAACTAAAGTAGATGGTTCAACTATCACCACCATGGACAAACCTAGAAGGGTTAAAGTGGTCCCAGTCCTCTAAACTTGAGAAAAATTAATTAATAGAATTTATTAAAAAAAAAAGAAAAATAAGTATTATATTTAGATTTTAAAGAGCAAAAATTATCATAATAGTAGATATGAATAAGTGGTTAAATGCTTACTTTTGCAAACATGAGGTTATGGATTGTAGCCATTGTACTTTTTGAAATTGGATATATTAAATGTGTCTTAATAAATGTTTTTCATTTTCTTTTATCTTTTTTTTTTGTAAGGGATAATAAAAATAAATTTTTATCAGAAAAATAATGATTAATTAAATAAATTCTCATTAGATGTTACTTATCTTTTTAATTTTACCACAAATAATAATTATATAATCAATGCTACAAGTTTTTCAATACTGCATGAAATATTAATAAATAATAACAATCATATCATATAATATGATACTAATTTCCTTTTCATAATTAATATTATGTGTGTTAATAGGTATAATTAGAAACCAATTGTCTAATTACTTATATTAAAAAAGTATAGAATTACTAATTAAAGAATGCTACAAAGTAATACTTCAAAAAAATTATATAATACTAATATTTATGTTACTATTATGCCATCCGTTTTATCCTACTTGTAAGCTTTTTAAATATAACTTTTTGTGATATATTTTTTATGGACAATAAAATAAGTTTGTATATTATTTCTATTTTTCAATTGATTGATAATCAAACTTCAATTGATATATATATATATATAACCTTATGAAAAGGTAAAAAATTTATTTCTTTGATCTTTTTCAAAGTATAATGAGTATCCATAATTATTTCGTAACAAAGTTTAAAATTCCCTTTTATTAAATGTTAGAATATATCACGGATGCACTTCTTAACAAACTTGTTATATATACATTATAATTATAATAAGAACATTGTCTAGAATGAGGTAAATCTCCCCCTATCCGAATGACATGGTTTTGTGTCCGTCTGTGATTTCTGCTACAGATCAAGCTATAATAGTAAGGATGTTTACAACTAAAAAAAAAAAAAAAGACAATGGATAGCTATATATGCGAAAAAAAATATAGAGAAAATAGACATCCCAATAGCTAAGCATTGGACGCTCAATTAAGGACTTTATTGTCGCTTTTTGATCAAAAATCACAAACCTATTTATTCGGATGAATCACCCATGTATTGTATTATTACTGTCTAGTGAAAATATTGCTCGAAGTAGATTAAACTGAGATTGTATACGCATGCAAGGAAAAGTATTGATTAATGAATGAAAATAATATATAAATGAAAAAGGAAAAATGCAACTTGTCATGTTAACAAAAAAAAGTTAACGATAAATTAATAGAGGATTTATTTGAAAACTTTTATAAATACTGAGAATTCAAATATAAATTTTGAGATATTTAGAACTAAAAATAAAAGATGCAAATAGAGGAGTTCTAAATTTATAATTCTCTTTTAATTTTTCAAGTTAATTCTGCTCAAAATACGAAGGACGAAGAAAGTATATATATATATGTTTTTTTAATCCGTCGAAAAGGCTTTATTCATAATTAAGATTCTGCTGTTCTACGAGGAAACATCGTACTCGACTATCAGTTAGGCCAAATGATTGGCCTTAAAATTATAATCACCCTAATTATGGGCAAATAGTCCGCTCCTTCCATTTACAGATGTCTTCTATTTTCTTTTTGATTTTCGCTTATAACGTCATGAGAACGACATAGTCAACATTAATGTGGACGGGTACATATATAGTATGTAATGTATGTTTTATCATATCGAATTTTTCGTATAAATACTCATAGCATTTCTAGAATTTTAATTTCCATCATAAGTATTTATTAATAAAATAACATAATATTCCACTTTTCATCATTCTACAAATTGCCCAAACTTATACGAAATATGCAACTTTTTTAAGGAAAAAAAAAAAAAGAAGAATGATGCAAAAACCATACGAGTTTAGTTCAAATATTTTTGAAACTACAAGACCTTTCTATCATTTGGACATCTCTTATTTTGCAACCCACATGCATATGGCGCATCTGTTAGAAAATTTATTGGAGATTGGGAAATCAATGGCACTTAGAGGCACGCTTTTCTTAAAAGTATTATGCATTCTATACAGAGTTCGCTAAGTTTCATTATAAGCTCTTCCATAATACAATCAAATGTATATCAAACAAAATAGCAATCCTTGTTATCAATGGCCACACAAGTTTGAAGAATTCCAAAAGACGATAATGATTTTGGTGATTGGTTTTTTAGAGAGGGAATCTAGAAAAAAGAAAAAAAAAAAGCAAAAATTTGTGCGAAAAAAATTCTGAAAATATCAATACATACTTGGAAATATAATCATCAAATTCCAAATGATGGAACTTTTCCTAAGGACATATCTCTTGAAAATATACTTAATTTTAATCATTAGATTAAGTTTATATAGGTTATACATTTATCTTGACCGTCGATTCTGGAATAACACAATCTTTAAAACATGATATATTACACTTATTAATCAAAAATGCTAAAAGATGTAATAAGTCGTACTTGTAAACCCAACACAATCAATAAACATGATCATATCACTAGTTGTATATCTCCTGGTTAAGAAATACAGAATACGCAGCCTATAGATATGATTGTGTCTAGAATCATTTCGATTCCTCAACACAGCCTTTCAATGTGACCGTGTTGCGGTCTTGTTTCTCTGTTTTACTCCAAATCCTACACAATTCGAATGCAAACTGCAATGCAATGCAACTATGTAGTGATTGTATACCTCACTTTTAACAACATATACACATTTATTCACATCCATGTAACATGAAACCTTCACCTTATCAGCAGGAGAAGTGTTCATGCATCATATATGCAACTACTCCTCGTGCACATTCATATGGAAGCGTGGAAGCGTGGAAGCGTTTATACTTCTAAAATATCGAAATAACATCAACAAAATTGAAGTATAAGATGGTTTTGGATAATGCGTCGTTCAAACGTATGAAGAAAAATAAATAAAGGAATTGCTCAGTTGCAGTAAGGAGGCTTCAAGATACAATAAAATAACTTTAACATGATCATGTGGAAAAATTAGTTAGATTAATGAACTTGCTAGACATTGGGTTTGAGTATAAGGATTGGGATACCTAAAAATAGGAAGGCCTTCATCATCCTAGATTCTCTTGCGTTATTAGCCATCAACATCAACTTAAATACTGAAATTGCATTTGTATGTCATTGTAGAATTCAAAACATTATTTCCACACATGTTTCTTGGTTATTGGTCGGAAAAAAATTCTCTGCATTTTGCACATCATTAAGTCATAGGTGATTTTTCGAAATTTTTGCATAGAGGCCTACTAATTGAATAGTAAAGCTTAGGAGATATTTGCAATTAAGTTATAAATTTTTCAAAATTTAAACTATAGAGATGTTGCATATGTTTAGATGTTTTTCTTTATAATAATGCTTTCATTTTCTTTTCTTTTCTTTTTTTTTTTTTTTTGGTTGAGGGAAGGGTGAGGGTTGAAGGGGGTGTTAAAAGCTTTCATTTTTTTTTACTTATATAACATATATTTTTTTTCTTTCCTTTTCTTTTTTTTTTTAAATTTTTAAAACATACTGATTGCATGTGATGCTACCATACCAAGATATCATGGTGTAGATAAGGCTATTATAGTTTTTTTTTTTTTCTATCAATTATGTTATAACTTGAGAGAGAGGGATTCAAATCTTAATTTATTTTGATGGGAGACCAGTAATGCTGCTTAGACTATAATAATTTTAGCAAGGCTGTTATAGTTTAATTATATGAATATTGATTGTTTCCAAATGAGATAGATTAAATCTCTTGTGCATGGGTTCTCGCTTAAGACTTAGTTAATAAAATGTAATTGTACACACCACCTAATTTAGGACTACATTACAATTATCTACTTTTTCTACTCGATTGCTTTTCTTGCCGTACTATTTCAAGAAAATAGTTAAAATATAATATCATTTATATGGTGGGGTAGCAATAGTTGGTTGATCACGTTCAATACGTATGTCAGTTGATTAGGAAGAGAGGTGGGAGGAAGAACAAGCAAATTCGATATTTCAAATGCGTACATATGACAATAGATCAAACTTGGTATTCTTGATTGTTCTTGATAAAATTGCCTATTTAATCTTCTTTGGAGTGATTTTAGCAAAGCTCCGATATTTGTCTCAAGTTTACCGATGTTTTAAATGAATCAAATGAGGGAAGAAACCTTTTATTTATAGAATTTAGAGGTTGATATGATCCATTGGATGGCTCCATATTGGACGGTTGAGATTGAGTTTTATTATTAAAGCTTATCCTCTCATGTAGTTTTCATGGGCTTATATATGGGCTCAGGGCTTGTGATAATTAAAAGAAGTCCATTTCTTTTTTAAATAAGCTTGCAGCACACTTAAGTCTTTTTAAAGTCCAATAAAGCCACTCAAAACGCGAATGAGCTCAAAAAAGCTGTTTTCTAGTTTACTTTTCGCGTATAAGATAACCAAATAAGGCCGAGAGCAAAAAATCCAATCTAACAATCTATGTTTTGAGTTTAGCAAGCCAAATCTCCCTAAAACATTCTTAATAGGGCCAATTCATAAACTCTGTCATTAACCTAAAATATCAGCCCATAGTACTAAATTGAGTTAAAAGATCAATTACCGAAATGATCATTTACATTTTGCCCCCAACCAAAAGTTCCTTGAATACAATCAAGGGAGTTTTAGGCATTTCTAGTACTTGTTTCTTCTACTGTCATGTAGACGTACCAAGTGTTGACTTTGCTTGCTTAATCACTTACAATACTAATGGAATTTATGCTTCTTTCAAATTACTAACAAGCTAAGCATGATATACTAGTATTCATTTTTACTATGGAATCTATTCTTCCAAATGCTTTTGCACCTCACTTAGTAATGATTTATTATTCCCATGATATTGACCTGTATCCATTGCATGGAGTTGATAAGTTGCCTCATCTCAATACTTCTTCTTTATTCCATGAGTATTGGTGGAAAAATAAAGCCATTAAAGCATTTGTAGAAATTTGGAGCTTCAATAATATCCTATATTCATGGCTATGTTACACACACACACATACATATAAATCTCACACATACTAGTAAATTGGGCAATGCTATCATGAAACGAGAGGAATGCCCACGTGATATGATACATCCTTTTTTCTTTGCTTTTTCCCTTTCCATATATTCTTAGATATATATATCCAAAAGAAATATCTTCCTTTAGCATCTGAACACTAGATCTTCCAATTCCGTTCATATCCCTTTTAAATCTTCCTTTCCATTTTAAAGTCTTCTACATATCAATCCAATTTCATAGTTTATTATGTCAAATCAACCCTATACATATGTATCGAGCAATAGCTTCCATGTTCTCTTTGTTATACGTATAACAGGTTTGTTGGAGTTGGGCCTTTCTAGTACTCGCTTCCTTTAGCGTGGAACAAAAAAGAAGACGTGGACAAAGCCGTGTCAATCCTTGGCAATGTCTTGCACAAACTAAATGGATATTTTTTTGATCATTTCCGATCTTCTTTCTCTTTTTTTTCAGAGACTTTAATCATCATGCAGATCTCCTTTCAAGATCAAGAATAATTTAATAGGCATCATCCAGATCAATAAAATTCACTAAATCTTCACTTAATTTCTTAGCCTTTATACCTTTCCTTGCCGGTTATAAATATACATAATCAAAATAACAACGAATTCTGTAGTAAGTTTACTCTCTGCATCTTTTTTATTATTATTTTTTTGAAATTTTTTTTCATCCCCGCCAGAGTATAAACTGGATAGCGGACCTCTGATCAACTCCAAACCCTTCTCTTCGCACATGGAGTAACGACCTATCTCAATCACAATACACCAGCCGAGGCAACCCGTTCTTCACTTTGTTTGCTTTAGTTTTCTTTACTTCGATAGTGGTGATGATTTCGAACCTCTCGCCTTGACTGTCGTGCCTTATTCTTGTTTCCTTTATAGGCAAAATAAAAGTTCAGCTTGTTGGCAACTTGGAGCAGAAACGAAATTCAATCAATCTCTCAACAGCAGCGACAGTGTTGATTATCATCAAGTCCATCCTTCGCCGTTGGGCATGAACTCTTCAGTAAACAATCGGGTTTGGATATGGCAACAACAGCGACCGGAATAACCAGAACAGAGTAAGTCCTTCTATTCTTCCCTTGGTTGTGTCGCTACTTTAATCAATTTCTTTTTAACGCGTTGATTCTTCTTGGGTAATGTAAGACATTTGTTTGTTGACAATCGGAGCCAAGGTGAGACATTAAAACCAAAGAGACAGAGGCGTGTAGTGACAGTAATATTGACAAGCGAATTTCGGCTTTGCCATCATCAGCTTTGCCAGAATTAAATTATAGTAGGTTTAAGGTTTCCTCACCCTTCTAATTCTATACTGCCATCCATGGTGGCCTAGTCTCAATCACTAATTTATTTTAAATTGCCTTTCCTTAAATCGGATAATAAAAAGGAATGTTGCTTGAATAATTTTCCTACCATTAACTGACTCTTATCTTCTTGCATTCAATATTGCTCAAGTCTGCACTAAAACTCCAAAGTCTTCACACATGCTATGATAAAATGCTACTCCCCTTTTTCACATTAGGGTTTATACTTGTCATGAACACAACACAATTTTATTTTTTTCCTAGTCTCCTGGCACTTTACTTCGTGAGAGTCTCCGCACATGGGAGATAAGGTGCAGTTATTTTCTTTGTTTTACTTTCTTCTTCTTCTTTTTTTTTTTTTTCCGTGACCATATCCCAAGCTCCATTTCAAGTATTTGATATGTGGCATCTTCAAGCCTATGTTACATAGGTCCACAAATGGTAATCAATTGATTCACAGAAGAACTATGCTCTAAATTTCTCCTTGCAATTGTGATATCCTTTATGAAATAAGTGCTACATGCACTTGTTTTGCACATGGGAAGGCAGTTGGCTTGGAAGTAATTAAATTGGCAGTGTATCCCCTTCTCCTTTGATTCAAATCATCTCTTGTAATAGTATTTGTCTGGCCATTTCAACATATAGAGAATTTATGGCCCTTTTCTTTTGGTCAATGTGTCTCAAGTAATGGATGCAAGCTACCGTTGTTATTATTATTTTAATTCTTGTAGCTTCCCAAGATTGTAAGCTCAGTAGCTTGTTTCTTTGCCATATGGATGTTGAGGCCTGCATTTTTCTTGAGTTGACCTTATGAAGTGATCAAACACATTCATTAACGATGAATTTGAACGGAAGCTTTAGCCGTCATTTGTAGACAAGTGGATTTTTGGCTTTCACCATGTCAGCAAAAGGAGTAACTAGAAGAGCATAAGGCTTTTGTATTTTCAATTCAAAATTTTTCCTTTAGTTCTTTTCTAATCTTGATTCTCTAATCAATCTAATATTCAATAAAGCTTCATAGGGAAAACTTCTTTTCATGTATTAAGTATGCGAAATTCTCTTCCTCCTTTTTCCCATTCTTTTCTTTTTCTTCTTTTTATTTCAATAAAAAAAGAACTTTTTTTCTCTTGCACAATAACTCTTACTAGTGCTTCACTTTGAAGACTAGGCCCCATCACTTAAAAGGGCTCATAGTTAACTTTATGTGTTGGTCTACATTCTTAATACCTAGACATCGATATAAGCTCATGATTAACTTTAGGTGTTATCGTAGATTCCTAACATCTAACGGGCCCAGGCTAGCTTTAAGTCTTAGCCCAGACTCCTTATACAGGCCTTTGGTTAACCTTGGTGTCATCGTGAATTCCTGATGTCTAAAAAGCCTATGGTTAACTTTATGTGTTTTCCCGAATTCTTGTTCTATTAACCATAGAGCCAAGTAGTGGGCTATGCACCTAAGGAGTTTGCATCCAACCAAGTCAAATATCATCTAGTTGTCGAGCATTGCACTACTCATTAGGGATCGGAATAACTTCGGTGTTATTTCTACCCCCTTAGTGCCATTTGTCAATGTTAAAGATTCATACCACTTTAAGAAGCACAGAGTATGAATCCAAATCCAATCAAAAGATCCATTCAGTACTTAAGCATTTGTTCAACTGATCCATCGCCAATAATTATAGAGTCGCATCACCCAAGTGAGTCAACCAAGTGTTGTTACCAGCATTAAATGCTAAGCCAATATTTAATAGCTCAAGAAGACATTTGCAAGAATTTAATAATGGTTGAGCTTTATAAAGGAAGCATTACTAAGGAGAACTATTTTCCAAGGAGAATCATCGGTAAGATTGTGAAAATTCTCAAGGAGAAATAGCTATCCAAACTTTCCTCATGTATAAGCCCCTATTTTAGAATACCATGCATTACTTAAATGTGTCCATCCATAACAAGCACAAGATTATTACTTAGGCTTCACTTTGAGTGTTGAGATTTACAACATGTAAGGGTTTATTGTTTAAGAGTGTTTAGCTTTATTCCAAATGCTAAGATCATCAACAAGCTAGGTAAAATGCTTAAGAAGAACAAACTTTTTTCCTATAAGCATAAGGTCATCATTTAAAAGTGCGAAGGAGATTAATCATCTATACTAACTGGATAAGGCTACCACTCAGGAGTACTAAGAGGATGTCGAATGAGTAAAGTTGAAGAACTAACGCCATTTAAGAAAGCTTTTAATCATGTTTTATGCAACATGATCAAAGGTATGTTTTACATTTAAGTGCTTTATCCGGAAGCTTTAATGCTCTGTGAATTGTCCTCATGCTAAGATGTCAATTATTCGAAATAGATCATGACATGTTGAAGATTTTTATTCCCCCTACCCCAATTGATGGCGCTTCATAACATGATGAGGTAGCAACTCATGATTTAAGACATATTGCCTCATCCCATCATATGAATCCTTTTGTACTTACTCTTGTACTTCATGAGTCATCAAATAGAGCATATCATGGAGTTGCTTCAACTTTGTGTGCATGCATAAAGTTGTAAGAAGGCATTATCCAATCGCGTGCTTAGGAGCAGATGCTTCTATTGAGTGAAAGTGGCTACCATGATGTGATTACTTTAATCATTCATGGATAGGATTGTTTCAACCTCAAGTTCTTGCATAAATGCATTACGATTACCAAGTTTGCTATGGGATTGCTTCCATCTATCACTTGAGATCGTTTCAATCTCATGAATAATGTTGTAGAAATGGATACTATGCCCGTTGCACACTAAAGAGCGTATGCTACTATTGAGTGAGAGCAGCTACCATGAAGTGATTACTTCAACCATTCATGGATGGGGTCGCTTCAACCTCAAATTTTGCAAAAAGGCATTATGGCCACCAAACTTGCTATAGGATCACTTCGACCCATCATGGCAGAGATCGCTTTGATCTCATGAATAATGTCATAGAATGGGTATTATGCCCGCTGCATGCTTAAAGGTAAATGCCTATTTCAAACAACTATAGCTACTATGGTATGACTAATTCAATTATTCATAGATGAGGTCACTTCGACCTCGATTCTACGAAAGACATTGCAGCTGCCATGCTTGTTATGGGATCGCTTCGCCCTATCATAGTGGAGATCACTTCAATCTCATGAGTGGTGTTGTAGAATGGGTATTGTGCCTGTTGTGTCCTCAAGAGCATATGCTCTTATTGAGCAACTACAATTTTCATGATATGATTGCTTCAATCATTCATAGATGAGGTCACATCGACCTCAACTCTATAGAAAGGCGTTATAGCTACCAAGACTGCTGTGGGATCACTTTGACTTATCACAATTAAGATCACCTTGATCCCATGATTAAAGAACACCAAATAGTGATACTAAATAAATCTTTGTGTCTAAGGAATGTTGTAACAATGTTAGCTATGCCAATTTTGTTTCATAAAGACTATTAGTAAGGGATAGCAAGTGACAATGTTAACTACACATGATTATACCCATGAATAGAGCATCATGGTAGTAATGATAACTATACCATGATGGTTAAAAGGTACTTGTCAAGAAGATACTTCAATCACTTGACAATAAAAGGCTATCACCTAGCGATGTTAGCTACATCTACGAATCATAAGCTTATGATAATGTAAGCCATATCATAGTATAAATAGATTGCCCTAAGCTCGAAGATTGAGGTAATATTCATAGATTTTCTTTCATTACAAATGAAGCCAATCATCAAAAGATTAGTGGAAATGATCGTAGAAGATAGGCAAAAAGATATCATTTCATGAATAATGTTGACTTGATTTCTTATTAGAAGATGAATACAAATGATGAGCAGCTTCTACATTTAATAACGATCAAATAAGTTCATATAAACTCTATTTGTTGTCACTGTCCTCTATCTCCATCATAAGAATGCCATCATCTTCAATAACCAGCTCACTACTTCGTATTCTCCTTTGGAATATCCATCTCAAATTTCTACAATCCATGGTGGCATGTCTTACGACTCTATGGTACTAATAATACTTAAGATCATTCTTCTCTTATGTAGTGGGTTCTCTATTGACCTTTGGTAATCTAATATTCCCATCGTTCATCCATTTATCAAGGATGGCATGAACTTTGTCAACCAGATACGAGAATGGTCGAGCATTCTCAAAAACATTATTCCTTATCCTTTTATTTTCACTATATCTTCCTTCGTGTGTAAAGTTCACAAAAGGCCTTTGTTTCCTTTTAAATTCACCTCTTTGCTTAGAGATTGAATTGTTGGTCCTTCAAGCATTTTCTACCATTATTGCAAAGGAATTCAGATGTATGGTATATTGCAGAAACATGCCTTGGATGCAGATCTTAACAAGTTCTTTCTCATTACAGATTTCCTGGATGTCTAACAAACATTCTTTAAGACGTTGAAAGAATCCATAAGGTCCTCCTTGGGACGTTGCCTAATATGCCCCATATTTATGAAAGTAACACATTTTTGTGTTTCAAAGAACTTCTCCAGGAACAATTTGCACATAATCCCCCATAAATCTATAGAACCTGGGGGAAGGTTAATGTATTAGGTGTACACTTCCTCTATAAGAGATTTTAAAAATTCCTTCAATTTGAGATCATCATCATCAAGGTTGTACACATCAAGTGTCTCCATAAATTTGAGGATATGCTCCTTGGTGTTCCCTTACTTTTCGTTAAATTTGCTAAATTTAAGATTGGCGTAGTCTTTTGGGTAAGACTTATTTACAACCCTTTGGGGGTATGGGAACTTCAAGTTGAGCATACCGGTAGAGGGCATGGCTTGCATTTTCCTAACATACTTTTCCATCTATTCTTTCATTACATATGACAAGATACTAGGTGCAAGATTAGCTACTAGTTAGAGCATTGGTACGAGGTTTTGAAGTGCAACCATACTAACCATTAGCGGCTGTAGGTTACACCTTGAAGAGGAAGACTGTCTAAGGTAGGCTCTTGTTTTCTCAACTATAGGTGTCTAGTGAGTTGGGGTCAAGTGTTGCAGTAGATTTGCAAGGTCCTCTTGTTGCCCTTATTTGCCTTCCATAGGGTTTTGATTAACATGTTCATGTTGCTAAGCATCTTCCTAAGTGTTAACAGGAGGTATGGATCTCAAAACTTGCATTATAGCCATCTTAGATGACGCACTAGCAAATGTGACAGTAGCGGCAGGTGCCTGTAGGTTTACCCTCAAGCAATATAGTAACGTTTGCTAAAGTGGTAGTTACCATAGTGGCCGCTAGTAAAGTCATTTCAAGGATTGCATCAATATTCGTGGCAACTACAGCTATCAGCTTAGTAAAAACTACATAAAAGTGATAAAGAGCTAGTTCATCATATGGTAATCATCAATAGCGAGTGGTTGCATAGTTTTGATTGCTTACATAACCTCGTATACTTGAACAATGCTAGGTGCTTGCATAGTTCCAAGTGCTTACATGATTCCCGGTGCTTGCACAATGGTTAGCGCATTAGTATCTTGTGTCGCCTAGGTTTACTTAACTCTCTTGTGTTCTTGGGCATGTCTATCATTTCCAGTCCTCCTAGGTACATGTCTATTCCATATAGTCCCTACTTCCCTAATGGATTCGCCACAATAATGTATGATGGTATAGCTATAATTGGTTGATCACATGCAACGTGTATGCTAGTTAACTTAAGAGACGTCTTGAGTTGATAACACATGAAGGGATGTTGTTAGGAAAGAGGTGTAGGAGGAAGAACGGGCAAACTTAATATCTCAAGTGTATACGTATGATAGTAGATCAACTATTTGTTGAATCGTTCTTGATAAAATTGCCTGTTTGATCTTCTCCGAAATGATTTCAATAGAGATCTGACATTTGTCTTAAGCTTGCTAATGTTCTAAATAATTCAAATGAGGGGAGGAATTTTCTACTTATAGAATTTAAAGGTTGATATTATCCGTCAAATGGCTCTATAATGGACTATTGAGATTAAGTTTTATTATTAAAGCTTATCCTCTCCTTCAGTCCTCATGGGCTTGGATATGAGCTTAGGGTTCATGATAATTAAAAGAAGTCCATTTCTTTGTTAAATAAGCCTAGGGCACACTTAAGTCTTTCTAAAGTCCAATAAAGCAAATCAAAACCCGAATGAGCTCATAAAAACCATTTTTAAGTTTACTTTTCAAGTACGAGATAATCGAATAAGGTTAAGAGTAGAAAATCTAGTCCAACAATCCCCGTTTTAAGCTTACTAAGCCAGATCTCCCTAAAACATCCCTAATCGAGCCAATCTTATAAACTCTATCATTGGCCAAAAATATCGGCCCATAGCATTAAATTTAGTTAAAAGCTCAATTATTGAAATGACTCTTTACATCACCTTAAGCAATATATTATCTCTCCATAATTATGTTCAAGCCTTTAGTTTCAGTAGATTAGATTATCAATGGAATCTAAGGATTAAAACAACTTTGAATTATTAAAAAACTTTTGTATGATGTATTCAAATAATATTCATTAAGACTATTGATATAACTTTTCATAATGAATTTTATGTTAGCTATATTGCAAAATTGTTTTCTCTTCATTTCAACATCGACACTTCCTTTTATTAAGGAAGGATATAGAAAATGGTTGAATGAATATTGAAAAAAAGCTTTACATTTTCAAATTTGTATAATAAAAAAATGTAAAGGGCATAAAAAAGTGGAAGGAAAATTTTGATAAAATATAGTCCATTGTAATTATTTTAGCCTCTCTTTCTCTCGTAGAGAGTTTTTCTCTCCCTTCATGGGAAATTACTACATTATTCCTGAGATCAAGAGACCAAGATTATTGTCGAATATGTAATAAGTTTATCGATATTGTACTCTAATTTCTTTTATTGAGTTATATATACTTTTTTATGTTTTTAGCTCTTTTTTCCATGTTAAAGTCTTGCAATTTGTTATCATAAAATTTCTATATATATATTGACAAAAGGATAAATTTTATTAAAATGAACAACCATAAGTAAAGATTAAGGTGCAAATATTAGGATTCTAATACTAACAAAGACTTCAAAAATAAAAGGGATTCAAACCCCAAGAACAAGCACACAAACCCTCCTTTCCTTAAGACGTAGCCCAGTTTGCACATTTATTCACATCTCTTAATTAAGTTCCTTTTTTATTTGTCATTTGGTCATTTGTAAGTTTGTAATTCTTATTTTTGTTTATTTTGACTTTATCCGAGTCTTTTTATAATGTTATTTTTTTTTTTATTTTGTTGTATATTTGCTTTCTATCTTAGTGACTCTTTCATTGATTTGTATACATATAGCAAAATTATGGCTTCTTCATGTAAGGATCCTTTCACACTCCAAATTGATGAACAAGATGAACCAAATTGCATTATTCTTGAATTTAAGAGAAATGCTTCTAAAATTCTATTGATATGAATGGTTCATTCATTGAAGAATCCAAATAGAAACACTATCATCAATATAATAATAATACTTAGTCTAGTCTTAGCACTTTTGAATTTTCTCATTCAGATGATGTTACTTTACTATCTAGAATGAATTCAAAAATTGCCATGAGGAGAATAACGCAGATGAAATTATGATCTATTATGAAAAATCATTTCCTACTTTAAGAATGGTATTGAAGTAAAAAACTGGAGTGTTTAGCTCCTTCATTAATTTCATTTTGGATTCAGATACCAAGTCTACCATTAGAAACAATGACACATGTTAATGCAGAGAGACCTGCATTATTCACAATAAAGGTTATAGAAGTTGAAGATTGTTCAACTCTCTGTAAAGACTTCTTATATGTGAGGGTGCCCATGTATATTACAGGACATTTACAATGTAGAAAATGGATTAAAGATCCAAATGACAAGAGTAGTTGTATAAAATTAAGATACTAGTAATCGTTTAACTCTATTTTATTGTGATCTATTAGGTCGTACTAAGAATTAACTCTATTATGATTGTGATCTATTAGGTCATATTAAGAATTTTTGTCAATTGTAAGACAATCCAAACCTTCTCTCAAGGAAAGTTGATGGAATTCCTTCACTAAAGCAAGGGAATGACTCTCCTTGGAAAGTTGGTAAAAATAAAGGCAAGTCTCCAAAAACTAATAGAATTGGAAGTCAAGAGTGTACGAATTACAACAATTGGGAGACAATTTTATGAAGCAAATCAAAGGAAAATTGTCACTCGTCATGGTAATAATTAGATTCCCTATGTACACATTTCTAACCAATTAGGGAATCCACAACAATTATCCTTTCTCTCTAAAGGTTCATTTAGATAAATTTATCATGTTTCTAAATTTGTGACTTTGAGTCTTAGCTCAAAACCCTTTTCTCCCCTTCTAAACCTTTAACCACTATAGTAAACAAGCATATAGCCCAAGAAGAGAGAAATTTCCCTTCTTAGATGATAGCCCTTTAACCTTTCCTAATCAATCAATCCTTGCAACTTTCTTTCTTTCTTTTTTTTTCCTTTAACAAGAAAAGATATTCAAGCCAAGCCCCTTAAAGAGTAACACCTTTTGCTTACCTAAATTACCTTTACATCTTAATTGTAATCTTATCAGTAATCGATATGGCCCTTCTTTAAATGCTCAAACATTTTCTTTAGTTGAAGCTAAGTCTACAAAACAAATATTTCTTCCTCACACATCCTTACCATACTTTAACTCTTACCAAGATAAGGCTCTAGGTACTCTAAAATTAGAAAAAGGAAGGGAGCCTAAACTCATTCTTTCACTTATGTTTAACTTATCAAAGAAAGTAAAGAAATGTATTCATGTTGAAGAGGTATTAATAGGAATCAAGTTCTAAAGATCTTATTGAGTGTCCATGAATCAATAGTAGTGAACCTAGGAAGGTTTGGGGTTAAAAGAAAAAGGATTTAGTTGATAAAAACTGTTACAAAACTGTGTGAGAAAAAAAAAAGTATGAAAAATTATTTAAATAGTCTTGACTTATTGTGTTTGGTAGCTTCAAAATGATTTCAAGATGTGAAAAGGCCTAAACTTTTTAATAAATGATCTGGATGACTTTATATTGATGTTGCTAGACTCTTATTGTACTTTTATTTATAATTTATCAATATCCTATTTTTCACTTTATAACCATTTTGACCTTATTAGTATATTAGGTTATAAGAAGGTTATTTTTTATTGCATTACAAAAAAATTGTTATTAGTATTATATATAGATTGTATGTCATACCATCCAGGTCATGAGAGGACATTTCTATGCATTTCGTCATGGGATTACCTAGACTATGTAAGGAAAGGATTTGATCATGATGGTAGTGGATTGATTTAGTAAAATATTTCATTTTGTTCCATGCCATAAAACAAAAAATGCCATTTTTATTACCCACTTGTTTTTATAGGAGATTGTCATGCTACACGGATTCCCCAAAAGTATAGTGTCAAATGGAGATATGAAATTACCAATTTTCCTTTAAAAGACGCTGAGGAAGGGATGGGGGTCTAAGATTATGTTCATTATTTCCTATTATCAATAAACGAATCAACAAATCAAGGTTATCAATAGGTTATCAAGTGCTTTATTGAGAGCAGCGGTTAGCAAGAATCTAAAAAACTAGAACATATACTTATCCATTATGGAATTTACCTTTATAGGTTTGTACATGATTTAATAAGAAAAACACCATTTGAGGTTGTTCATGGGTATAATGTGATCATTCTCATGGATTTGATTCCTATAATGACTTATGAGAAAGAAAGCTTATGAGGACTTGATAAGGCCAAATAAATTTATAAGATTCAATAAAACTTGTTTGAGCATTTTAATAAGCAAGTTGGCAAAAGAGAGAGAGAGAGAGAGAGTAAGGAAGTAGAGGAAAGAAGTCAATGTTGTTCAAACTTAAGATATGGTATGGATCCATCTTACAAAGGAAAGATTTCCTAGTATGAGAGCTTAGAATTTGGCATTAAGGGCAAATGGACCATTCCAAATACTTAAGAAGATCGATAAAAATACCTATAAGTTGGAGTTTCATGGATATTATAAAGTTTCTATGATACTTAATTTATCAAACTTATCACCATGCATGCCAAGAGAGGAGGAGTAGAATTAGCAAGATTCAAGTGTGAATCTTTAACAATCATGAGACAATGATGGGAATTGGATGCTTAAAAGGCCTATGATTTGAGTTAGAATTAGAGGTTTGCAAAACTTGACTAAACAAGAGTTGAGTTTTGTCCCAAATGAAGAGGAGACTTCTATCATAAGGGTTATGAAGATCATTTTTTAAGTGTTTAGATAATCAAACACTATTGAGAGCAAATTTAGAAGGGTTATGAAGAGTCATGAAGCAAGTGGAACTTGCAATTCATTTGACAAGTCCATGCCTTTTATAAATGGTTTGGAGCATTTGGATGGTAAGAAGATTCCCCTAAGCAAAGCATGTTAAAAGGTTCAGTAATAGGAATCAACATCAAGGCTTGGTCATAAGAAGTCAAGCAGGAGGACTTTAATGGCTTACTTGGTGTACTAAGCTTGAGAACCACTCAAAGATGAAGATTCCACTTCTAACCAAGGTTTGTTACACTTTAACCGACCAAAAAGTCGAGGATTGATCTTAACCTTGACGACCCTCAAGCTAACAAACACCAAGCTTTTAGCTAAGCCGACCGATCATGTTATCGGACATGACGCACCCTTTGAAAGAACCCAACACCTGAGCTTCGACTTAACCTAGATCAGGTCAGTCATTTCATCTATCTCATCTTGACTTGTGTTGAGCTGTTCTTAGCAGATATAGAGCTAATCGAGCCACCAAAAACTTCGCTTCTACAGGAGCAACCAAGCATACCCCATTTTGTTCCGCCAAACACTAGTCAATGCGTGTCCTCCAGCACATCTTTCCAAAATGATTCTCTTTTTGTACATTGTACTAAATTTGTTGTTTTTACCCTTTTAGTTTGTACTAAGAATCTCATATCATGCATTATCCTTTTTGTCCTTTCCATATTTATGTAACCCCAAAGGGGATGATATAAAAGCCCCTCTTAATGTAAGCACAAACAGCAATCATCATCATCAAATACGTAACTTTCTTGAGAACACTATAGTGTTTTTCCCTAACCTCAACTCTTATCTATTCCTTATAGTAAAGAATAGTGTCGAGTAACCTTAATTCTTCATTCATGTGTCATATTGAGTAATAGGATTAGACTATGTGAGCTTATGGTGTATCAAATCCAAAGGTTGCTCACGGGTTTTGGTAATTCTCCCCTTTTTACTTTTTCTATTGTAGTGCGACCTCCGTATGTGTAACCCTAAAGACGCATCATTCAAACTATTCACCAATGCTCCTAACTCTTTAGTGGTAAAAGATCCACATAATATCGAGATTTCATATATCTTAACGGGTCTAAACTCTTTATAAAAGCTAGGGATTATTCGAAGACTATTCTTAGCCAAGCAACACTTGCTTTAACACTTTTTTGAAGCAATACCCTAAACCTTTATTGCATGTTCTAGACTCCTTTATTTTTATCGACTTATATTATTATGTTATTTTCCTTCCTTAATCAAGTTATAAATCTTTTTAATTCCTTTTTCCCTTAATTATGACCTAATAAGGGCCATTCTTTTTAGATGCCATAATTTAATCAATAATATTCTTCCTTAAGTAAGTCAATATCAAATCATTAAATTAATGTTGAACAACCTATTCATTTAATTCATACATCACATCGTATTAAACAAGTGTGATTCAATTCTTATTGGTGCAACATGTCCATCAAGAAGTTGTTCATATTACTTAATATATAAAATTCTAAATTACAAATTACTTAATTTTTGTTAATTGATTATGCAACGATGGTTCTCGATTTAGAGCATATCATTAGTCGAGTAACGTACAAATTGATTTAACTCATTTATACCTTAAGAAATGATTATCAAGCCAAGGTTGTCTTTAAAAGTGCACTTATGAAATGTTATGGCCAAAGAAGATTAAAGAACTAAAAGTTGATGATTAAAACATTACTTGCTACATCTTCTATAAGGAACAACTTTGATTTAAATAGTTAGAATGTGTATTATTACTTTTTGAACCCTTAGTTCATATGAAAGTAGAAAAATGTATTTGCTCATGATCTCACCCAATTAGGTTCACCATGTAACAACCTAACCAAAAATCCTCTTATCAAAGTATTGTTCACTTTAGCGTAGAACGCTGTACATTTTTATCTCATGGGGCAATAGCTTCCCAAGATTTCATCTATTTAGGGATTGATTTAGCCTGAGTACACTTAACTTCAAAGTTTTGATATAATCTAAGCTACTACATAAAAAGGTATCTCAATTATTAGAGTTTTCCCATCTAATTTTTAAGGAGTGTTACAATTCACCCTCTTTACAAAACTAACGTCCTCATCAAGTTTATTACATAGGTTCAGGATCACCACCAAGTGGGGACTCTACCCTTCTAGTTGGTGAACTACTCTAATACCATCTATAACTACTAGGCCAAAACTCCTCCCATTGAAGTATTGTCGACTTTAGTGTGAAATACCATATGGTTTTGTCCTATGGTATAACAACTTCCTAGGAGGTTGATTAACCTGATTTGAATACGCTTAACTTTAGAGTTCCAATGTACTTTAATTAGTTACACTAAGAGGTGTCTCGATGATTAGAGTTCCATCACTTAGTATTTAAGAGGTATTACATGAGTCCTAAGGATCCATCATTGATGAGCTCGATTGAAAGCTCAAGGCATGAACTCTAAAGATTAAACTTGTGAGAGCTTACATGAACTATAATTAGAATTAGAAAATGATGAATACAAGAGGATTCCATTGAACTAACCAAATGGAATAAGCTACTAGAACTTTGTCTATCAAAGAAAAAGAAAATGGAATCACCTTAGCTTAGGATCTCCATACTCATATGTTGGAGGAACTACGGATTAAAATGAGGCTACCCAATGATTACTTATCCTTTCAAGCTAGTAGAGACAACCTCAGAAAATGCAAGAAAAAATTGTCTAAAATGTGTTAGTTTATTCAAAGCCATTGCAAGAACATTAATTGAACTTAGAGCAACATTAGTTTATGAAGGAAATTATCATATACAGAGTAGACTCATGAGACAATCACATTGACAACTCCTAACTTCCAAAAAGTGCGCCTTTAAATCTATAACCACTTCTAGCTCACCGTTAACAATGCAAATTCAAAACACAAAACCTTCCTCAGCCATGAACTGACATCTTACCAACAAAATCAAAAGAACCAATAAAAGAATCACTTCAATGACATAATCCTATGGTAAGATCTTGGTTTTCCTTTTTAAAAAAAATATTGAAACTATTTATGTTTTATCTCTATGTTTTATTAAAAAAAAAAGGTAAGGGTATCTTTTTTTCCTAAAAATATTTTTCCATACATCTAATTACTATAATCAATGTCTTGAGAATAATTATACATCATCATAATAATATCAAAATGTTGTAGTTATCTATGGCTTTTAGTAATAGGTAATAATGGGAAGTGAATGTTGTAGCTAATATGTCTAATAGTATTAGATAACCATTTAGGAAAATATCAATAAAACATCAAGAAAATGACTTTTCTTTTTAGAAAGAAAAATCATTTTCTCATTTTCCATTAGCAGTTGCTATGATTTACTAATCACCATTATTAATGGTTGTCCATTATCATGCTTTCCATTATTATTAATCGCTACAAGTTACTTGCATCTGTAAAGTCTTGGGATTACCAAAATAATATTAGATAAACATAGAATTTGATTGTAAAAATATATATATAAGAAAAATTCTAGAAGATATTTTATGCAAAACAAACACACGTCGAAGATGTAAAATTCCTTTATCATGGTCAAAATATACAAAAAAAGATGGAAGTATAACTAATACAAATATGATTTAGAAATAAAATCTTTTCTTTTTCTAACAAGGTAGATGGGAATTAAGCATGCTAAAAATTTTCATGCCAAGTGCTTTGTAAGGTTTTAACAAAAAAAGACAATTTGGCAAATTGTGCTTTAATACATACCATTAATGTATTCATTTGTGTCTCGCCACATCACATATATAGTTAACATTTCTCATGTTGTTTTTTTTATCAAGAAAATCCCAAAGATAGATAAAGTATCTTCTTTTCTCGAAATAACAAGAAATGTGAAAAGAAAAAAGCGATACATTCATATTACATCACATTTACATTTCTCATGTTGTTTTTTTATAAAGAAAATCTCGAAGATAGATAAAGTATCTTCTTTTCTCGAAATAACAAGAAATGTGAAAATAAAAAAGCGATACATTCATATAAATAAAGAAAGTCAAACCCTTACTCTCTCCCCTACCCCATCCATCTAAACTGTTAATTGTTCAAAGCAAATGATATCCCTACTTAAGGAGTCCAACAAAAGCAGAAAATAGAAATATGTGAGCTACTAGCTCGATCTGTTTACGATGGGGGAAGCAACATTACATAAGTCTTTTAAAACAACATTCCACAAAAATCTTGGCACAAAGTTTTCAAATAGTAGAGCTTCAACTACATTCATTCCCTTTCTTGCCAAAAGATCAGCAGGATAGTTACATTCACTGTCCACCATACAAAAATGGAGAGAATCAAAGTGATAAATAAAGTTAATGCACCCAACAAGCATTGGATGACATAGATTTCCATCCACTTCTCTTTCTAATAACCAAGCTAATGCTTGTTGAGAATCCAACTCAATAACAATCTTGCCATAGCTTATCCTCTTTGCCTATTCCAGTCCTTCTTTGATTGTCCATAATTCTGCTTCCAAAGAAGAAACTTCTCTCATTATTTTTGACATACCCTCATGAACAAATCCATGGTGATCTCTACTTAAGAATCTAATTCCATCCCTTCTTCCCAAACTATTATAAGCACCATTATAGTCAATTGCTATCCAACCATCATGTGGTTTCTTCCATCCTTTTACAAATTTCCTTAGAGTTACTTCTAACCTTTTAACTCTCTATATCACCCATCATTCACTAGTCTCCTCTCGGATTTGGCCAATCCAATCCTCCTTACCTTTCCTACCATTAAATACTATTTTATTTCTTTCCTTCCAAATATTTCCTATTACAAAAAGAACAATTACTTCCTTTAGAATACATATCCCTTTCTAACTTAGATTTTTCCACTAAATAGTCTTCTTAAGTCAAGGTGCTCTTTCTCTATCAAAGCCAAACCCAAATCTCAAGTTAAATCCCAAATCTTTCTAAATTCTTTTACTCTTACTTCAAACTAGAAATAGGTGACATCTCCTCACTTGTCATTAAATAATTAATTCTTTAATTTTAATTACCTCCCTAGAACATATGCCCCCTTTTCTTTCTCCAATGCCTTATACATATGTCCTTATTCTTTGTAGTTACAAATATTAATTCTACCAATATGTTAAGATTTAATACACAACCCTTATATTAAAAAAATAACGATATATTTAAGCTAATAGTAATTATACTTAATTATTTTTAGCACATATTATATATAAGGTTAGTCAAGGTGACCTGTGTTATGAAGCTTCCACAAAAAGGTAGTCTGCGATTTCATTTTTTATAAATAGATAAATTGAGTTTATTAATTTCTTGTTAATTACATTAGGAGGATACATAGCGCATGTTTATTAACTTTTTTAAACTATTAAATAATTTAAATAAATAACATCATGGAAAATTATTTTAGAAAGGGAAAAAAAAAAGGAAATAGAAACGAAGAAAAAATATATCACAGCACATTTTTTTACTAACTTAAGACTGAGAGTAAATAGCCTCCATTAACGGGAAGGTCATGTAGCCCCCTTAAGGTAGCCGCCAGTTACCCCTTGATGTTGGGATAGTCGGAAAACAACTTACAATAAAGGTAGGTCATGTGATCCATACATGGTGATAGATGGCCATCTACTACCTTAAAAAAAAAAAGGAAGAATTCTTAGAAAATTGAGTAGTTAATGTCGAGTTACATGACCCATCAAACTTTTAGCAAAATTTCCTTTATTGTTTTGGCTTTTTGAGCTTGGGGGTTCAATGGCTACCTATGGTCATGAGTGGATCATATAACCCACCTTTAATGATGAGTTACGATCCATTACTATGTTAGCCGTTTTCCAAGGTAAATTGCAACTAGCTTAGGGTAGTCATACAAATACTCCTCTTGCAAAGACCAGCTACCTCCTGACTCTGGGGTGGTCAAAAAATATACTGTCACATATACATATACATATATATTTCTATAATGCCTCGCCTTTTAAGGCATCTACTTATACTTTTTCTTAACAATTGGTGTCTAAGAGACGATTTGTTATGCTATATCCAAGTTAGGGATAAGGCTAAAACTATAATCAACCTATTAACTCGACTCCACTTTATAAATTTATGATAAAACTTCTTTCAATTAATACAAAATAGCACAGCGAAACTTCATAAAATATGGGTCTCATTCACAGTATCACATTTCACTTCACTGTTCAACTCATAATCCAATTAGGAGAGTAAACTTTTACATTCAAAATCTTAACACTAAAAACCTGTAAAGTAGCATAACGACCTTCCTGCAAAGCTGCTTCCAAGAACTTGATACAAAACTCTACAACTAATCTTTCTCTCTTACCCAACCCAGCTCTTAGGTCCTAACTTACTTTGTCTTCAATACCTAAGGTTAGATAAACTAACCCTCAACTTAAGTTTTAAGCCAAGTCAGTCGTCACACCCCAAAACCTCGAATATATGATAAATTGCCACTTATAACCTTAAAGTCTAGACATTGAGGCTTACGACACTTGGATGAGTTTTTACCTAATTTTAATTTATGAAATTGTTCGTTAATTTTATAAAATATTTGACTTGATTGGATGCTTGAAAATATACTTTATAAAGAGATAGATGTGAAAACTGATTATTACTTAAAACCTAAAAACTAGATTATGGTTGCAAGGCCCAAAACTAAAACTAAAGGTAAGTATCAAGTATCATAGACAAATCCCAAACCATCAATAGGGCCCAAGCCTAAAAGCTAACATAGTCTAAGAGTAAATCGAGTCTAGGTAACCAAACAGAAAAGTCCAAATACGACATCCATGAATCTACATATCGTTTTCACCAAACTAACACTCAACATAGTCACCAAATCCAAAAGCATGGTTATAGATATCATTAATAAGGAAATCATCACCTAAAAAACAAAGGGAAAAAGGGAATGAGCCATAAAGACTCGATATGAAACAAGTACAACCATACACTCACATGTTATGCAAACCTAATCTAATACAACAACCAATTCATTTAATATATTAACTTTAAGCATAAACAAGCAGCATGGGAGTACTCATAACTTCAAATACTTTAGGGAACATCGGGGTTTGACTATATTAATGTATACGTCGAGGGTTAATGGGTATATCAAGCTACCACTTCTGAGACCAAATATGATACAAAACAATATCAACGAAATAGCCTCTATGGAGTCTCTTAATAGGTCATCAACTATATTAGTTGCAATCCATCCCTATCGTATAGTCTATGAAGTCCTATAGCTCCAAACTACTCTTGATATGACATCCTTTCACTCTTTAAGACTGTTTAACATTGTTCTATCCATAACATTGATACTTTGGTTACCCTTCAGATTAGGTACCCACACATAAACAATAAGGTTATCCCATACCTGAAAGCATAACCATATGAATCGAAGCCAAGAGCCAACTGGAATACAAGTTGAAAGACATGCCAAAAGAAGATAATATTAGAAAGTTTGAAGACCTTTATTTAATTGTTAATTGTTACTTAAACCTATAGCTTAGGTCCAACTATCTAACCCAATAGGCTTTAACTTAGTAATTTACTAAGTGGCCTAGTATAATTGGCACACCAAATTATCCAAGTGAATCAATTCATTTAGTTATCTATGTCTTTTAATTATCAAGGTCCATTAGTTAATCATAGTCTTAGCTCATTAATTAAACCAGTTCATAAGGTGATGAACCGATTAAAGGTTTGATCGAACCGATTTGGGGATGATTTGGAATTCGATTCGATCATTAAGGTTTGGTCCTATCACTACTTAATTTAAGTTAATTTATTTATTACTTGATCAAACTACATTGAAAATCAATTCAAATAAATCGATTAGAGCTTGAATCGGTTCGGTTCATAATGAATAAGGTTTGTACTAGTTTTGATATGGTTTGACGTGGATGAACACATGATGTTCGGTATCATACAAACCAATGGTGATGCGTACCGTAACCAAGAACAAATAAGGTCAGTAGCTAAATGGGTCTAAGCTTGCTAAAAGCTTGAAGAGATGATAGGGAATGTATGAAAGAACAAAAAGTAAATGAAAAGTAAGCAAAACCCATTAACAGTTCCGAAGGATATGAATGGAACTTTCGATGACTCACGACATAACTCGATATGACGTAAAGATAGTCCGGTGAGGTTACTTGCCACCTGACCTTATTTAAGGGTTTTGATAAGTGTGAAATGAGAGTAAATAAAAAGTGTTTACAAAAGAAAAAATATTCAGTTGTATTGATGATAATCTGATGTTTCTAGCTACAAATATAAAAGGTATTTATACTTGAAAGTTTAGGGCAACTTGCCGAAAAGAGAAAAGACAAAAAGGGTAATGCTCTAAAGAAGTAATGTATAAGAATGCAAAAGGATAAAAATGAATATTAAAAAAAACAATGATTAGTATGGCAGATGCTACACATGGTCCCATAAACGTAGCGGAGATACATTAGCGAGACCGTTAGAGGATGCGAAGAAAAGAATATGATTAGATTGTTGGTCTAAGTAGGGGTGGCTAAGGATCAATCCAGGGTCTCCCTTTTGGTACCTCAGCAAGGGTGAAGTCGAATATTTGGTCTACTCAGACGTGAGTAAGTACTTGTGAATGGTATAGATATTGTCTCAGCAATCTACAATTTGGCATACTTTAGAAAGACAGTAGTCATTCAGCTCGGCATACAGAGTGACTCAAGAAAGTGATACTTAGATTTAGTAGGAGTCGGTTGGAGCAGTAGGATCTACCTTGCCAACCCTTCCAGTTCTCAAGTTCGGCTGTTGGTCAATGACCTAGTAGCCTGGTTCTTATCATTCCCTCCAGGTTGATTTAGATTTGGGATCAAATCTAAATGATCTTCGATCAGCTCTGTTAGGAATCTAAAGGGGGCCTAGTAAGATTACCTAAAATTTTTCTAAAATGTGTGCACCCATGATACGAAAATTACCTTGCAAGTCAGAAATTGCAAAACTCTAAATGATTAATCGCTAAGGTTGCTGATTTTTAAGTAATTAATTTATTGTAGAATATAAATATAAATAACTATGAATGTCCAATATCCCATAGTTTCTCAAAATCGCAAAGAATCAATATCCCCTACCAAATAATAAGACAAGATATACTAACATTATAAAATTGTAAGAAAAATTAAATTATATTAAGTTCTAACATATAAATATTTTCTACAAAGGATATTTATATATCATCTAAAGAGTACTCAGTTACTTCTATCACTAAAATACATATCTTCATCTTGCACTCGGCACTCAAGACTCATCCTAATCCCATCACAAATAAACCTGCAAGAGAAACTAAGGGGGAATAAGCATATAACAGCTTAGTGAGTTCGTTCCTTACAACTACCGTTCAAGCAAGTTATCACACATTATTATCACACGTGCAAGCTATTTACATACAAAATGAATGCAGGTGTGATGAATGCAAGCAACACATCCATAAGAGTCTGGAACTATGAACAGTGTAGAATTACATCATCTACACTTCAATTATCTCTTATACTTACCTACACAGGGCACCTCAGCTTATCCACATGAGGCTACCTAGGGGAACTACCCCTCTAGGTAACACTCGACTATTACCCTAGTCGAGAAAAGAGTTCCAATCCAAATAGGTGGATCCCAAACTAAGACTATCCACCATCCAAGGCCCCTCGGGCACAAACATGCAAGTCCTCTCACAATCAAAATTATCCAAGACCTTACAGGCATAATAAAGCGAGTCCTCTCGCTATCATTTGGAGATCCCATGTTAGCTTTGCCTTAATGCTAAAATATTATTTATGGCTTCCTGAGCCCTTATAGAGATCATAAAAAAAAAAAAACATGTTTAAGAGTAGAAAAGCTTTTTCCAAAAACACTTTTCTCAAGATGTTTGCAAAACTAGCACTCTCCATTCATACCTTTACCGGGTCATAGACATATGACAAGTATAATCGGTTATTTTGGTCTGATATTTATATTTATCAATTTAATAAGGTGATCACACGGATGATATCATACTTAATGGGATTAATAGTAACTATTTTCTTATATTTGTAAATTATGAGACTTCCTTCATGTATTTAGTAACTTTTTCATTCTAATTCCGATATTTACAAACTTATAATCGTTTTTTTACGTACATTCACATGGTGTTGTCCGTTTTGGATGTTAAGACCCATGTTTTATGATATAGATTAAATTTATTGAAATTTTAACTATTGAAACTTAATTATTCCTATTGGCTAGTTTTATGTTCTATTTTAGTAATTAGTAATTTCATTAGCCATTAATTCTTACACTTAAATGATTTTATGGTTTATTATTTTAGAGGCTTATGTCATCATTTGCTTATGTTATCATTTGATTACATCATTGCTTACATCATTATTTAATTATGTCATCCATTACATATACATACTTATCCTTATGTATTCATATACTTTACACATATATTATATACATACTTACACTTTTAACATACTAGTATGTATACTTGTGTACCCATATGTATACTTATACATTACCCGTATACACATACGGTGACATACATATTTTTATACGTATTTTCGTACGCCTAAAATTCCCTCTTAAGCAAGCTTCACAAATTTCATATTTTTACATTTTAAGAGTATATACCTCATCTTAGGTTATGTACATAATGGTTATTCATGTACAAGAGTTCCCATACATGTATTTATCAAGTATACTCTTATATACACATATTTATGCATATGTACATATGTTCTTCTTCTAGTTATCTAAGAATTCCTACAATTCTAAGCATAAAAATTGGAACTCTATTCTTTCAACAATATATATGTACATATCACATAAACTTCCTATACTAACCTAACCTATACATCTAACTACTAAATAAGATAAAAATTACATAACAACATACCTTTTGCTCCTTATAATATGTAAGAGAGGTATTAATTTATTTAGTAGATGAAAAGTGGTTGAGATATGGAAGTAAAATTGAAAAGTTTGAGAGAATGGGGGATAAGAAGTTGACGATTTAGAAATGAGAGAAGAAAAGGGGTTTTGTGTTGTGTATTTTGTGTTTTATAAATGATAAAAAGTGGGGTCCTTAGTGGGAAACAGAGTAGACGGCAAAGGAAGAGAAAAAGGGGGGAAAATCTAAAAGAAAAGAAAAGAAATCAATAAAAAGAAAGAGAAGATTCTAGTGTGAAATGACACTTTGTTGGCTTTTCCATATGTTAACTTTAGTCAATATGTGTTGACTTAGTCAACCTTTTGACCTTGGTCAACATATGTTGATTTGGTCAACTTTTCAAAATTACATGTCATTTAGTGTACATAATGAAGTAATTAAGGAAAATTAAGAGAAAAATTAAGGACATATGGGGTTTATTGAAATGATTAGTAAAAATAGCTAATGATATCTTTCTTTAGGTATTTATATCCTTTGTACGTTCTTTGGTAAACTGTTTAGTATAATTATTATAAAAGGTGTCATTTAGGGTATTAATATTTACTACATATAACATAAGCATCAACTAAACTCTTAACTCTATGTAATACTGACCTAAATATATACTTAGAAGATGAATGTGATCTATGATGCAATATCTTAGTTTCTAAAGAATTACTTTAGTATTATATGTATTTATGAATGATTGAAAGTTATTTTTAATTTTTTAACAATAATGTATTATAAAATTAAGGTTATATTATCAATTAGGGTTTTAGGGTAAATTATGGTGAATTAGTGCTTTTATATCCTTGAAGTTATAGTTTTAGGGTTTTATCACTTTCGAGCATAATCTTTGGTATTTATATACATTTAAGGTATAAAAGTTTCCTACGCGATTAAATTTTCGGTTGTTATCTTAGGGTTTTGATAAGGTTCGAAGTCAACTTTTACAGTTACATATACTTAAGGTTTTAAAGTCTTCATATGCGATTAGAGGTTCAATTGATAATTTAAGGTTTTTCATATTTGCTTTAGGTTTTGAATTGAAATTTTAATTGATTTTAAATCTTACTAGCTCTATTGGCTTCAAAAAATCATCTATAGTTTAGAGGCTTGATTCTAAACTTAGAAAGCTAGATTTACGGGGTTTATAAGCTATCCATCAGGGTGATATAGACTAAGGTTAGTAATGTTGAAGGTGTCAGAAACCCCATAGTCTTCGGGTAGCTCCAACCTGTAGGCATTATCATTGATCTTCTGAAGGATTCTGAAAGGTCCTTTAGCTCTTGCAGATAGCCTGTTTCTCCTTTTGCTTGGAAACCTATCCTTGCTAAGATGTAGCCACACCAAGTCTCCTAGCTAGAATTGCTTAGCTGTTCTACCCTTGGCCTTTTCTCGCATTCTTCCGATGGCTTGGTCGATCTACTGAGTGACTTTGTTGTAGATTTGCTGAAGGGACTGCGCTTGGGCTCTCGCTGTAAGGTCTTCTTGCTCGGATTCAAGCATAGGGGTGTAATCAAGAGGTAACTCAAGATTAAAGCCATAGACAACCTCATAGGGGGTCCGCATGGTGGTGTAATGTACTATTCTGTTGTAAGCGAATTCGACCACTGGTAAGCAGACATCCCAATTAGCCAAGTTATTGCCCACTATAGCTTGGAACAGCGATCCTAAAGTACGATTGACTACCTCTGTTTAGCCATCCATTTGGGGGTGATAAGACGTGCTAAATAGCAATTTGGTCCCCATTTGTTGCCACAGAGTTCTTTAGAAATGGCTCAAGAACTTTGGATCTCTATTTAAAACTACATTTCTCAGCATGCCATGTAATCGAATAATTTCTTGCAAGAAAAGAGAAGAAACAGCCAAAGCATTTTTAGTTTTGGAGCAAGGCACAAAGTGTGCCATCTTGCATCCACGACGATCATTACAGAATGTTTGCCTTGGGCAATAAATGGTAATCTGAAAGCAAAGTTCATGCTCAACTCGGTCTATGGTTTCGTCGGAATAGGCAAAGGCATTGCTTTCCCTTACTCGACTCGGCATTTAGCCCTCTTGCACATGGCATAGCCTTCAACAACTCGGTGTACGTTTCACTTCATTCTCGCCTAAAAGAAACAAACATTCAACAGTTCATAGGTCCTTCTTTTCCTAAAATGCCCTAAGACTCCTCTATTGTAGGCTTCCTTGATTAGTAATTCCCTTAGTGAATAGGTCAGCACACACAATTTCCCTCCTCATAACAAGTACCCTTCTTCTACATGATACTCGTTTACAATCCTTTCATCGACACAACACGCAAGTATGAGTCCATAGTGTAGATCCCCAAAGTACTACTCTTTAATGCTCACAAACCCCAACAATCTATTCTGCAGTTCATTCAAGAGTATATGCCTTCTCGAAAGAGCATCTACAACCACGTTACTCTTTCCTTATTTGTACTTTATTACAAAATTAAATCCTTTGAGAAATTGAACCCATCTCGCCTGTCGCTTCGACAACTTGGTTTAACTTTAGAGGTACCTCAAGGACTCATGGTCAATATAGATGACGAATTCTCTCGACAGTAGATAATGCTACCATACTTACAGTGCTTGGATCAGCGCCAAGAGTTCTTTATCATATACAGAGTGATTTAGATGAGGTCCTTCAAGCTTCTCATTATGGTTGGCAATTAGTTGGCCTTCCTGCATTAGGACAACGCCTATTCCAATGCCTAACGTGTCATATTTTATCTTAAATATTTTCTCAAAGTCAAGTAGAACTAGTACAACGGTGAAGGTTAACCTTTCCTTTATTTCAGCAAAACTTCTCTCCTCCTTTTCTCCCTATTGGAAGTTGATGTTCTTCTTCGTTAGTTCAGTAAGAGGTGCAACGAAGGTGCTGATATTCCTAATGAATCTTCTATTGAAGGAAGCTAGTTCATGGAAACTTCTTACCTCTACACAAGTAGTTGGGGTCGGCTACTCGATAATTGCTCGGATCTTCCCGTCGTCTACTTATAGGCCTCCTCTACTTATTACATAACTTAAGAATACCACTTCCTCCTAGCAAAAACAAAACTACTTAAGGTTACTGAATAATCTCTCAGCATGGAGATGTTCATAGTGACTCGGCATATCAGCACCATACATAAGGATATTGTCAAAATACACCCACTTCCTTATTAGATCTCTTAGTAAATGGTTCATTAGTCTCATAAAAGTACTCGAAGCTTTCGATAAGCCGAATAGCATGACCATCTACTTATAAAGTCTATGCCAAATTTTGAACATAGTTTTTCACTCATCTCCTGGCTTCATGCGAATTTGATGGCAGCCAAACTTCAGATCAATCTTGCTAAAGATCTTAGCTCTGCTCAATTCATCCAACATGTCTTCCAACATCAGCTATCAACACACATTTGCTAGGTCCCATTCCTTTTCAGTACTAGAAGTGCCAGAATAACGCAACGGCTGAGACTTTCCCTAACATACCCTCTCTTAAGTAATTCATTGACTTGCCATTGGAGCTTAGAAGCTTGTTTGGGACTCGTCCAATAAGCTGGCTTATTCGGTAGGGTGGCGCCAAGTATTTAATCAATGCAGTATTCTATGCCTCAGAATGGAGGCAACCCCTCGAGTAATTATTCTAAGAACAAATTGGCATATTCATCCAACAACACTCTCACCTTTAAGGGTAGTTCAATTCGATCCTTCAATTCTAACAAACACCTGACCAACATAAGGGTCAACGCATCGGCTTTAAGGGCCTCTCGAAGCTCGACTCTACTTATCATCAGAGTTTTCTTCGATCTGTGAGCAAGTTTGGCTTGCAATTTATTAACTTCACTCGATGGCATCAGGTTCGACGTGATCTTCATGCCATCCTTCTCAAACATATATGTGTTCTGGTATCCATCATGGATAACTCTCCTATCAAACAGCTATGACTTACCTAGCAACAAGTGGGAAGCGCATATGGGTAGCACATCGCAGAAAATCTAGTTTGTGTAATTGCTGATAGTGATTGGCAGTAGTGCTTACCGAATGATATGTAGTGTTCCCTTCTCACTCAACTAATGCAACTTGCACTGTCTCAAGTGTACAACAGTCAGCAACTTCAATTTTGTGATCAGGTTAGTTGATATCGCATTGGTACAACTACTACTATCCACAATAAGGGCACATACCTGATCATTCACCTTATAGGTGGTATGAAACAAATTATCTCTCTACTCTTCCTCATGTGAAGGTTCCATGTTCATTATGCGTAAGACAACCATGATCAATTGATCTAAGTCCTTAGTAAACACATCCTTCTCAATGAGTTCACTTTCTTAATAATCTTCTTTCTCAACAGTGCCTTCCTCCTCAGGTTCCTCATTGGCACTCTCCACTTCCTACTTTAAGATGTCTCCCTTAATGACCATAATTCTTCAGTTTAGGCACTAAGTAGCCATATGTCAGAAACCTTGGTACTTGAAGCACTTGATCTAGCTCATCTTCCTACTAAATCCTTACCCTTTCTCATATGTTCAGGTTGTTACACCACTGTCAAGTCTACCATTCTGCTCTACTCGAACATCTACCCTTCAAATCGGCTTAGTACTTGATTAAGCTCAGTAACTTCCCTGTCCTAGTCGACTAGTCGGAAGTCTGGTCAGTACTTGGCTTCTTTTTTCCCTCTCCACTCGTTGGGCTACTCTAATGGCTTCATCCATTATGGTAGATTGTTGAAGTTCCACAATGTCTTGAATGTTACCTCTCTATCTAGTAAGGAACCTAGAGATTGTTCATACTAGTAGTTCCTCTACTTCATAATGGATCATAAGCATTTGAAATTCTTGGACATACTAATCAATAGTTCGGCCTCCTTGCTTCAGCACCTAAAGTTAGGTAAAAGTGTCTTGCAAATAAGTATTCCATACAAATCTATTTTTGAGTATTCTCTTCATCTCAAGCCACATACTGATCTCTTTGTATCCTTCTCACCTCCTCATAACCTAGAAATTCATCCAGCACATAGTGACATATCTAGAGAACTCAACAACAGCAGTTCTCACTTTCACATAATCCTCATATTGGTAATAGTCAAACACATGCTCCACTTTCCCTTCATATTTTAAGTATTCATCCATACTCCCAGATCCATTGAAGTTCAAAATCCGAAGCTTCACATCGTTAAAGGCTCTAGGTGCTCAAGGTTGCTCTTCTTCTTTGTAATACTCTTCCTCATCCTCATCTCCTAACTCAATCCATCTCTTCACTCGTCCACCTACTCCTCCACCTTGAACTTGTCGAGCTCAGTTTTGACCTCTTGCAAGTCAAGCAGCTTGTAAGGTGTTATGCGGGGCTTTAGTAAGTTGGTAAGCCAATGCACGAACAACTCGGGTTAAATCTACTAAGAGGTTAGCCACCTCATTAAGTCTCTCATCAATGCTCCTGGCCCTTAAGACTGTCAGCCATGATGGACTACACCATTGTTGTCATCCACAGCACCAACATTAGTACTCAAGTCTAACATCTTCTCGTAAAAGATTCAAATCTCAAACTCTTTGACTAAGTATTTTAGTAAAAACTTCGTCAAACTATAAATTGAATAGCCAGCAAACATAACAATTAAACGAACACAGCAACCGGTGTGCCTAAGAGCTTACACTATAACTTACAGTAACAAATCTGAAGTAAATGAGCCCTCGAAAATATTGAAGAAAATGGATGGAAATGGTCTAAGGATGAACCAGAATAGCTTATGTGAAGCTGCTAGGAGGATGTGATACACCAACAAACACAACACAACTTGACACCTCACTTGATATGACATATAAGCTAATGTCAAAGTCTACGCACCACTAATCCTAGGCTACTCAGCAAGATTAGATAAAAGTATATGAAAAATGGACTTAGAGGGGGTTATCTCACATGAACAAAATATTCAATATCTAATTGTCAAGTTCTTTACGGCTTACAAAGGAAAGGGACTATTTATAGTAAGTCCTTAAGGCAACACTACAAATGAAGAAATTACAAGAAAGCATATATAAAAAGGGGATTCCTAGTACATACGAAAAGGGATAAAAAGGAAAAAAGACAAAAATGGAAAAGTAATACAATGTTAGATAAGTGGCAATGCAACATTGGTCCCGAACAAAGATTCTCTAAATATGGCAGGTGAGGGGGCTCAAGATGTTGCGGCAATAATGGAGCTAAAACGAAAAGAGGGTGATAAGAGAAATGGTAACAAGCCAAGAGAAAAAACTACTCAACAGGTAAGTGAGTCTCTCATCACTCGACAAGAACCTCTCGACGGTAAATGGTCAGATTACTAGGTACAGGGCACTTAGTAAGGGAATGGTCGGCATCATCACAATCAAAATTGTAGATCAACGTATAATAATGCGGGGTGCTTAAGGAGTTCAGCCACCTTCCTTCAGTGTATAGTTTCTTGTTATCAACAGGTTGCCGAAAGAGAATTCTTCAAGAAAGGGATTGGAGGCCTTGGAGCCATACAAGAGTAATGGGACCGATGGTCGGTAGTTCATCGGTTCCATGGGGTTGTTGAAGATTTTCCCTCAAATCTTGGTTTTCGTCATCATTGAACACATATGGAGTTAGATCGACAACATTGAATGTGGTATTCACGTCGAAACCCTTAGGTAACTCAATTTCATAGGCATTATCATTAATGCACCTTAAGATCCTACCCATCTGCTCTAGGATGGACCCAAACAAGGTCCCCAAGGATGTAAACAACTCATCTCCTTTTGCGATTTCCTACTTCCTTCTATCGGGCTATAGTTTTGGCCAATTGCTTAGCAATCTTCATATGTAACCTTTAGAATTCCTTGGCACACTGCAGGCCGGATTGACTTTCCCCTTATATAGTCAAACTATTAATTAAATTTAAGGGTAGGTTTAGGTTAAGTCCATAAACAACCTTAAATGGTGATGTCCCAATTGAGTTATGAGTCAAGCAATTATAGGCAAATTTAATGATAAGCAGACATAAATCCCAGTCACGAGAGTTCTTTCCAATAGTAACGCGTAGGAGGTTACCGATGGTTTTGTTCACTACTTCAGTTTGGCCATTTATTTGAGAATGACAAGAGGTACTGAACAAGAGTTTAGTGCTGAGCTTCCTCCGTAGGGTCTTCCAAAAGAACCTCATGAATTTCGAATCACGAGTGGATACAATACTCCTTAGCACTCCATGTGGTCACATAATTTCTTACAAAAAGAGGCTAGCAATGAATAAAGCATCATTAGTTCTGTGGTAGGGAATGAAGTGGCCCATCTTCTTGAATCAATCAACCACTATCATGATTGAGTCATATCTTCTTGGCGTATAGGGAAGGTCGAGCATGAAATCCATGCTAAGATCGGTCCATAGTTACTCTAGAATTGGTAGGGGTGTATGTTTTCCATAGGGCTCTCTCTTTCCCTTTGCATATTTACACACCTCGCACCTCTCAAGTAAGCGGTGAACATTCTTGACCATCCCAGGCCAATAGAAATGCTCCTTCAATATCTCAATCGTCCTCTTTTCCCCGAAATGACCGGCTAAACCTTTGGCATGAGCTTCTCAAACGAGTAGCTCCCTTGCAGAACCACTCGGCATGCAAATCTGCTTACCCTTCATCAATAACCCCTCGCTAAAGTAGAATCCTTCCATAGCTCTTCTAGCACTACACCTGGCTACTAAAGGTCCAAAATGTAGGTTATACTCATACCGATCGAGTAAAGTGTCAAATCCAAGCACCTTAGCTTGTAACGTTATGATGAAGGTATGATGACGAGAAGGTGCATCAGCCACTGTATTGGCGCTTCCCTTCTTATACCCGATGACATAGCAAAAGGTCTCCAAGAACTCGACCTACTTGGCATAACACTAAGAAAGCTTCTGTTGCCCGTGAAGATGCTTGAGAGATTCATGATCTGAATAAATGATGAACTCTCTTGGCAACAGATAATGCTGCCAATTCTGGAGTATTCGAACAAGGGCATAGAACTCCCTATCGTAGATTGAGTAATTCAGGGCAGCACCTTAGAGTTTTTCGCTGAATTAAGCAATGGGTTAGCACTCCTACATAAGGACAGCACCAATACTGACACCAGACGCATCACATTCAACCTCAAAAACCTTCTCAAAATTTAGTAAGGTAAGTACTGGAGTTGACATTAGCTTAGACTTCATACCTTCAAAACTCCTTTAAGCTTTTTTTTGTCCATCTAAACTCAACATTCTTCTTGGTCAATTCAGTCAACAGCGCAGTTATGGAGCTAAAGCTCTAAATAAATCTCTAATAGAACGAGGCCAATCCATGGAAGCTCTTAACTTCGGCAGCACTAGTTGGCATAGGCCACTCATTAATAGCTTTGACATTTTCCTCATCAACTCAAAGTCCCTTCCCTAAGACGACATATTTAAGGAATATAACCTCGCTTTGACAGAATACACACTTCTTCAAGTTATTGAATAATTTCTTGATGCGGAGTATATTAAACACCAATCTTAAATGTTCAACATGAACAAGGAGGTTAGTACTATAAACCAGAATATCACCAAAATAAACCACAAAGCATTTACCGATCAATGATTTGAGTATATGATTCATCAGTCATATCAATGTATTCGGCGCATTAGTTAGACCAAACGGCATCACTAACCATTCAAATAGACCATCCCTTGTCTTGAAGGTCGTCTTCCATTTATCCCTAGGTCTCATTCATATATGGTAGTAGCTACTCTTTAAGTTTATCTTAGAAAAGATGCAGGTGCCATGTAACTTGTCAAGCATATCATCAAACTGTAAGATCGAGTATCAGTATTTGATAGTGATCTTATTGATAGCTCTGTTGTCAATGCACATTCGCCACGTTCCATCCTTCTTTAGCATGAGCATAATAGGCACGATACAAGGACTCATGCTCTCATAGACATATCTATGATCAATCAACTCATCCACCTGTTTCTTTAATTCAGCTGCCTGCTCAGGATTAAGCTTGTAAGTAGGTTGGTTTGGTAAGGTAGCCCCTAGTTAAAGGTCGATGCAATGCTCAATACCTCTTAAGGTAGGTAAACCTTTAGGCATCTCGACAAGGAATAGGTCAGAAAAGTCCTGTAGTAGCTGCTGCACTTCGATAGGTATGTTCTCGGCTTCCCTAACCTCTAAGAATCTCTTAACTAAAAAGAGCACATAGTCCTCAGCCTTAACTTCTTGTGTAAACTGAGCTCGGGAAATCATTAAGGACTTCTACTATAGAGATCTACCAACCTTTTCTTGGGCTTCTTGCACTTCCTTAAGATTCATAGGTATCATTATAATTTTCTTCCCATCCTTCTAGAACATATAGGTGTTTCTATTCCCATCATGTAACACTCTCAAATGAAATAACCACAGTCAATCGAGTAATATGTGAGAAGCACACAAGGGAAGAAATCACATAGTACTTCGTCCCTATACCTATCACCAATGGTAATCGGTACTCTAACTTAGTCGGCAATGTGTAGTCCTCTTTTCTTGTTTAGCCAGTGAATCTTGTACAACTTAGGGTATGGAATGGTTGGCAATTTCATAACCTTAACTACTCCTTGCATAATGACATTAGTACAGCTCCCTCCGTCAATGATCACAACGCATAGCTTGCCATTCACTTGGCAATTTGTATGGAAAAGGTTCTCTCTTTGCTCATTCTCATTAGCTACAAAAGCACTAAGAGATCATTGAACAACAAAGCAATACTTAGCTCCACACTCAAGAGGTATCTTGGCATCGAGGTCTTCTTAAAATTCTTTCAGCATCTGATCGATTGCCACTTCTTCCTCTCCTTCACTCATACTTTCTAATTCAAACTGGGGCTTGTCTCCCTTTATGGTCATGACTCGGTGGTTCGGATATTGACTAGCCATATGTCTATAGCAAAGGCATTTAAAACATTTGATTTCTCAGGTTTTCTGTCCTAAACTCTAACCTAGATCTCTTCGAATCTTAGACTCCTCGGTCTTGCTCTTACCTTAGACTTCTTCTGGTCGACTCGGCATCTAACCTCGGCATTCCACCTCGGAATTGTTTGATGCTCTGCCATTCCTTGGTTGGCTTCGCATGCCACTCCTATTCGGCATCAATGTTCGACTACTTGACATCCAAATAACCTGGTTCCGCCATTACCTTTCAACTCTCTGGGCCACACAGATGGTTTCATCCAGAGTTATGAGATTCTATAGTTCTACAATGTTACTAATCTTAGCCCGTAGTTTAAAGATGAACCGTGCTATAGTTCGGGTCTCAAGTTTGTTGACATCGCATCTTATCATGAGTAACTAAAACTCTCGAACATAGTCATCTATAAATTTGTTACCTTGCCTCAAGTTTTGGAGTCGTTAGAAAGTGTCTTGTTCGTAGTGTTCGAGAACGAACCTACTTTTCAGAACTCTCTTCATCTTATTCCATGTTCAGATTTCACGTCGGGCACTCAGGCAACCATTCTGGAGTTTCTTCTACCACATTGCCACATACCCAGAGTATTTTAACATAGCTACTCTAATGTAGACAGCATCTTCATAGTCATAGAAGTCGAATTTCTTTTCGATCTTCTCTTCCCAATCCAGGTAGTCATTAGCATTACAGACCCGTTGAAGCTCAGGATTTGTACCTTAAGATGCTCAGCACCTCTTGGCATTCCAAACTCACGATCATCAATCCCAACATACTAGTCTTCTTCTTCTTCACACTCTTCCACTTCGTCCAATTCTAACCTTCTTCTCACGACTCTATCAGTATGTCGAGGTGGTGCTTGGTTCACTAGAAACACCTCTGGAGCTCTGTCTTCTCGGCCTATCTCTCATCTCTCAACCCAACTCAGCAACTCTCTCATGCAGACCGATCTTTAAGACTTTGTTTACTGAGACAGCTAGGTCGGCCACAATAGCAGGAAGATCTTGTATCTGCTCATTAGTAGTACATAGTATTTGTTGTGTAACTTGACCACGACCATGAGCATCACTCTCAACATTGTTAATCTCTCGCTGGACACTAGGATTTGACATTCTCAACACAAAGTTTCAGTAACTACACTTCACATAGATGGCTTCAACATACACACAAGTATCTCGAACAGCAGACTGACTATCACTACACAGCTCTCGGTCTCAACCTTAAGCTTTAATACCAGGAATATATAATGTACCTAAGAGCTTAGTTATCACTAAGACATACCGTAGCAAATCTGAACTAAATGGGTCCTTCGAAATATTGAAGAAAATGGATGGAAATAGTCCATAGACGAACTGGAGTAACTGATATGAAGCTGCTAGGAGGATATGACACACCAACGAACACAATACTACTTGACACTTCACTTGATATGACATACAAGCTGATGTCAAGGTCCATCCGTCACTAATCCTAAACTACTCAGCAAGATCAAATAAGAGTGTATGAAAAATGGACTTAAAGAGGGTTGTCTCATAAGAATAGAATATTCCATATCAAATCAACAAGTTCTCTACGACTTACAAGGGAAAGGGACTATTTATAGTAAGTCCCTAAGGCAACTTTACAAATAAAAAAGTTACAAGAAAGTATATACAAAAAGGAGATTCTTAGTACATATGAAAAAGGGTAAAAAGGACAAAAGATAAAAATGGAAAAGTAGTATAATGTCAGATGAGGCGGACAGGTGGTAGTACAACATTAGTCCTATACAAAGATTCTCTAAACACAACAAGTAATGGGGTTCAAGATGTTACGGCAATAAAGGAGCCGAGATGAGAAGAGGGTGACAAGAGAAATGGTAACAGGCCGAGAGAAAAAACTACTTGGCAGGTAAGTGCATCTCTCGTCACTCAACAAGAACCTCTCAGCAGGAACCTCTCGGCAACAGATGATTAGATTACTCGACCCAGGGCCCTTTGTAAAGGAATAGTTGGCATCATCACAATCGAGATATAGATCAATGTATAACAATACGAAGTGCTCAAGGAGTTTAGCTACCTTCCTTTGGTGTATAGTTTCTCGTTATCACTTATTCTATCGAGGAACTTACTAGATTAGTCAGAAGTTGAAGACATATTAGCCGAGGTGAAAGAAGGGAACCAACACTCACTAGTAGAAGTAGCTCCAATGAGCTTGGTAATGATGAATGATAGCTGAGAAGAACTATTGAGCTAAGGAGAAGCAATGACAGGAGTGTTGACTCCGAAGCAAATTAAGAAACCCGTAGAAGAGAGCTGAGGCTGAGAAGGGACATAGCCGAGTAGAGCTCTAATAGAAGTGGTCAATCCAAAGTGAACCAACCAACTAGGAATGCATAGGATGACCCTTGAGCACCTGGCCGAGGACTTAATAATATCAAGCTTAAACTACCGACCTTCAGTGGAAGAAGCCGACCTGAAGAGATCTTTGACTGGGTTCCCCGAGTTGAGAAGTTGTTCAAGTACTACGAGTGTGATGATTGAACAAAGGTTAACCTGGCCGCATTATCTCTTGTTGAATATGCAAGTCTTTAGTAGGATAAAATGATCGCCAAGCGAGATGTTGAAGGAGAGGACCCGATCAGAACTTGGAGGCTTATGAAGAGGTTGATGAATCAATGATTTGTGCCAACCTACTTCAAGCAAGAGATGCTTTATGCTTTCCAACACTTGAGGCAAGGTCAAAGTACTATTGAAGAGTACTTGCAAGAATTTGAGACCTTAATGACTAGAACTATATCCGTTCAACTCATTGGACGAGCTGATCAATTTGGAATTAAGGGTGGAGAGGTAGAAGAGAAGATGGCATCAGAGGCCAACTAGCCGACCTCAACAAGACAGTCCTGAACCTAAGAGGTATGCCGAAAGAAAGGGATTAGAAAAGAGGATAGAGAAACTAATGCTAAGAAAGTAGAGAAGGAGAGAGTGCCCAGCACCAAAGCTTAAGAAGTTAAGTGCTTCAAATGTCTAGGTTACAAACATATTTCCTTTCAATTCCCGAACAAGAGGGTGATGATCCTAAGAGGCAAAGGATTGGATGCTCAAGTGGAGAGCCATAGTGTTAAGAGCTCTGAGACTGAGGAAGCAATAAACATTTACCTTGAGGTAGGAGAACCTTTGACCCTGACGAGCAAACATGAAGGAAGACTCAGGTCAAAGGGAGAACTTATTTCAGATCCGATGTTTGGTGAATGGGAAGACTTGTTCCTTGTTAGTTGATGGAGGTAGTTGCACCAACATCGTTGCTACTGAGCTAGTGGAGAAGATGAGATTGCTGACCTACCCGCATCCTTGACCATATGGACTAAAGTGGTTCAACGATAAGGGTATGGTCCGTGTACAAAAGAGAGCTCGGATAGCCTTCAAGGCTAGACAATATGAGGACGAGGTTGACTTCGATGTAGTACCTATGAATATAGCAAATTTACTTCTTAACTGACCTTGGGAGTATGACCGAAAAGTGATCCACAACATCTTCCTCAACACCTACATAGTTTAGATGATGGAAAGAGCTACTACTTAACCCCCATAAGTGTTAAAGAAATCCATAACAGCCCGACGCCCATGGTAAAGAAAAAGGGGAAGGAGCCTGTTCAGCATCTAGGTCCACACTCACAACCTAAGGTCGAGGACAACTTGTTTTCAACCCCACAATGATGATAGGAATTAATCTACAATGATCCTCAGGCTAAGGCCGACCTATCAAAAGCCAGCGCAAACCTGCCAGAAGCTGAAGCCGACTTGTCCTAACCTGAGACTGGCCTGCTCTTGCTGAAGTCGGACTGATAACCGAAGGACTAAAGGAGGGAAAGGAACCATTCAGCATCAGGTTTGTCATCTTTTGAGATGATAAGAGACCAAGCGACTGGGACCTCGAGGCTAAAGAACAACTCGGCATAGCATGAGAAAGCTGGTGCTTAACAATCCATGAGTACAGCAATTGTAAGCCAACCTTACTAGGAGTTTAGCCAAGAATAATAAGACTTCCAAACATCCCACCCCTACTCAGACATCCAATTGCCAACCGGCCCTTGCTTAGGCCCACAGACAGCTCAGATGACTGCATGCCGACCACTATTAAGTGTATAGTTTTGTATACTTTGTAAATATTTTCCTTGTTTTGATTGTAAGCCATTCTTTAGGGTTTAAGGCCTTATATATTATTTACAGTTTTGCACTAAGGTTTAAGACTTGCTATAAATAGTAACTTTTGTAATTATCAAGAGATTAAACGAGTGAAGAATATTCAAGATAGTGTGTTTACACTTGAACCTTCCTTTTTCAAGTAAGGATACTTGAGAGTTCTTAGAGCTTGCATTTGCTAAATTATTGAGTGTCAAATAACTCTTTAATCCTTCTTACGTTCTTATCAATCTTGACCCTATGATTATGGTGAACCTTTTATTTGAACTAGTTAGTGAGTTGCATTTAGCCTTCATTTTAGATTTAGTGTTCGTAAGTTATATGGAACTCTATTTCGAGCTCAAACCCTTGATTGTGTTTGTGTCTTGGTGCGTGATATCCATACACATTCACTGTCAAAACCCCCTTCTCATTCCCTATTTTGCATGCTCCTCTTGAACCCCCAACACCCATTCCTAGTTCGAGACCCATTGCGTAGATTCGCATCAAAAAGAGATAGCTAAAGTGTCGTTAGCTTTGAAATAAGGCACAAAATGTGTCATCTTACTAAATCGATCCATAACCACTATAGTGGAGTCCTTCCCTCGAGACATCCTCAATAATCTTAACATGAAGTCTATATTTAGCTCGAACCATGGTTTGATTAGGATGAGCAAGGGTAAATAATGACCTTGCTCAGCTTGGCTCTTCGCTTTTTAGCAGGTTGCACTCCTTTCCAATATGGATTGGACATCTCTTATCATCCTTAGCCAAAAGAATCTTAAGAATAGTACCTCATGGGTTTGGTGCTAGCCAAAGTGTCCTATTAATCCTCCTCCATGCACCTCACATACTAGTAATTCTCTCATGGAACAAGTCAAGATTCATAACTTCCTTTTCTTGAATAAGTATCCATCTTCCCTATGATAATCATCCAGTGTTCATCTTTCTTCGCATATGGCATAGATGGGGCCAAAGTATGGATCCTCAACATATAAATTCTTTATTATGGAAAAGCCAAGCAGCCTGGTCTATAACTCGGTGAGGAGAGAATGTCGTCTCAATAGGGCGTTGGCTACTACATTGTTCTTTCCATTCTTATATTTTATGACATAAGAGAAACCTTCCATGAACTCAACCCATTTGGCTTGTCTCCGAGACAACTTAGGTTAGCTCTCCAAGTATCTCAATAATTCATTATCGATATAGATCACAAATTCTTTAGGTAACAGATAGTGCTACCACACCGTTAAGGCTCGAATTAAGGAGTAAAACTCCTTATCATTAATAGAATAATTGAGTGTAGCTCCTTTAAGTTTCTCACTAAAGTAAGTAATAGGCTAGCCTCCTTACATCAATACAGTACCTAAGCCTAGTCCGAATGCATCATACTCTACTTCAAACACTTTGTCAAAGCTTGATAGAGCTAAGATCGGGGCTATGATTAGCCTCTCCTACACTTTCTCAAAACTCCTTTACTCCTTCTCTCTCCATCTGAATTTAACATTTTTCTTTGAGAGTTCGGTGAGTAGGGCCATAATCGAACTAAAATTCCTTATGAACCTATGATAGAATGATGCCAGGCTATAGAAACTCCTCACGCCGGTCGAAGTGGTCGGTACTGGCCTTTCGGTGATCGCTCTAATCTTCTCTTCATCAACTCGTATGCCACCACTACTTACAACAAATCCCAAGAATATCACTTCGGATTGGCAAAAGTCGCATTTCTTCAGATTAGTGTAAAGCTATTCAGCTCGAAGTTTTAGAAAAACTCTTTAGAGATGCTCTGATGAGTCTCTAAGCTAGGGTTATACACCAAGATGTTATCAAAATAAACTATAACAAATTTTCCTATTAGTTCTCGAAGTACATGATTCATCAAGCGCATAAATGTGCTCAGCGCTTTAAACAGTCTAAACGGCATTACAAGCCATTCATATAATCCATTGCATGTTTTGAATGCCATTTTCCAATCATAACCCTTGCGCATTCAGATTTGATGGTATCCCAATTTAAGGTCAATCTTATACAACACTCTTACCCTGCTCAACTCATCTAACATGTCATCAAGTCTTAGAATGGGATACCTATACTTGATAGTGATTTGATTGATTGCTCGGCTATCTACACACATTCTCTAAGACCCATCTTTCTTGGGCACTAACAAGGCTGATACAACATAGGGGCTAATGGACTCACATACATACCTCTTCTTCATCATCTCATCTACCTGCTTCTATATCTCAGTAGCCTGTTCAAGGTTTAGCCTATAAGCAAGCTTATTCGACAGTATGGCCCCTAATTGCAAGTCAATTACGTATTTGATGCCTCAGATGGAAGGCAAACCTTCCAGTAGCTCATCGAGAAATAAGTCGACAAACTCTTCTAGCAAAGATTTTACCTTGACAAGCTGCTCCCTCTCCTCGGATCTCATCTCTAATATTCTTTGGACTAGTAGATAGGTCAATTCTTCGAGCTCCATTTCTCTTTTTAGTTTAGCTCTGGTCTTTACCAAAACCTCTTTCTTTAGGGTTTGGCTCAGTTGGGTTTGCATGACCTTTACTTGTTTGGCAGTTATATGACTCAATTTCACCCTCCTACCTTAATACTCTAAGGAACATAAATTGCTCCTTCCATCATATATCATGGCTCAATTGAACATCTACGGTCATCCAAGTAAAATGTAGGATGCACTTATGGGTAATACATCACAAAGTACTTCATCTCAATAATTGCCAATGCAGTTCGGCACAATCACTTGTTTGTTCACCCATAGGGCTCCTTTTTTACCGAGCCAATGTAGCTTATAAGGTTTTGGGTATGGCTTGGTTAGCAATTTCAATTGCTAGACCATAAATGTAGAGGCTGCATTAATACAGCTCTTACTATCAATGATCAGGGCATACAGTGACTCATTCACCCTACATTTGATATGGAAGAGATTTTCCCTCTATTCATCCTTAGATACAGGACTAACACCCATTGTCCTTCTCAACGCCAGAGTGGTCAACATAAATTTGCCTTACTCATTATAGATAACTTCCTCCTTGGACAATTCAGTCCGTCCGTCCTCTTTCAACTCCTCTACTTCCTCGTTAGTATTGTTTACTTCAACAATTGGTACCTTGCCTTAGATCACCATCGTTCTTCCATTCGGACACTGAACGGCCATATGTCCAAATCATTACCATTCAAAACACTTAATCTCACTTGTCGTCCTGCCCAAACTCTAGCCTTACTCAAACTTCCTCAAGACTTCCTTCTTCTCTATTCCGGTAATCTTAGTAGGTCGGGTCTCAACAATCTTACTTGGTTCCATTCGTACTACTCTACTCAGAACAAATCAGCTACTTCTAGGTTGATTGACAGGTGGTCGGAACCTTCCTATTCAACTCCTTTCTATCCTCTAGGTAACTCAGATTATGTCATCAAGTGAACTAATATCTATGGTTTCTAGGATATCACCAATCACATACTTTAACCCACCAATGAATCGAGATACAGTTCGATCTTCTAGCTCGTTGACTTCGCTTCAAATCATTAACATCTAAAATTCCTTGACATAAGCTTCAACAATTAATCCTCCTTACCTCAGCTCCTATAATATTTTGAAGGCATCCTACAGATAGTAGCTTGCTACAAACCTCCTCCTCATGACCCTCTTCATTTCATCCCAATTCCTAATTTCTCGTTCTCCTTCTCTTCTTCGGGTGGCTTATAAGTTTTTCCACTACAGGGCAACATAACTAGTAAACTCTAACACAACAAGTCTAATTTTTGCATTATCAATTACTTCATGGTATTCAAATTACTTCTCAATCTTATCTACCCAATCTAAGTAGTCCTTGACATCACCACTTCTAAAAAAGCTTAGAATACGCATCCTCAACTCTTTAACTCTAGGGGCTTGGACATTCCTCTCTTCGTGCTCATAGTTCTCCTCTGCTCCGTCGTCCCCTTCCACTCTTTCGTCAATTTCCTCGAGTACTAGCCTACACCTAGCAACCCTACCCACTCTTTCTGCTCAGGGTGTTCGAGCTAAGGCATTATCTTGGCTAAACTAACCATTGCCTCACTTTTATTACTCACGTCCTCTAGTTGGGCTATTTATAGGTCGTTGTCTATCTTCTTAGATGAAAGTCACCAAACTAGTGACTAAGTCGGTGTACTTATCTAATCGGTCACCCACTAATTGAGGTGTAAAGCTTCCTCCTTGCCCTTGGCCATTTCAAGCACCACTTTCTTAGTTTTCTAAAGTTCCTTAAATAGTTGAATTTGACATTGTTGGTTACCCTATAGAATTGATGTTTTAAAATACCTTTTCATGAATAACAATAGCAGAACAATAACTAATACTCCCAACACTAAGGTAACTACACACAATAAATAAACAAATAAGCACACTATGTTTTGCATATGAGAAATAGGGGAAAGCAAAACACCAAAAGTCTTCAACATTATTTAGCTACCAAACTCCTATGTTTTTAATAGAACTTTGGATATACAAAAGTGATAACAAATTACTCAGAGAACAGAGTAATAAAGATTAGCTCCGAACGTAGCTTAGCTCTGATATTAGGATGATACGGTCTGGCGTAAATGAACATATGACATTCAGTATCACACAAACTAATTGGGTGGGTCTAAACTGCTAGATGATCTCAAAAATAAATGATAGTTGAAGGTTAAGCAAGGGTCTTCGTACATAGAAGATGGATAATACGCACTAACGCCTCGCATGAGCTCAGGTCACACTTGATATGACGCATAAGTGTGGCCAAAGGCCACTCACCACTAATTTACGCTCAATGGGCTAGATAAGAGTAGCTCGAGAATAAGCAATAGAACACTTAGCTCGAGAGAGTATGCTTGAAATTTTTCAACGTGTTCTTTCTCATGGCCATTACAATATATAAGTATTTATAGTATTCAATTAGGGTAAATCCTAGGTTATAGTAAATTACAAAAAAGGATTCCTACTAGTTGAGGAAAAGGGGAATAATTTACAAAGGTATCAATGTAATCATGTAAAAAGAATATCCATTGGTGCAAAGGACAGTATAGATGTTAGAAAAGGACAGTGCACGCATGGTTTACTCATTCTATGCTCCTAATGACACTACTAACAAAGCAGGGGCAAGATCCTAATTAAGTTAGGTTGCCGTTAGTAGTTCAATAGCTTAGATAGTTGGGATTGGACAGGAGTTGGATTAGGGGTAGCTCATTTTTTAGTTAGCCCCTTGGTGATCGACTCATGATAGTAGTCAGCTCAACTTCAGCACTGGTGTAATTAGCTATATCTTGATTCGATGCTTGGACTAGTGTGTGGTGGAAGGGTTGGCTCGGTACGTCGGTTGGTCACTTTAGCAGCTTCTTGCATGATATGGAGAACGAAGTAACTCGACAAGTTGGACTTAGGTATATACAGCTGCTTAGCACTCAACTCACCTCGGATAGCTCGGCAAGCCACTTGAGTAAGCCTACAAGCTCAGGAGCACATGATTAGTTTGTGATCCCTATCAAGTTTGGTCCAATGGGAAACCACACTAAGCCTTATTTTATGATTAATTAATTAATGTGTCTATTATTATTTAGTTATGCTAATTATAATATTAGATGCTATTATGACATTATTAATTACATGGTTACATATAAATTTGCTAACATTTACAATAACACCCTTAAATGCTCTAACACATGCTCTTGAAGATCAAAACTATTCTTAATTAAGTTTGATTCAAATATTCAAGATCAAGTTGGGAAAAATGTGTTTTGGTTTTACTAATTTTGATTGAAGATTTGAATTCATTAGCTCCAAATCTATTTGATTCACTACTTAGATCAAATCATCTGAGATATGCATTTTTTATGAATTTCTTAAGCTAAAATGAACCAAACACTTGACTATGGGAAGAAGAATTTCATGATGAACAACTTAAATATTCAATCAATTCAATTAACTAAGCAATCATATTACTATTCTAATGAATAAGAAATCATTCATACATCTTTAGGAGGATCCAAATATCAAAATTTCTAGAAATAACATGAATTAAACACTTTAATTAATCATCGATTTAATAGCATAGAGTGCACTACACTATAGAAAGTTCCAGCCCTTTACATTTCTACACTACTTAGCTTCAAATTCTCATATTTTGATCAATACAACTCCAAATTCATCCAAACTTGACTCTACTTTTAAATTATTCAATTAACTTCAATGTAGACTTGAATTATCTAGGAAAAACCCAAATTCACCATGTCATTATATCAAATTAAACAAGCTATCCAATTTTGTTCCATAACTCTAATCAATACTAGTTTACTTCATTTAGTCATATCTTGCTCATTTTAACTCCAAATTCATCCAAACTTGTTTCTATACTTAACTAATTCATTTTAAACTCATAAACTCCAGATCTTTCTTGGAATATATCAGGTTTACATTAAATTACTAAAACAACTCCAAATTTGCTTAAAACACCATATATTGATTTCAATTCAACTCCTAATCGATTTCTATCAAATCTTTCATCATAGTTCCTATCCAAACATACAGTTAACATCCAATTAACATGAACTTCACTTGAATCGAATCAAAGTTTCAATTACTCATTATGCCAACTTCAAATATATATCCATTTACAAATCTTCATAATCTGATCAAATTATCCATATCCAATTTTAAAAATTAATGTTGACCAAAAAACAAAAGAGAGAGAGAGAGATTAACACTCCAAGTTATTTTTATCATCAATATGTCATAATTTAACAAAATTACACTCAACACACACTTACAAGTCACGGAATTCATGGAACCAAACAACTTACATCTTATTTTCATTGAATTCATATTCATTATATTAAACACCTTACTAACAATTTCTTAGATCACCAATTCATCACAAGATTATCAACTTAACACTCATTCCTCTACTACACTTACATCTTATACATATAGATACACATATCCATCAAATTTCTTCAATAACCAATAAGTAAACAACTAAATTCCACTTACCTTGAACTTGATTTCTCCTTAAAATCTCTCAAAACATCAAAATCTTCAATTTAGGCTTCTAAATACCCACTTGTCATTTCAAACTCCTACTTGACCCATAAAACATCAAAATTAACATAGGTCCTCTTCATGAAACTTATAGGTTGGTTCAAGATTTATAACATACTTGAATTTCAAATCAAATTACTAAAGTTACACCAACTTACCCTCTAAAGACCACACATGAGCCACTACTCCCAATCTCCAACGATGTTTTTAATTCCCAACACATTAAATACATCAATTACATTGAGATTTCATTAGTAATATATTGAGTACTTAATTTAATATAGAAATCTCCAATTTCATAGTATTTGCTTAGTAATTGAAGTTACGTCTCTAGGCTAGATCTTTCTCGAGTGCTAAATCCTCAATTGAATCCTTGTTTTCACCTTGGAAAAAGAAGAAAAATCCTACTTAGTAATACTGCACAGTCATGAGGACTTGTATTTTTCTTACCTCCTTCTAATTAAAATGGCACTAATTTCTCTCTCCTCTGTAATCCACCTATTTATACTAAAAGCTAAAATACATCGATTTGATTAATTACCAAAGTACCCTCTACTTTTACCTTTACCCATTTAGTAAGATAAGGTCAATCAAGTAAAATTGCTCTTTATTAATGCACATGCTAAATAATAAGAGCTTTTCACTATTAGACTTTTATTAATTTAACCCATTAGTAAAAAGTCTTTAGATGAAATAATAGTTTATTAGATTAAATCCTAATTATACCATAATCAATTTTTAAAAAAAATTATTACATTGTAGAAGTTATTTAATTGAGGTAAAATATTTTCAAAAAAATCTTTGTGGTATAATCTAGGATATTTCATGAGTATAAAACTAAATACAAAAAGTACAACAACCGCGTATTCTAAATCATAATAAGAAGTATATATCATATATTTGATAATTCTAACGTCATCAATAACTCAAAACATTCAAGTCGTCAAACTAATATCAAGCACACGTGCATGTATTCATACATCATATGGATATCATGCTAAGACCCGTAATATACATCGGTACCAGTATCCTAACCCAATTTAGCTTCTCATCCAGTTAGTTGACACTCCCAGGCATTTGGATATAAGTTAGGGAACCTAAGGCAACATGGAGTTACCGAAACCCAACCTAGTTAAAAACCACATGAAGTGACTAAAGAAACCCAACATGTAGTTAACCTAGTTGAAATTGAAACCACATGAAGTGGCTAGAAAAACCCAACATGTAGCTAGCCTAGCTGAAACCACATGAAGTGGCTAGAAAAAACCAACATCTAGTTAGTCTAGCCTAAACCACATAAAGTAGCTAAAATTAACTAAGTAATGCATCCCTATTTGCCAAAAAACCAACTTAGCAATATCTTAAGTTAAGAAAGCTTAACTAGTTGATCCATTTAATGCTATGCCACAAATGTGTTCAAACAACATATTTAGCCTAGCAAAGTATAGTTTCCATGTTAATCAAGCTAAGTATGAATTTAGACCAAATACTATGAACCAAGAAAATGGCAACCAAGCCCAACTTTCAGCCCAATAGTCAAATATCACAATTGCATGCATGCATGGCATAGCATGATATAGAAATCACAACTTTTGCACAAAGCTAAGTCGCCTCAACATTGATTGAATATCATCCAAGATTTACCAAGTCACAAACATATTATGATCAATCATCACATAGGATCAAATACCCTCATAAGCTAAGTACAATTGCATTCACCAAGGTAAATCAAGTTACATTTCCAATGAATCTCAATCAATTATCAAAAACACGAAACACCAAAACTATAATATACTATGCAAAGATTTATTATAAATCATATCAATTCGGAGTATAAATACTCTAAATCATGAGACACACTTAAGTGAATCTCGTTGCAATAAATCTTGTAGTAGCACACAACAAGCAAGTGAGTGGTCTACGTTTTGGGCCATCGCATAACACAAAACAACTATGTAGAAGGTACTTACCTGAGCGAATGCTTATCCCATTATTTAATATAGCTATCTTCACCCATATACATATACTCTTACCATTAGTCATTACATCCAAGACTTGACTCGCCTGTAACATCATGACGCTTTGTTTTAGTTCTCAGAAGATTATAAAATACTATAACTTCTTAATATATATAAGCTCATGGAATAACATCATTATCATCAAACATTATTTGATACATAAATATTTGCTTATACAAGATGTACTTTACAATTATCGATAAAACAGGTTATTCAAATAATCATATACATAACTAGTGCACATACTTATTCTATATGTGCATAGGGGTTAAATCTGTACTAAGTATGACTATATAGATTGAGATTATGGAGGGTTATACGTATATATATATCTATATATATATATATATGTTATTAGTTCCTTATGTTTTTATACTTGTATCTATGGAGAAATTATACATACATATATAGTGATATAAATATATCATAGAATATAATTTATAATAAGTTATATTTTTTAACCATTGGTACAATTCACTAAATATTACAAAAAATACACTGGTATGATCGTGACAAAATATAGTTCTCATTCATAAGTCGTTGTAAAATAATGTCGAGCTTGATAATTTTTTAGTTTTTATAATTAGTCTTATTTAAACCAATCAATATTAAACCCCACCCGTTTAAAGAAAAACTGATTCTTTTATTTTTTGAAAACATTTTGAAGTTGCCACCTAACCGAAGTTAAGAAAAAGAGTTTAATTATAATCAATTGAATGGATTATTTATAATTTAGCTACTGGTTCTTTGATAAAACCAATTTTTATAAATGGTTTTAAGAACTAGAAAATCGAGTTCGAGGGTTAAACTTTTTAAATCCTTATGGATATTATCAACTTTCCAAATTTAGTATTAATCCCTTAAAACCACCTTTCGGAACTATCATATAAAATGAAATTCAATCATTGGTTAACGAATTGAATAATTTAAACTAAAATGGAAAAATAGGTTTTTTCATTTTTTACATTTCTCTAGAGGTACCTGCATACTCATTATTCGAGATCAAACATACGTAGTTCTTTAAGAAAAAATTTAAACGAGTTGATTTGTTTTAACTTTTGAAAACAATCAACTTTAAGATCTTTAGCCATTTAATTTTATTTAAGAAAAAATACCTAAGAGGAAAGGGTCTTAATTTGCTCTTATTTTTTTGAAAAATTCTAAAATATCCTAATTTAAAAAAAAAAAAGGCGTCCATTTATTTTTTTATTTATTTGGAAAAAAATTCTAAGTGATAAAACCTTTTAGAAACTTTTAATAAAATACGCAATTACCATAATTAACATGCCTAACTATAAAAAAAAATACCTAAACCATGAAAAGAATGCCTAATTATAGAAAAGAAGCCAAAATCACATCAAAGATATCTAAATCATAAAAAACATGCCTAAAAAAAAAGGTCTTAAATTGGTATGTTTATTTTGGAAAGTTCTAAAATATTTTAAGGGATGTATCTATTTTTGTTTATTTGGAAAGTGTTTCTAAGTGATAAAATAATTTTTATTTATTTTCTTCGTTTTCTTTTCTTTCATAATATTTATTTATTATTATTTTTATTTTTTCATTTCTTTACTAAAACATCAAAATAAATAAATAAAAAGACTTCTTCCTCTTTCTTTTTCTTTTTTTTTTCTTTTTTCTTTTTTTTCTTTTCTTTTCTCTTCTTTTCTTTTTTACTCTTTTCTTTTTCAATTTTTTTTTTCTTTTTAAGATTACAATTACACTGTGAATATAGAAAATAATATGAAAAAAAAAAGAATAAGCAAATTCAAAATAAAAGAAGGCCAGACCAAGGATGCAATTAGGTTAATCAGTTGGAGCGGGTCATGAAGTAGGAGTCAGAGCACTCAATGGTTCGAGTTTTCAGGTTATCTGACCCAATCATGTGTTGGGCATGTGAAAGCGAGTTGAGGGTGGCAATGAGCAACAGATGACATGTTGTGGTGGATTCTAGGCACCAAAACAATCGAGCAATGACAAATTTATGTAGATCTTATTAGTGAATGGGTGTGTAAAGAAGACGATGTAGCCAACAAAGATGGTTTAGTGGTGGTTACATATTGCAGGGTGGTGGTAAGGTTGTGTTTTGCACAATGGTTGCTTAATGGAGTTTGAAAGGTGGTTAGGTCTTAAATTTTTGGGTATGGTAAAATCGATCGTAATGGTTCTTTGTTCAAGGAGTAGTGGTTATGGTGTTTCAAGGTGGTAGCTAGGATTTGTGTAAAGCAAGTGGTAGTACTTGCTTCAATTACGGTAGCAATTAAGACTGATAGCTGCTGATAACTTAAAACTTAGGGAAGCCAGCTAGGTGATTGGAATTGCTTGGGAGTAACCGTAAAAGATGGATTTTTAGAGAAAGAGAGAAAGGTTGCAGTAGAGGGTTTGTAAAGAGAGAAAGTTAGGATTCGAGTGATTTTTGGTGTTTCCAATAGATGCTTGATTATCTCTTCCCCCCAAAACAAATTTCCCAGCTCCAATTTCTACTAAAATAGCTTAGTTAACCATGGAAAGTTGAAAAATTGAATTGAATGTAAATCCCCTAATTACTAGCTTTTTTCGAATTTTCAAGGCCAATTCAATGTTCTAAATGTCTATAGCCAGACATGTTTTTAAGTTCAATTCAAAGTATTTCATGTGGAGAATAAGAATTGCTCACTAATTGGTGTATTTTTGCATTGAAATTGCACAAAAAATGAGTTCTAAGTGGAGGGGGTGCAACTATTTTGTTAGGGAAAAGGACAAAAAGGGAAGGAAAGAGAAGGAAAGAGAGAGAAACGGGTGTTGACGTAGCGCCACGTCAGCCGTATGGTTGAATAACATCATACCACGTATCCTGATGAGACACGTAGCCAATGACGTAGATGTTGGTGTGTCATGCCACATAGCTGACACGTATCCTGCCACATAACTTATACGTGTCCATACTTGTGTTGTATGCATGTGTGTGAGTGGCCTAATCATTGAGTGTCACATATCAGGACACGTGGCATAATAAAATCCTAAAACGTAACGATGTGTGATGTGAAGGAGAAAAAACAAAAGGCGTTTTGATGCCTTTGGTAAGATTCAAATCTAGGACCTTAAGCTAAATGTAATGTCATGTCTAAATACTTAACTATTAGACCATTGGCCTATGCCTTGTAAATTGCACATATAAACAAAGTCAAGTCAACCTGAGTTAGATTTGAATATAAGTCTAGGCCTAACCCCTCCCCTATTAAATAAAAAACTTATTTAAATTTCCTAAATTTTCTAATTTTTCTAAGTTTTCTATTTCTTGTTTTCTTTCTAAAAATTATTTATTTATTTTTTTGTATTTTTTCTAAATCATGATCCTTTACCCTATCCCAAAAGTTCTAAAAAATAAAATGAAATAGGGGTGGTTAGGAAAAATAGAGTGTCCACAAACAACATATTATGTTAACACTTTAACTTACCAATCTCATTATATGATTGTTGGAAATTAATTCGTAAAAACAGTATGAGCTTGATTTCGGTTTCAAAGTCATTAACAAAACTATGTTGTTCTTATACATGTGTCCAATCCTATGAAGAAACATATAACATTTAATAGCATGCTAAATTCCTGAAGTGCTCATACCTATTTTACCCTTAACTTGTATATGATCTTTTGGTTAAAGGCTCAAATCAAAGGTTTTAGATCATTTCCTATATTGGAGGTTCTTAATGACATTAGACGACGAAGTGAACCAACATAGATGGTTAAATATGTATTCCATTTTCTCAAGATTTCTAGTATTGTTCCCTTTAATATAACTAGAGAAAAAAGGTTGAATAGTAAAAATTACCTCTATAACTTGAAACTAGAAAAACTTACACTGATGTTTGTAGCAAGAAAATCCTTTGTCTACTTATTGAGCAAAAAATTTATGAAACTTAACTATTTTAAAGCAATTCCATAAACCAAAGCTTCCATTGGTCGATCAAATATAATACAAGGCGTATAGTTTCCTTTACAATATCTAATTAATTCTTTTTCTTGTTTTCTCCCTTGTTAATAAACTTTCTAACATTATGTTTTTATACAAGTCTTAGGCGGTGAACATAGACTAATCACCATCTAAGTGTCTTTTTGGAGTTGTTCCAAACTATCCTTGTGCTAGGTGTCATCTTCTAACATTTTCCTTTGGATGATTCATCCCTTACCTAGTTTATAATCTACCATACCAAGTTTGGAGATATTGACAAGTTTACAATAGTTGTTCTCATTGAAATATATTAATTTAAGGTGTACTTTTGCTAATATCTAATTATTTATGTTGATACATATATATATATAGTAATATGCATATAATGAGTGTACTTATCCTTTAAATGCCAATCGATATCATATTATTAATTTTATATATTAAATAATTCATTTCTAAGGTTTCATTATATCTTGGATCTCAAATTTTAACCTTTTGATATATAACGATCTATACCAATAAACTTACTTTATATTTATCTAAATCTTACTCAATTCTCACTTGCTAATTTTATCACCACTCTTTTTATTGAAAAAAAAAAATGGTAAGGCCCCATCATTCTCGTAAATTGAAGCAAAGTAACGAGTACATGCGATGAGTAAAAAGTACCAACACTTATCCACTACTTATGTAATTGTTAAGTGTTCTGTGACCCCTTGATTCAATTTATCTAATCTATATTGTGGCATCTATGATGAGTCCACAATTGGTACCATCTCTAATAGGTCAAATATTTTGCTGATACACAGATGCGTAGGTGTCACTTGCCACCAACATTTGTATGTTATTGCTTTTAAATGTTAAAATCCTAGCTTTAATCATATTTTCTATTTAGTTTCATTATATTCTTTCCAAGTCAACTCCCATAAAAGGATTGAAACTTTATCTAATAGTTATCTACCAACTTTTTGCATTTTAAAAGCATATGTTTGCCATATACACTAGCAAAAGTAATATATACAAGCATATGTCAAAGTTATCAATATCTTTAGCTAGTACCTATACTCTTCATGCATATTTTACTCCAAACCTTTTAATTATCTAAACTTACTTATCTATTTCTAATGGCTCGTTATCTTTCTTTCTAAACTTGAACTTTATGTTTCTAATCAATAATGAGTAGTATCAATTAATTTTCACTTTATTAAATTAGAGCATCTATAATCTTTTTTTTTTTTTGTGAAACGAACTATATATGGTCATTTCTTCCAACTATTATGACATTGCGAGAAGTTTGACTTAAAATGGATAACCTTAGTTGACGCCCTAATTAGGTCTCGAAACATAGGGTTATCACAATTTCAATTTTCTTTCTTTTCTTATTTTCACTTTTTAAAATTAATTTTTACTAATATTTTCTTTATATATTATTTAATAATTGAATAAGCCAATCAAAACATGCCACTTGTCCTAATATAATAACAAAAAACTAATAAACCTGAGTCATCTATTTGCCAAAAATAAAAATACAAGTCACCTCTCCACAAAAGCACCATAATACATGTCACTTTTTTACAATTAACCCTTATATATACACATTACATGGAATATAGCCACCACTTGTACAAGAAACCTTAAACCTTATCCAAGAGCATAACTTAAAACTCTTCACCCCCTCTGTGTTACATCTCTCTCTAGACTTCTCCATTGCATTCTCATCTCATTCATTCCCTACTTGTTCACTAGTTTCAAAAGTGAAGGTACATACTTCTTAATTTTTGGCCTAACTAACAACGTAAGGCATGAGTGTGTTTTCAATTACATTCTCTGATAATTGAAGGTGTGAAGGAGGAATTGTGCCTTCCTTTATTTGGGGAAATAAAGGAAGGCATAAGCCATGCATGTGCCCTCTTTTATACCATCTACAACTAGAAACTAGCAATAGAAAACTGCACACAATACAACACAAACTACATAGCGATGTAGAGACTCCATATCTATCCAACCCAAATCCACTTCAATCCAACCCAACAACTACAAATGAAGAAGTATAAAACATTTACTCCAAATTAGCAACTCTAGATCCATAACTCAAAATGTACAACTCCATGACAAAATGATTTAAAAAACATGAATAATATAATGTGAAGACAAAGTTTTTAAACATGGTGAATTTTCTTCAAAAATCGATAAATTTAATACAAAAAACTTAAATGCAACATTATCCATATATGTACAAGCACAAATCTACACATGTAAAGCTTAATCTATCCTAGTTTTTCTTACGCTTGTAAAATTGTTTCTCGAATTTGGAGAGTAATGAAGGTTGCCTTGTTGATGTATCCTTCAATAACCCTACGGGTGTTTCTTTGAGATCTCTTGGGGTCACTAGAGACAACTATGATGTATTTAGTGCTAAGTGACACCCTCCCCTATGATGGAACCTTAAGACTACTCAAAACTCTATTTTTGAGGAGCTAAAGGAGTTTACTGAAGTTTAATGTAAACATGCGTTGACAAGGTAAAGTAGGAGCTAAGGCAGCATTGGAGCTAGATTAGAATGGCATGATCTAAATGGCATCTCCTCGTTATGGAAACCCCAACCACTTATTTGTCTTAACTTACCTCCTCTTACCTTCACTTTGCCATTGACTTAAAGCTAGGGAGGGGGTACGAGCTTGGGGTCAAGTGATGCGAATCTACGCAACGAGTCTCAAACTAAGAATGGGTGTTTGGGGTTTAAGAGGATTATGCAAAATAAGGATTGAGAAGGGGGTTTTGACAGTGAATGTGTATGGATATCATACACTAAAACACAAACACAATCAGGGGTTTGAGCTCGAAATAGGGTTTGATATAACTTACGAATACTAAATGTCACTTAAGATTCAAATGAGAGTTACATGCAACTTACTAACCAGTTTAAATAAAAGGTTCACCACAATCTTAGGGTCAAGATTGATAAGAATGCAAGAAGGATTAAAGAGTTATTCGACACTCAATAATCCGGCAAATACAAGCTCTAAGAGCTCTCGGTATCCTTACTCGAAAAAGGAAGGTTCAAGTGTAAACACACTGTCTTGAATATTCTTTACTTGTTTAATCTTTTGATAATTACAAACTTTACTATTTATAGCAAGTCTTAAACCCTAGTAGCAAAACTGTAAATAATATACAAGGCTTTACACCCTAAGGAATGGCCCATAATCAAAACAAGGAAAATATTTACAAAGTATACAAAATTGTGCACCTAACAAAGTAGTCGGCATACAGTTATCTAAACTGTTTGTGGGCCCAAGCAGGGGCAAGTTGGTAGTCAATATTCGAGTAGGGGTAGGATGTTTAGAAGTCTTATTGTGCTTGGTCGAACTCCTAGTAAGGTCAAGCCGCAGTTGTTGTACTCGTAGATTACTAGGCATTTGCTTTCCCATGTTGTACCGAGCTGTTCTTTAGCTTTGAGGCCCTAGTCGCTTGGTCTCTTATCATCCCGAAAGATGACAAACCTGATGTCGAATGGTTCCTTTCCATCCTTTAGTCCTTCGGTTATCAGTCCAGCCTCAGCAAGAGCAAGTCGATCTTGGGTTAGGACAGGTTGGCTTCAACTTCTAGTAAGTCTACGCTGGCTTCTACTTCTAGTAAGTTTACGTTGGCTTCTAACGGGTCAGCCTCAATCTAAGGAGTATCGTAGACCAATTCCTATCATCACTACGGGGTTGAAAAGAAGTTGTCCTTGACTTTAGATTAAGAACGTAGGCTTCAATGCCGAATAGGCTCCTCTTTCCTTTTTTCTTTACCATGGGCATCTGGTTGTTATAGATTTCTTCAATGCTCATGGGGGTCAAGCATTAGCTCTTCCCATCCTTCCAAACCATGTAGGTGTTAAGGAAGACATCGTGGATCAACTTTCGATCATACTCCCAAGGTTGGTTGAGAAGCAAATTTGTTGCATTCATAACAACTACATCAAAGTCAACCTTATCCTCATATTGTCCAGCCTTAAATGCTATCCGAGCTCTCTTATGTACATGGATCATGCCCTTATCGTTAAACCAATTCAATCCATATGGTTGAGGATGCAGGTAGGTCGGCAATCTCATCTTCTCCACTAGCTTGGTAAAAACAATGTTGGTGCAACTACCTCCATCAACTACTAAGGAACAGGTCTTCCTATTCACCAAACATCGGATCTGAAATAAGTTCCCCCTTTGACTTGAGTCTTCCTTCATGTCTACTCGTTAGGTTAAAGGTTCTCCCACCTCAGGGTAGACGCTTGTTGCTTCCTCAATCTCAGAGCTCTTATCATTATGGCTCTCTACTTGGGCATCCAATCCTTCTCCTTTCAGGATCATTACCCTCTTGTTCGAGCTTTAGGAGGCAATATGTCTATAACCCAAACATTTGAAGCACTTAACTTCTCGAGCTTTAGTGCTAGGTACTCTTTCCTTCTCTACTTTCTTAACGTCAGTTTGGTCAGGTCGGTTAGACTCTCCTTTCTCTATCCTCTTTTCTAATCCCTTTCTCTCGGCATACCTCTCAGGTTCAAGACTGCCTTATTGAGGTCGACTAGTTAGCCTCTGATGCCATCTTCTCCTCTACCTCTCTACTCTTAATGCCAAATTAATTAGCTCGTCCAATGAATTGAACGGCTGTAGTTCGACTATATCGACAATGTCGTCTCGAAGTCTACTCAAGAACCTAGCAATGGTACGATCTTAACGCTCGGCAATCTCACATTTGGTCATTAAGGTCTTAAATTCTTGCAAGTACTCTTCAATAGTGCTTTGACCTTGCCTCAAGTGCTGGAAAGCATGGAGCATCTCCTGCTTGAAGTAAGTTAGCACAAAGCATTGATTCATCAATCTCTTTATAAGCCTCCAAGTTATGATCGGTTCCTCTCCTTCGACATCTTACGTAGCGATCATTTTTGTAAGCCTTAAAGTTAAGCCAAGTAACCGTAAGATTGAACTTAGAACACAAAGTTTAGGGTAATCAGTTAAAGGATCCGATCAAACTCAAATTATAAACTATGAATAGAAAAATTAGTAAAAACAACCCCTTAAACTTGAATTTAAGAAAATAAGCGATAAAATAAAATACTATAAAATTTTCAAATTTTAAGTATAATAATTATTAATTACCAAAAAGGTGAAAAATGTAATCTAATAACTAATAAATCACCAAAGATAGATTATATGTATACTAAAAATTATAAAATAACCTAAATAATAATTAGGAATGTTCACATGTACCCTACATATATTTACGTATAAATAAAAATACACGAAATTACTTAAATTAGCCAAAAAATTAGTAAATAATTAAAGAAAATTATTAATTAATTGAGGAAAAATCAGAAAAAAATAAAAAAAAATCAAAGGGATAGGGAATGATGAATATCTAGTCGTGGCAAGTCAGGATCTGAAGAAGAAAAATTAGCCAATTAGAATCAAGCAACACAAAAGCCAAAAATTAAGGGATTTGGACAATGTCTTATCTAATTTAATGAATATTAATTACCACCAAGCTCTATAAATAGGGAAAAAATTCACAGAACTCCTTTGGACAGTTAGGAATAAGAGAAAAATAGAGAGTTTTGAAAATTCAAGAGAAAAACCAAAAAAAAAAGAAAGGAAAATTGTACAATTAGGGCTAATGAGCCAAACCCACACACCACCTCCACCTGGGACTGAGCCACCACACCACCCCACTCCAGACCCACCGTCTAAGCTAGCCGACACACTTGGACCAAAGTTTGACGGCCAAAAGGCATTGAACCAAGTGAGTCCCTTATTTGCTCCAGTTTTGTATAATTTCTTAAAATTAGTTATTTTGCCTAGAAAATTATGAAACTTGTTATTCTGAGGTTTCATTGTATATAGATTTAGGGAAAAATAGTGATTTAGTTTAATCACGTTTGAAAATATAGGGTTCTTAACAAATTAAGTAAAACCGAGCATGATTAAAACTAGAAATAAATAGGCTTAAGAGTGTAGTTTAAAGCTCAATTTTTTTTTTTTTTTTGCTTAAGTGATATAGAATAGTGCTATGAAGCTATTTTTTTTAAATTAATTTTTGAAATTTTTAAGTTAATTTTTAGCCCTAAAATGATAGAAAAATTGGGTAATTTTGGGTTAATTAGGTGATTAAGATATTAATTACTGATTTAGATAGTAATTAGATGTTTAGGGATATTAATCTCTAATGTGGAAACCTAATCCTAGCCTTTGGAGTATTAAGTGTAATTAATTTAGGAATTAGGTAGTAATTGTAGAAAATTAGAAATATGAAGAATTGAAAATTTAATAAATCTGAAAAATTAGGGTTATTTAGATAATATTATAATAAAAATTAGAATATACTAAATCTGAAACAAAATTTAATTTTAGGTAATTATATGAAAAATGTAAAATTTTCTCACATTAGGAATAAATCCGATACCCCAATTAGGATTAGCGTGGCCCCTACCTGAGGATCATCGTGGACTAACTCTTATCATCAAGTGTCGCCTCCTCCTTGATATTAGGATACAAAATTAAGCCACTATTATCCTTTAAGAACTAAAGATCTCTATCTACGATGTTCTATATAACATCAATCTAGTTTGTTAAGTTCACCTATTGAAGCATATCTGCCCGCATCATAGTATGACCAATGAGAAAACATTTAGGACATGTTATGTATTACAACAAAAGACAAGTGTTGATATATGTACTTACCAAGTGCTCCATGATAGCTCCAATCTGGGTGATATATCATTGGGTGTGGTCTTGATACCGTTGGTGATATTAGGGATTAATGCTAAAGACCACCTAAGGCTATACTATGCACAAATGGAGGTTAGTCTAACTTGTTATGTTTCCAACATGCACCACTCTCTAGTTAAGATCAACCCTCCCCTTCAGGCTAATCTAGTGTAGTTGTTTGCTTATGTCTACATGCATCAACTTCCCTCGAAACCCCTTAAACTGACGAATTACACAGTTCGAGAGGTATCATTTAATGATGTGGAAGTATATGAGTAGAACCCGTACCATCTAAATATCTCACCTAGATTTGCAAAATGGGGGTAGAGTTGATGCAACTCCTTTAAGTATGGCTGCTACATGACTTAACCTATATAATATTGAAGTAAAGTTAGTACAAGTTATAAATAGATAATAATAAATACATGTAGGCACCCCATTGTTGCCTCATTTTCTTTATAATTTTAGAAAAAGAGTCCTAATTTAGAAAAAAAAATTAAAAAATAGAAAATCTAAAAAAAAATACCAAAAAAAAAGAAAGTTTAGAAAAATTTAAAAAAATGAAAAGTACTTTTGAATTTTGAATTATAATAATTGAAATATTAAGGCCTAGGTGATGACTTTAATTCATTTAAGGAAGAGCACATAGGGTTCATCTAGGTTTAGGTTGATTCTAAAATCTGGCACAACAAACTTGATTTGCCCATATGTAATATGTTTACTTTATTTTCAAGGCACAAGACACTAACTTGCTAGAAAGCACATAGCCATACGCATAGAAGGCCTAGAGTTCAAATCTTACCATGTATGAGTTGTGCATTCTCTTTTTCTCACCCTCCCATGTCCACATGTTAAGCATTGATTAGGCCATGTATTAGATTTGACACATGGCGATTCTTGATAAGGCAGCATGGCTAATGTAGCACCTATGTAGTGCTACAGCACCATATTTTCTTTCCTTTTCCTACCCTTTCTCATACGTAACCAACCTGAGGTGCTCACTTTGCCACAATTTTTCATAAGATTTCTACATGCACATATACAATTACAAGTTAAAATCATGTTCTAAACACAGCTTACTTTGAATTGAGTCCAAAATCTAGTCCATATCTATTCATTTACTTCTCCAAATCAAGCCTAAAAATCAGGAAAAAAAAAGGACTCTTGAAGCCAACACATTCATGGCTGAAATTAGTCATTAATGGACTTTCGGAGAATATACAAGCTCAGAAAAGTATAAATAGGACTCTATTTCATCATCAATAGGCATCAATCATCACTAACATACATGTAACACACTCACCCAATCTCTCTCTCTGTAAGCGCAACCTCCTCTTTCTCTCTATAGCTTAAGCTTCAAATTGAAGCTCTTTAAGTCAATCTAACACTATGGCCAAACTTCCCAAGTCCCAAACTCTCAAACCTGACCTATCTCGTAAACCATCATGCTCCCTAGCAGTCATAGCCGACATCAGGATCTCGAAAACCTAGCCTCCGCGAGCCCCTTGCTCAAAACACCACTCAATACTATTCCTCATCTAAATCTACTATCACGATTAAGCTTATGGTGGTCTAGAACCTCTAGCCACAACTTCTCTTTGAAACCAACCTCCAAAGTATGAAGCAACCACCACTACCATCAACTACCCAATCATGAGCTACCACTAAACAACCACCATTACGTGTGGCATCACTCCTAAACCCCCATTCCCCAATATAATACACATGAAGTTAGCCTTTCCCTCTCAATTTGGTGGCCGAAACAACCCGTAAGACGTCATCCATCGTCACCTCTCTCTTCCTCACAAGAACACGTGTCTTGTACGTAATAGGTCATTTGACTCGAATTTAACCAAACAACCCGCGCTCCTACCCAAGTTCAACCCACGGCCACTCTAACTTTGGTCCAACTCCCTTCCTTTTTCTCGTTATCTTATATTTTATTATTTTTCGTTTTCATTTTTGTTATTGTTGTATTCTATTGTAAATTATATTTTAAAAAACCAATAAAAAGGGGGAAAAAAAAAGAAAGAAAAAAGAAAGGAAAGCTCTTTTTTTATTTATTTTTTTATCTTTTATGCTTTGGTCAAAAATAATAAAAAGTAAAAAAAAAAATAAGAAAACAAAAAAAAAAGTCTATCACTTAGAAAAATTCATTTCCTAAATAAATAAAGTAAATAAACCTTTTTTCAAAAATGTTGGACTTCATTTAGATTTTTTTTCCAAAAATTAAACACCTAAAAAAATTTACGACCCTTTTTAGAAATTTTCCTCAAATGAAAAATGAAATGGCTAAAAGACTTAAACTTAACAAATTTTCAAAATTAAAATAAACTTACAAATTAAAATTTTATGAATGAACTATAGAAGTCTGATCTTAACTAACAAGTGCATAAACACCTATATGCAACTACGAGACAACTTAAAATATATAAAAAAAAATTCCCCTTGTAAATAATTTTTTTTCTTTCACTTTGTAACTAATTGTAATTTCATTCATTTCTTTACTTGTAAATATAAATTATTTTTCTTAATTTAGAAGGGTAATTTGAAAAACAAAACTAAATTCAGAAGGTTAAGAGTAGTACCGTTTAGGTTTAATAAGTTAACCCCCAGATCTAAAACCTCTGGTTTTCAAATATTTTTTTCTTTAAAAAAATCGGTTTTTATGCTGTTTGGTAGCAAAGTTATAACTGATCTATTAAATCAGTTATAACTTAACTTTTTCCTAATTCTGATCAGGTGGCAACTCCAAAATATTTTCAAAATTAAAAGAGAATTGGATTTTTTGTAATCCCTAGTCGAGTGTTTATATCAAATGGGTATAAGGTTTGATATAAATCGAATTAAGGAAAATATTGAAAATCGAAAAATTCAGGCTCGACAGCTTTACGACTCCATTAAGGACGTCAAGAAAGCTAGCCACTTAAAAAACCTTCCAAAATTAAATTTGCTTTTCATAATACATAAGTTATTCTTTTTGTGATTATATTCTTGTAAATATTGTTTAAATTATTCACTTTTGCATGCATCATATTTTGTATATTGGGGGGATAATTGCATCAAGGATGCAAAGTAGATATGATTAGACTAAGGCTGTCTTGAGACCCTAGGTTAATAAGCCATCGTGTAAGCTCTAAGTGCAGTAGGGTAGCCACCACTCAAGGTTGATTACGCCACCCTCCTTAAGCTTCAATGTAATTAATGAACCATTTCATAAAAAATGTGTAAAGTCACAAAGTTTAAAGACCTTTAGAAACCACCCAAATCACATACACTTAAACTATAAGTTAATACACTAGTCCTAAGAGTTGTAACCTTACTAATGTTTGAGAATTTTAGAAATGTGATCAATTTTTTGTACCTATTCATTTACAAAAGTTAGGGGTATTTTGTAAACACCGAATCAATAGTAGGGTTGTAACTTAAGGAAAGATGTATTAACCTAATGATTCTAGCATTTGCATGCTTGCATGTGCATTCTTTTATTTTTTTAATAAATGATTCATGTCCATGAAATGTTTAGGCCTACAAAAAATGGCAAGTGACCATGAAGTAAACAATTGGAGAATAAATAGACTATAAGACCTGCCTAGGATTTGCGAACAACTGCTAGAAGCTGAGATTACCTTTTTGAGAGAAAAGTTCAAATATTCTGAAGCTTACAATCGAGCTTTAAAAGCTCTTCTTGAACAAGTCCTTGGAGAAATGCATGAAATGTTGGAAGACCTTAAAGCTCGACTACAAGAGTTAGATTAGGGTTTTTTAAATTATAATTAAGGGGCCTAAAATAAATGTTAAGTTTCATCAAATAATAGTTGAGAATAAATGTTAGGCCTTTTTCCTTTGTTTTTCGCTATACCCCAATTTGTCAAGATAATAAAAGTTCCCTCTAGCATGTTATTCTTTATTCTTTAGTACTCCCTTTTTGTAAATAGACTTTCAATAGTATTCATCTAACATTCAAGGAAATGTAAATAAATTCCATAAAATTGCAAATAAAACCCCAAAATCATCATCCTTATTTGTAACTAGATCACTCAATTTTTGAAAAATAAAGCCTTATCTTTCTCTCTCACAAAAAAAAAAAGAAAAGAAAAAGAAAAAGAAAAGAGAAAAGTTGCTAACTATTAGAAATTCTTATTAGACTCGGGACCAACCCAAAATCCTTGACCTATTAAGGAAACTAACCTAAACACAATCCTTAGCCCATTAAAGCAACCAACACAAACCTTCGACCCATTAAGGTAACTAACCCAAACACAAACCCCTCAACCTTTAAGGTAGCTAACCTAAACAAAACTACTTGGCCCATAAGGTAGCCAACCCGAAACACAAACCTTTGGCCTGTTAAAGTAGCCAACCAAAACAAAACCACTTAGCTTGTAAGGCAGTTAGCCCAAAATACGAACCTTTAGCCTGTTAAGACAACTAACCCAAAACTTTCAACCCGTTAAGGTACCTAACCTAAACATAAACAACTTAGCCCGTTAAAGCAGCCAATAGAAACGTAAACCTCTTGACCCATTAAGGTAACCAACCTAAACGTGAACACGCAGCCTGCTAGGGCAACTAACCCAAAACACGAACATTCGATCCGTTCAGGTAGCCAACCTAAACACTAATCTTCAACCCATCGGGGCAGTTGACCTAAACACAAACCCCAACCCATTAAAGTAGCTATACCAAGTCAAAACCCTTGGTCTATAGAGAAAACCAAGCCTAACCATAAACCATGTCAAAACACAAAGTCAAATACAATCTCAATCTTGAACTCAAATTGAATGAAAAGTATAGTTTCATATTAGGGCATATTTCAAGAAACTAAGGTGCAAAGTCAATTTCCACCCTAGGGCAAATCAATATGGGCTCCTACTTAGGGAAATAATAACTAAATATTAAAAGGTTTTGGAATGAAAAGGGGTAAACTATATCCTACACACTAATCCTTAATCACTTTAAGAGTTAAGTGGCATAATGGTGAGGATATTTTAGACTTATTCCTTAAAGGAGATCCATTTGGAAAGTCATACGCAGATCAAAATGAAGCTAAGTATCCATTTTCAAATCATGAACACAATTATCCCTTTTCAACCCCATTGAACCAATTTAAAGTGTTTTCAAATTTAGACCTTGTTAAGAACCACTCCTCTATGAGGCAATTTAAAGGTCAAGGTCATCACATTAGGAGAAATGGGTAAAATTAGTTTGTGCTTGCTTCAGTAACATCAACTTAAAGACGATTTTTATTTCTGATAAGTTATTTTCTTTGAGATGAAGAAGGGCCAATGTTTTTTTAGACACCTCAAGCTTACACATACTTTACCCAAGCTCATACATTTAAAGTCCTTAGATTTAAGGCCTTGAATCTCTCAAAGATAAAGACTTAGGAAAAGAAAAATGAGCAAAATGATGAGGTAAAATAATAAAAAAAAAATAGAGAAGAAAGAAAAAGGAAAGAAAAAAAAAGTTCTAAAAATCGAGCTTATATGCAAGAAAAAAGCCCCATCTATCCCAACAAGAAAGTAAAATTGAATATAATTGCCACTACCAAAGAAGGCCCAGACTCAAAGCCTAAATAGCTTTAAAAGGGCCAAGCCCTGAATTACATTCCTAGCCCAAAAAAAAAACACATTACCTCCATATCCATTCCAAATTATACTCCAAATCACAAATACAAAACCTTCTTACCCATCCTAAATCACATAAGGCCAACCCACCCACCATACCTCCTACACTCAACAAAAGCTCTTTTGATCTTAAAGGATAATTTATCTTTAATAAAAATTATTTTTAAAACTAGGGCAACCACACTTCTAGTTTTTTCTAAATGGTTCTTGACTTATAAACCTAAGTTGAATAAGTGAATCTTCCAAAATAAGCCTCCTCATTAATCCCTCTTGAACCATTCAACCAAAAGCCTAATTCATAATATTGAACCAAAAAAGACCTAATAGATTAATCAAGGTATATTACTTACAAATTAGACCATAATTTTGGGAACAATAGTCAAGAGCGAAATTTAAACCGAGAGTGTATAAGGAAGTACTCTTGGACTAAACTAATTATGAGTTACTATTTCCTTAGGAAGGAAATGTTCAAAGTTACGAGGCTCCACCATGAAGATCAACATGTCACCATATTAACATTGATAGTATTGGGCTCAGGAGATATTTTCGAAAATTAAGGAAAGTATGAAATGCCCCATATGGTTACTAAGAAAGGGAATGGCTATAGGTCTTACTTCTTAATAAAAATTTATACCTATTAGCAAACTTTCAAAAAAAAAAAAAAAACAAGAAGAAGAAGAAAGAGAGAGAGAGAAAGTAAAGGCTTGTTGTAAGTTTTTCCATTTTTTTTCAAATCCATGTCATTCTGAATGGCCAAGCCTTTAAACCAAGTCATTTGATTTCTTCTAAAGTGGTCATACATTTTAAGTTGACCATTAATAGTCTAAGACATCCTCTCTGATGTAGTGTTTCCTTCTAACTGATGCCAACCAATTGTTTTCAAATCAAAGGACCTTATCCCTGATACATGTTCTGTCATAAGCAACTTTTAATTCCTTTTTATGTAAATAACCAGTCACAAGGCTTTCTAAAAGGATTACATCACCTCTATTATTTCTTCTTTTCCTTTAGGGTTAAAGCCAGCCTACATGACTCTTGCCCATTTTTTCAACCAATTTTTTGGGTTCTAGCTAGCTCATAAGCGCTATCCTGATTCACCAATCTCTTTTAAAGTTTTAGCTAACCAATAGAGCACTTCCCTTTCGCTAATCTCTTTTAAGGTCTTAGTTTGCCCATAAGGTACTTCCCCTTCATCACATCAACTTTAGGGTTCCAGCCAACTCATAGAGCACTATCTTGACTCCAATCTCTATTAGGGTTTTAGCCTACTCATAGCACACTTCCCTTCATCAATTTCTCGTAGGGTTTAGCAAGCCTATAATGTGCTCCCCTTCATCAGTTTCTACTAAGGTTTTAGCAAGCCCATAAAGCACTTCCCTTCACTAGTTTCTCTTAGGGTTTTAGCTAGCTCGTAGGGTGCTTCCCCTTCACAAATCTCTTTGAAGATTTTAGTTAGTCCATAGGGTACTTTCTTTCATCAATCCCTTTCAAGATTTTAGTTAGCTTTGTAAGGTACTTCTCTTTTACTAATTTCTCTTAAGGTTTTAGCTAGCCTATAGGCCGCTTCCCTTCATTAATTTCTCTTAGGGTTAGCCAGTTTATAGGGTACTTCCCTTCATCAATTTCTCTCAAGGTTAGCAAGCCTACATCGTGCTTTCCTTCATTAATTTCTCCTAAGGTTGTAGCAAGCCTGTAGAGCGCATGCCTTCACTAATTTCTCTTAGGGTTTTAAATAGCTTGTAAGGCACTTTCCATTTACCAATCTCTTTTAACGTCTTAGCCAACCTATAAGGCGCTTCCCATTTCCAAATAGCTATCAAAATTTAGCAAGCTTAAGGAGCGCTTTTTCCCCGCCTAGATTAGTCAACTTAGAAAAGCACTACTAAGTTCCACATTAATTTCTCAGTTAGGGTTGTTAGTCCCTTAGAGACAGTTTTACTTAGGTTAATCAGCTTAGAGGAGTATTACTAGGTTTCAATTCAATTTTCATTTAAGGTTGCTAGTCCCCTAGAGACGCTCTCGCCTAAATTAGTCAGCTTAGAAAAGCACTAGTAAGTTTTCATATCAATTGGGTTACTAATCCCTTAGAGACACTCCTGCATAGGTTAGTCAACTTAAAAGAGCATTACTAAGTTTATATTGATTTCCCATTTAAGGTTGCTAGTCCTCTAAAGACGCTCCCACTAGTTAGCTCAAAGGAACATAACCAAGTTTCAATTCAATTCTTATTTAAGGTTGCTAATCCCCTAGAGATGCTCCCTCCTAAGTTAGTTAGCTCGGAGGAGTATGGCTAGATTTCAATTCAATTCTTATTTAGGGTTGCTAGTCCCTTAGAGATGCTTCCTCTTAGGTTAGTTAGCTCGAAAGAGCATAACTAGGTTTTAATTCAAATCTCGTTTAGAGTTTTAGCCAACTTAAGGAGCATTTTGCCCGTTTACCTAGGTTAGTCAGCTTCGAGGAACATTACCAGGTTTTCAATTCGAATCTCCTTTAGTATTTTAGCTAGCTCAAGGAACGCTTTGCCAGTTTACTTAGGTTAGTCAACTCAAAAGAGCACAACAAGGTTTTAAATCAATTCTCACCTAAGGATGGTAGTCCTTTAGAGACATACTTACCTAGGTTAATCAGCTCAAAAGGGCACAATCGGGTTTCAATTTGAATCTCATTTAGGGTTTTAACCAGCTTAAGGAGGGCTTTGCCCATTTACCTAGGTTAGTAAGCCAAAAGGGCACAATTAGGTTTCTATTCGAATTCCATTTAAGGTTTTAGCCAACTCAAACAGTGCTTTGCCCATTTGCTTGGGTTAGTCAGCTCAAAAGAGTACTACTAGGTTTCAAATCAATTTCCCTAGCCAAAGCACCACCATTATGTCACTTTTAGGGTTCTTGCTAGCTTACTAGGGCACTACTCGCTATTTGGTACCATTCAATAAGGTTCTTGCCAGCTTATGTAGTGCTACCTGCTATTTAGTATCATTTTAGGGTTCTTACTAGCAGATACGGTGCTACCCTCCATTTAATAAGGTTCTTGCCAGCTCAACGACACTACTCACTATTCAGTACCATTCAATAAGGTTCTTACCACCTCACGGGGCACTACCCTCCATTCAATAGGGTTTTTTCCAATTTACAGGGCACTACCAACTATTTAGTACCATTTTAGGGTTCTTGCCAATTTTTACGACATTACCCTTCAATCAATATCACTTTTAGTATCTTACTAACTTTAAAAGCACTTCCATTTCTTCAGATTATAGCCAGCTCCTAGGGCATTATGCCCTTCTAAAAAACTCATTCTTATGTTTCGGTTAGCTCTTAGAGCACTACTTTTCCTTTCAAAACATTTTTCACCAAATCTCCAATGGATCAAGCCTAAGACATCTAACTAGTTGTAGCACTTCTTAAGGAACCCTAAGGCAAAAATGGTATCTTTTTTTCATCTTTGTGGTAAAGTTTTACTCAAACTTCATCACAAAGAGGGACAATTATAAATACCTCATTTTTACCCTCGTTTCTTTATTAGTTTAGAAAAAGAGTCTTAATTTAGGAAAAAATACAAAAAAAAAAACAGAAAATTTAGAAAAAATATAGAAAAATAGAAAGTTTAGCAAAAACAAAATAATGAAAAAGTATTTTTGAATCATAATAATTGGAATATTAAGGCTTAAGTGATGACTTTAATTCATTTGGGGAAGAGCACATAAGGTTCATTTAGGTTTGGGTTGATTCCAAAATCTGGCCCAGCAAACTTTCGTTTGTCCATATATAATATGTTTGCTTTATTTTCGAGGTACAGGCCACTAGCTTATTGCAAAGCACACAACTACACGTACAGGAGGTCTAGGGTTTGAATCTTATTAGGTGCAAGTTGCACATTTTCTTTTTCTCACCCTCCCTTATCCACATATTAAGCATTGATTAAGCTATGTGTTAGATCTAACATGTGGCAATTCTTAATAAGGCTACGTAGCTGACATCACACCTACGTAGTGCTACATCAGTGTATTTTCTTTCCTTTTCCATCCTTTTCCCACTATTTCTCATGCGCAACCAAACTGAGGTGCTTACTTTGCCATAATTTTTTCACAAGATTTCCATACGTGCACATACGATTACAAGCTGAAATCATGTTCTAGACGCAACTTTCTTTGAATTGAGTCCTAAACCTAGTCTGTATCCATCCATTTACTTCTCTAAATCAAGCTTAGGAATCAGAAAAAAAAATTCTCAAAGCCGATACATTCATGGCTAAAATCAGCCATTAACAAACTTTTCGAGTATGTACAAGCTCAAAAAAGTATAAATAAGACTCCATTTCATCATCAACAAGCATCAATCACCACTCACATACATGTAATACACTCACCCAATCTCTCTCTTTCTAGTCACAACTTCCTCTTTATCTCTCTGGCATGAGCTTTGAATTGAAGCTCCTCAAGTCAATCTAACACTACGACCAAACTTCCTAAGCCCCAAGCTCTTGAACTTGACCTATCTCGTAAACCACAGTATGCCCTAGCAATCATGACTGACACAAGGATCTTGAAAACCTAGCCATTGCAAACTCCCTACTTGAAACACCGTTCAACACTGTTCTCCATCTAAATTTACAACTATAGTTGAGCTCATGGTGGTCCAAAACCTCTAACCATAGCCTCTCTTCAATACCAACCTCCATTACGTAAAGCAACCACCACCATCGCCCACTACCCAATCGTGAGCCACCACCAAACGACCACCATTAGCCATGACATCACTCCTAAACCCCCATTCCCTAATATAATACACATGATGCTGGCCTTTCCCTCTTAATTTGGTAGCCAAAACAACTTATAGGACATTGTCCACTATTGCCTCTCTCTTCCTCACAAGAACATGTGCCTTACATGTGATCAGGTCATTTGACCTAATGACCCACGCTCCTACCCAAGTTCAACCTACGCCTACTCTAGCTTTAGTCTAGCCCCCTTCCTTTTTCCTATTATCTTATATTTTATTATGTTTTTTTTTATTTTTGTTATGTTATATTCTATTATAAATTATATTTAAAAAACCAAAAAAAAAGAGGAAAAAAAAAAGAAAGGAAAGCTCTTTTTTAATTTATTTTTTATCTCTTATGCTTTGGTCAAAAATAAAAAAAAAAGTAAAAAAAATAAGAAAAGAAAAAAAAAGTTTATCACTTAGAAAAATCCATTTCCCAAATAAATAAGGTAAATAAACCTTTTTTTTTTTAATGTAGGACTTCATTTATATTTTTTTTTTTTCAAAAAATTAAACACCTAAAAAAATTTAGAACCCTTGTTAGAAATTTTCCTTAAATGAAAAATAAAATGGTTAATAAACATAAACTTAGCTAATTTTCAAAATTAAAATAAACTCATAAATTAAAGTTTTATAAATAAACTACAAAAGTCTGATCTTGACTAGCAGATACATGAGCATACGTATGCAACTATGAGATAACTTAAAATATAAAAAAAAATTCCCCTAGTGAGTATTTTTTTTTTCTTTCACTTTGTAAATAATTGTAATTTCATTCATTTCTTTTCTTATGAATAGAATTATTTTTCTTAATTTAGAAGGGTAATTTGAAAAACAAAAATAAATTTAGAAGGTTAAAAGTGGTATCATTCAGGTTTAAAAAGTTAGCTCCCGAATCCAAAAACTCTAGCTTTCAAATAGTTTTAAAAAATCAGTTTTTATGTTGTCTAGTAGCTAAGTTATAACTAATTTACTTAATTAGTTATAACTTAAATTTTTTCCGACCCTGATTCGATGGCAACTCTAAATTTTTTTCAAAATTAAAAGAGAGTTGGGTTTTCCTTAGTCCCTAATCGAGGGTTTACATCAAATAGGTATAAGGTTTAATATAAATCGGATTAAGGAAAATATTGAAAACTGAAAAATTTAGGCTCAACAATACAAATAGTGAACAGTTCATACCATTGTCCAATCATGCTGGTGGTGTTGGCTGATAGGGAACATGTAATTATGCATGTGTGAGAGTAAGGAATCTTATAAATTTGCCACTTTGACATAAGCATGTTTGATCATCTATGTTAATGATGTACGTCCTAACCCTTCCCCTGATGACCTTATTTACTTTCCATCGACTTTCAATTTTCACTTTAAAGTTTCCATTTTACCAATTATAACTAACCACCATATGTGCACTTACCATCCTGCTATATTTGATGATCTTGTTGGTGGCATATTTGGTGAACATTTGTCCTACCACTATTCCCAGTAACCAATGCAGTTGTAGAATATTTTCTTAACTAGTGTTGTAAGCAGTAAGCCCCAAGCATATTTCAAAACAAAATTGTAACTCTCAATAATATTTATTGTTATATACCCAAAGTGATAGTAATCATCGTAAGCTATCATCCACTTGTCTATGTCTAATAGGAATCTTCCTTAACTTCCCACATTTGCTCCACTAATTCCTCAAACTTATGGCTCTAAACCTACATCATGTCACTTGTAGCCAATTTCTTGCATGATTAGTTCCTATGGACTATATCAAAATTGCTTGCTACATGTCGTATACAATACCTACAAATTGCAAATGGAGACTTCCATCCAACCTCATCCTTATCGAGTGAACTTTTGATGTTAGAGTGCCTGCTAAAAATAAGAGAAAGGGTTTCTCCTCAATTACTAACCAAATATTGCTTTAATTTCTTAAGAAACCATCCCTGTGTCTCTTTCGATTCCTTATCTATAAGCATAAATGCCAATGGTGCAATGGAGTTGTTACTATCCATGCAACATGCGATTAATAGCTTATGCTTGTACTTTCCATATAAGAATATATCATCTATATACACTATAGGACACCAGAATTTGAAGGCCTTAATATATTGACCAAATGTCCAAAAAACCCACTTCATTATGGATACGCCTAAATCGTTAGAACCTAACCACCCCTATTACATGTGTTCCAAGATTACTTATCTTGATTGCATTTCAGAAAAGTTTGTTATAAGATTTCTCCTAATTTCCATACACAATCTCAATAGCCTTCCTTTTGCCTTCTTATTATCGTGTACTCAAAGGTTAATTGGATATTTGCCTAGATGTCCACAATCTTTATGTCTGAATTAGTTTTAACATTGTTCGTAAAGGAAGGCCACAATTTACTATCAATCTACAAATGATCCTAGTTTATATTTAGATTGACACATGTATAAGGGCTCTCAAGGATGGTGATGACAAAAATATCCATTAACTTCTTCTTGCATACTTAAAGTCTCCACTTGTAACCATTGTCCTTCTCCTTGCAAGATATCACCTAAACAGTTTTAGTGGATTTATCAACCTCAAAGTTATAGTGATTCTTGCTCAACTTCTCACTATTTAATTGGTTTGCTACACATCACATTTGCTTCCTTATTAAGGTTATGTATCTATTACCTTTGTCAATACTGAAGAAGGGGATTGAATCTCTAACAACCCCACTACTCATTTCAAATTGTTGGGGATGCTCTAATGCTTAAATTTAGTGCACCATCTCAAAAGGATATACTACCGACATATTGTTGCCAACAATCTTTGAGCCAAAAAGTGCCCTACATCCTTTACCTCAACATCTTCCTCATCACCTTCCCCATCATCTCCCTCATCATCATTGCTAAGACCCATGGGAATCAACTCCTCATTAGGATCATAAGCCACTTCCTCTTGCAAAATCAACCCTAGTTCTACATCAAGTTCATCTTCTTTGATACCTACATTAACATCTTCACCATTAGGGATCGGCTTAACCATTGGAATCGATTCCTTTACCGAAAAATCAATCATTGTTGATTGCAATTATTGTTGATAGCTTTTTTAGTAAAATAAGCCAAGGGCCTTAATTAGTAATATTAAAGCTCAAGCCCAACTTCTAAGGTCCATCCAAGTATACATATCAAGTCAACTACTATAAAAATCAAACAAAAGTCCTAAGTAAGGAGCTCTCTTCCATTCTCTTACTTTTCTTATTACTTAACAATTCAACTTTCTTGATAAAAGGGGTTAACTTCGGCTCAGAGTGGTTGTATCCAAATATCCTTTGACACCCTCCATAGCCCTTTTTTGTCTTATAGGTACTAGCATACTGAAAATCAGCAATTAACAATTGGCACCGAACGTGGGTATGTAAACTTTTGAATGGATTCCCAAAATTATCAAATTGATTTGAACTGAGTTATGGTATTCTAGAAGTGAAACTATGTATTTCTGCATACGGGGCTATCTTATATGCATTTGCAAAAGCATACCGTATTTATCTTGGAGATAGATGCCCGATGTTAGAGAAAGAAGGCAGCGGCAGTTGTTCCTTTTCAATATTTTAACCTTGGCACTACGTCTAATCTGGGAGGATATATAAAGGAGAGAGGAGAGGGAAAAATTAGCACGACGGGTTTCTTTTTCTGAAGCGTAACCGTTGCTTTTCACGCGCGCACCAAATTTTGAACCCGACGTGAATAATTCGGGTTGCTGAATTTACGGCTTCGGCTCTTTCCATCGGTAGCCGTCTCAAAGTATTTGAGGTAAACTAAAATTATAGTTTTCGTTCTTGGTTTTTCTAGAGGAATCGCATGGTATACCGTGTTCTTTTTAAGCTTGCCGGGCTTAGCGTTGAGGTTGCAGAGCAGATGAAAGAAGCTCGAGCCTTTTCGCAATTTTTCTGAATTTAAATGTGAACTAATCTTCAATGGGGTAAGCGGTTTCTCTCATTCCAGTTAGATGGCCCGGGGGGTGGTTCCTCCATGGACATAATTTACTTGCACCGAGGAGAAACTGCTGCAAATTTGTGCGGTGCACGTGCAAATGAAAGTACGGAACTAAAATTTTCTGTCTGTATTGTCTTGCCGAGCAATTTTTCAGGGTTGGCCGAGCTATTGTAAGTAGCGGCTACTGGTGCCAAACTTACGGCAGATCACTTGAATCCTCTATGCTTAGATGTCGAGCTAAATAAGGATGGTCTACAACTCCAGTACAATAGCGGCAAGCGCTTAAATCATTCTCTAAGAATGGTGCCAATCACTTCAAGTCGAGCTCCCATTCGCGTCGAACTCCAATCAGTGCCGAGAAATTCAGTGCTCAGGCCAAGACGGAGCTTCAAGCATTACGTGACAGTATACGCCCTGTGCTAGAATTGAGTTGATTCGAGCTCTACAATGAAAGTATCCATGGTCGAGTTCTGGGCAATTTGTTCGAGCAACCTGGGTAGTCAATACTTCCAAGACTACAAGCGACTAAGCCACTCTTCATCGTGACAGAGCATAGTAACTCCAAGGCAAGAACTCTGGACTCCATGATTCCGAGCTCTTCGTGTACCAATCTGCGGAAATGATAGTCAAGTGGAGCTGCTTATTTATGTACTTGGCGGGGTTTGAACATGAATATTTCGGACTTGAGGCAAGAGTTGATTACAGGCGCGTAGCGATTATGATTCTCCAAGCTTAAGCACTAATTGAGTAAGCTCTATCGAGACATTTAATGTTGAGATGTCTCCATGAATAGATTAAATTTCCATTTTTTGTTTCGATCGCACGGAACTTTTTTGTGGCCGAACTATAAATCACATGGCCGAGCAACAGAAAGGTCGAACTAGCCAAGCTTTTCATCGATGACTTCAACGTTGGATTTTGGTATCTTTCGGCCGAGCAATTTGCAGGCTTTGAAGCCCGTCGAGCAAGAGGACATACAAAGGGGTCGCGTGGTCTCTAGCTTCATAGCACAGGCCAAAAGCGTCTTGTCTTTGAAAGGACCGACTCGGATCTCCAGTTCTCGAAGACTATTACACCCGATAAAACATGATGCAGTCCCGTACACAAAAGCTGCAATTTTATAGCAATTGCCGAGCAGTCGTTGCTGCAAGCTGCTTCCATAGAAGCCCGCTAACACCAACTTGAATGTGCTAAGCTTCTTCGAGCAGCCTGCATTACAACAAGCCTAGTATTCACGCAACTCATCAGACTGAAATCTAAGCAGTAGTGAAATCTTCGTCGGCTAAGATCTGTGCTTTCACCGAGTCTATGTCGAGTCGAGTTGTATAGTGAGCTCTCCATGGCCAAACAGGGGAACCAAGAAGCAACATGATGAATCCAAGCTCAACAATGACTCGAAAATCAGAGGATGATTGGAGTAAGTACTCCTAGCTCGGAGTCAACTTGAACTCTAGGGCGGCAAACTAGGTGCCGCGCAACCATGGAATAATTGCCGAGCTGTTAAATGTTGGACTTGAGCCTTATATTCACGCGCTAATCAGAGTTGTAATAATACCAAGCAAGTCACTGCAGTGACTATCGAACCAAAAAGCTATGAAGTATGTTTGGGACTTTCTTTTAAGAGAATTTTGTCCTTAGGACCAACACAGCTATGAAAATTAGACGGACTCAAGTTCATAATGCCTCAAGCACATTTACCGAGTTGAGCAGCACCTTTACTGAGCAGCACCTTTATCGAACTAACAATTATAATATCGACCTACTTCCTCGGCTGTGCAAGTCAACGACGCTGATCCGGAGCTCCTTAGTTGAGCTGCAACTTAAAAGCATAATACAACCAAGCTTTTTTTTTTATTGGGCGCTAACTCTATGCTGCAAGCTCCTGTTGACCCGAGCTTTGTTAAGTGATGGACGAACAACTCTAAGCAGCAGAGCTAAACTCCCCAATGGTATCTGATTCGAACTCCCAAAGACACAACCAAGCTGCTCCCTTTGGAAGACAAAACTGGGTTCCAAGCCCCGAGAAGCTAAGCATAAATTTGATGGGTAAGCCCTGTTCTTTTGTATAGAATCGATCCGAGCTTTACACTTTCCAACTACGGCCGAGCTATTCACTGGCCGAACTGCATGTAAGAATCTGTCCATCAATCCATGAGAACTGCAGCTCCACTATTGAGGACAAATTACGAGCATCAATCCATGCGAGAACAGCTTGCTGCTGGAATTTCTTCAAAAGAAAACCAAGCGTCCTTTTCATGTGATAGCTGCAGCTAAACAACAGCTGCGAACCAAGCTGAGCACGGTCACCAAGCTGCTGTCCACTTAGCTAAGCTTCCATCTAGAAAAATTGCACCGTGCCAAACTAACTAAACATCAACAACTACTTTGCGCTCAAAGGAAGCCAAGCCATCCATAGGTGTGCCGAATTACTCTTCACATGGCCGACCTGCAGAATTTTGAGTGCAACAGAGGAGCATATCCCTATGCTTAATCACATCCAAGCAAAGCTAAAATGTGAGGATTGGACAGAGACTTAAATCTCCATTGTACATAAGTGGCTGCACACGTAGGTTCATGCCATTTATTTTCATTGTGCTGGCACAAACAGAGAATGCATGTATAGTAGTTTTCTTCGATTTTCCACAGCTGGATGTGAGCTCCAAGTAGCAAAACGAGCTATTTTTATTGCCCAATATTTCACACGAACTCCACCAGAGCAGCATGGTACGTTATCATAAGTGCTGATTAGCCTCCACACAACAACCTAAGCTCTACAACCGACAATTATCTAGCAACCATCTTGAGTATATGGCAACAAAGCTACCATGCTTTGAGCCTCACTTACACACTGATTCTCATTAATAATGGATAAGTAAAACTTCATCACCCTTATTTGTGATTTGTCCATTATTTATTTTTAAGATATAAGCTTTATGTTGCATATTGTGCTAATCTATTGCAAGTAATCACATGTGATCTATTATTTTTTAATTGGTTTACATCCAACTATATGTTGCTCTACAATCTGAGCTTCCATAAGCTTAGTAAAAAAATGTGTCAACCATTCAGCACTTGTAATATTTTATTTAAATCTAAATAGATTTATTTCTACCCCTTTGTAAATAAGAATGAGAGCTCAAAAATAAATCGAGGCTATATAAGCACTCTCTATTTTAAGCCCATGCCAATATAATTCTCTAATGGACTACTTCTCAATAACTCTAAATCCTACACATTACGGATGACGAGCTACTATAAACTTAATTGCTCTGTTTAATAAGTAAAAGACAAGTTGCTTGAAAACCCTAAGCAATTAAACAGAGACTGGTAAAATACTCTTAAGTCTTATAACTTGCATGGACAACAAGTAAATAAACCCAAAGTCCTATACAGTAATGGACTATATGCCAACTAGCCTATCTTATAGCTCTTCTTAGCACAAGTCATACCCAGCTTAGATGACTTGCATGCTTTTCTTGCCTTTACAAGCTCATCGACCTATTCAAGCCTTTGCCCCTTTAGGCGCTCTAGCTTTTCTAAGCTCTCGCCTTTTTAAGCATACCAATATCTATAAGTGCTCTAACCACTCCCAACTTTTGCCTCTTCAAGCCTTTACTTCTTCAAGTATTCTAGCCTCTTCAGGCCTTTGATTACAAACTTTTCTAAAGCTCCAACAAAATCCATCTCTCTAGATACTCTCTTTGCTAAACTTGTCGTTAAAGAGAGTGGAGGGCAAGTGTTGATAGTATTTTTTGGTAAAATAGGCCGAAGGCCTAAATCAGAAATATTAAGACTTAAACCTAACTCAAAAGGTCCACCCGACTACATACATCAAGTCACCTACTATAAATACCAAACAAGAGCCCCAGGTAAGAGACCCTCCTCCATTTGCTCACTTTTCTCATTACTTAACAATTCAACTCTCATGACAAAAGGAGCTAACTTAGACATTGGAGTGGCGTCGTTAGAGCACCCTTCAATGTCCTCAATAGCCTTTTTTTTTATCTTATAGGTACTCACTTACCAAAACAAAAATTAACAATTAACACTTGTATTGTTGTATAGTTTGAAGTGTTTTCCTAAAATATGGCCTATTCAAACTAAATACTTGACTAATCACAACTCTTGACATATATCTTCTAAATGCGATTTTTCCCAAATGTTTTAGCTATTTCAATAAAATTTTAAACATCATAGTCTCCTTGATGGCCATCAAACTATATGACACTCCTTGATAATAACATGGATGTTTATGTACAAGCTCAACAATTGTAGGTGTAGATACCTTATTTTTGTCCCTTGTAATAAAAAGGGTCTTAATTAAAAAATACAAAAAGAAAGAAAGAAAAACATAGAAAAATAAAAAAAATAGAAAATAAAAATTTTGAAATTTAGAAAAAATACAAAAAATATAAAATTGAAAAAAATACAAAAAAATTAGAACATTGAAAAAAATCCAAAAATTAGAAAATTTAGAGAAAATACAAAAAATTGGGAGTTGAGAAAATACAAAAATTAGAAAATTTAGAAAAACACAAAAAAAATAAAGATAAATAATAATTAAAATAGAAAAAATCCAAAAATAAAAAATGTGTAGTAATTAAATTTTTAATATGACAGAATAAGATAAAGCATGGTGTTAAATAATTGAAATTTTAGAAATAACAAAGACTTAGAAGCTTTTACATAGTTTTGGGATAGGATTTAAATAAAATATATAAAGGACTTATTTAAGCTCAGGCATAGATTCAATATTTCAATCTACCCTAAGCTAGCCTAGTGTATATATGCATTTTGTTTGTATATATGGACATGGCACGAGTCAACAACTTGTACGAAAAAACACATACACATACATCTAAAGGTCTAAGGTTCAATAACTTTCTTCCGCCCGCCCCTACACCCCTCATCCCCCTTTAGGTTATTCTTATGCTTGGGCAGCTCATTTTCAAACTTCTTTTGAGCCCTTTTTCTTTTTTATTTCACCAAATTAGTGGTGAAATTGCAAAGTAAACTCAAAATACTATTCATTGAATTTGAGCTATGTCCAAATTCAAACATTAAATGAGTCAAATTTGGACTTAAAAATTTGAGAAAAACTTGAACATGAAATTTTAACTCTACATCAACTCAAGTTAGATTCAAGCTTCCCATTAAAAGTCGAAGTTTCTTCTTGAATGTTTTGGCAAAATTGAACATTTAAGTAATCAATTTTGACCAAAAATCAATGCGAATTCAACCCAAATCCAAATATCAAGCTTAGTCATCCTCCTTCATTTATTTTCGAAATTCATGTCCATGAAGATTTCCCCTCTTAATCTCGATCTCATCTAGCATAAATAAGACCTCCAATGATCGTACCCATCACCAATCTCAATTCATTTCATCTCCATTACAAACTTACCAAACCTTTCTCACTCTATTCGCACAAGCTTTCTCTCTCTAAAAATCATGTGTACTTGAAGCTCCTTAAACAAAGACAGCACCATCCACAACATCCTCATGCACTAAGCTTCTGAACTCAATACTTCTTGCGTAGTGTTGTGTTCCTAAACATGAGCTCCTCCACTAACCTTCTCAAACCCTAGCCATTACATAACCAACATTAATAACCTCATCTCCACTAAAAAATAACCACTCCTCAACACTCTCTACCTTTAAAAACCCCCAACCCAACCTTGCTTTGAACTTCAACGACTATTACATATGTCACCACAACCACCACCAACGCCCAATTTGCAAAACCATCAAAAACTAATGTTCACCACCGTACCTTCATAAGATGCCTTTTTTTCCATAAAAAATACATGAAAATGATTTTTCCCACTTAGAAGAGATCTTGAAACCACTCGAATTGCCCCATTTACTAACTTTGTCCCTCTCTCTCCATTGCACATGTACAACACATGCAATCTTAGTTCTGACCTAAACTCGCTCTCCAATCTGACTCCTAACTCGTACACCTGACCCAATTTCTTGCCCTAGTTCATTTTTTTAATTTTTGTTTTTATTTATATATATATTAAAATATGAAAAAATTAAAAATATATTCAAAAACAATAAAATAATATATCTTTTGTAGACATCCCATTTTTGCCTCCTTATAATTTTAGTATTTCCTAAAATTTTTAAAAGTTTGAAAAAAATGAAAAAACTAGGAATAATAGAATTTTTAGGAAAATAAAAGCCTTAAGTCATTTTTAGCATCATTAAGTCACATTGAACAAGTCATTTTTTTTTTAAGGTCAAAGCGTATACATGTAATTTAATAGTTTTACGTCATAATAAAATTTTTGTAGATATTTGGACCTCGTTTAGAGGGTTAGCTACTTAAACTTTTCAAAGTTAGATTTATTTTTCAAATTACCCAAGTTAAATTGTAATTTATCCTTATCATATTTTTCAAGTGTAAATAGTTGTAGTAACTTATTTGTTGCAACTAACCTATAGGATTTATTGAGTTGGTTTTTAAATATAAAAATCATGAAATATATGGTAGATATGGTCAAAATAAGGCCGTTCTAAGACCTTAAGAGGGAAGTTATTGTGTAAGTTTTGGATGTTGTGGAATAACTATATTCTTAAGCCAATCAGAGTACCCCACTGAACTTTCAATGTGACTAAAGAACTATTTCTTTAAAAAGGTGTGAGGTCACAAAACTTAAGGACCTTTAAAACTTACCTTCTACATACATGAAACCCCTTTTTAAAAGATTGGCAAAAACCTATAATATGGCAAACCTAATAAGGAACTTGCAACTATAGAGTCATTATAATTTCATTATATTTTTCCTTGTAATTATCTTTGTAATGTACCCATTGTAAATTTCCTTATAAAAATTACATGTAAGAATTAGAATAGGTTATTTAGTGTAGCTTTTTTTTTTTTTTCTTTTTTGTAGAAATGGCTAGCTTGCACTCAAGCTGCTTTCTGAGAGATCTATGTCTACTAACCTCAGGGACACCAGTCATCACTTGAGAATTGGCTTAAGCTTTTTAGCCTGGATAAACAAGAAATCATTAAGAGTAAGGTTAGGCCTATCCTATCCTTACAAAATATCATTCCAAATATTTCTCTAATATAAGCCTTGGTGCATTTTTGGGAGCCCAAAGCTATTGCCTTCTGTTTTAGCCCACATAAGCTAAGCTTGACAATTAAAGAATGCTCCCAATTACTCCAGGCTTCTGCCATCACTAATGACATCTTTGTACTAGATCTTGAGGTTGTTGAACCTAAAATTTTTAACGAGCTATTGGAAGTAAGGAAAATAGAAATAAACTAAGTCTTAGTTAAAGGGAAAGCCCTTAGAATGGATGACGTCATTGCATGGTTCTCTACAAAGTCGAAATATAAGGAGAAATGTGATATCTTCTGTGTGGATCCAAAAACTTTGCACTAGCATTGGGTAAACGCTTATATCTTAGTAATAATCGGTGCCATCTTATTCCCATATGAAGCTCACCGCATTCACTTTAGGGTGATACAATTGGTATCTCAATTCTCGGAAGGGAAGCCATACATACCTACCCTCCTAGCTAAATAGAACCTTTCCCTAAACCATCTCAAGAGCAAGAAATTTAGGGATCTATAAACTAACATAGCGTTAATCATGGATTGGTTCATTAGTTACATGAGAGGCCATCAGCTAGACTTTAACTGGGCCAAGTTCACGCAACGGTATGATCTTATCAGATCTTTTGAAGAGCGAATCCAGTTACCTAAAAATATCACTACCTGTCATTGGGTTCAGTATTTTTAGAACATGTAAGCTGAGGAGATACTTTTGACAACCAAATGGTATTTAAGTAATCAAATGATCAAAGGATGCAAAGGCTTTGAAACAGTCCCTTTAACTGGGTTTAACACATGTACTAGGTATTGTCTAACTACATTAATCCAACAAGTTGAAACCCTTCAAGCTTTGGTTCAAAAGCCAGCACTTGAGCTTGTTTTAATTAATTTCCATGACCCTCATATCCTTATAGCAAACATGTAGCCAAACTTTTAGATATCAATCTCTTTCTTGTAAAAGTGTAACCATCGTTATCATTAATGAGACGTCTAGCAAATCTCAAGTAACCAATGAGTTTGTCTATCACCACCTTCAAGAATTAAAGGAAGGGGTATAGATGAAGGAAGGAAGGGGTATAGATGAAGGAAAAAAGCCAAGTTGAAGCTACACCAAAGAAAGCAGGAGTAGGAGAGCAAGATTTGAAGGCTTGATGTGAAGAGTACCACCAAAAGATAAAGGCCTTGGAAGCACAACTCAAGAAAGCTAAGAGCAAAATTCAGGAGTTAAAAGCTCCTAAAGTCCAAAAGAGGAAAAAGGATGAAGCCGGGCTAAGTCGTCGCTAGAAAAAGAGAGTTTCAATCTTAAGAATTTTCTTTTTAATGTAATAAAGTGATAAATAATGTAAGCTCCAAAGATTGTAAGAATTAATAAAACTAAAGTATTTTATAGTATTATGAGTTTCTTGCTAACTTAAATTTCTTTACATCTGCGTACTATGCATTCTTGTATTTGTGAATTTATTTCTTTCCTTTCAAAAAAAAAAGAAAAAGTAAATATATTTGTACTAACTTATTGAGAAATGTTCTTAACCCAGGTTGCAAAGATAGCTTACAAACGTAAAATCTTTCAAAGAAATTTGATTCAAACCTACTCTTAGACTAAAATGGCTAACCAAGGAAATGATAATATCAACACCAATGACGACAACAACAAAGTTAACCTTGAAAGCACCGATCCCATTAAGCTGAGGATTCGCTCTTTGGAGCTAACCATGGGAAAAATCACAAAGTAGATAAATTTCTTATTGACAATATTACCTTACTTAAAGCCATAGCATCATCAAACGAAGAAAACTCTAGGGCTTGCTATGGGAAGAATGTTAAAGCTCTATCCCTTAAAGCAGAAGAAAGCTATCCAAAAGTTAATCTAGATTTTGAGTCTTTTAAATCAAAAAAGGTCTATCTAAAGGTTAACTCGACTTTTGAACCCAACACATACTCATTCCCAATCAACACCAAGGCCAGTTAACTTAGGGGCTAACTAGGATAGTTCAAAAAAGATGGAAAGGAAGCTGACCTAGCAAATCATTGAAAAGATAAAGGCACTTATAAGCTACGATGACTTTAAGCAAGCAACTATTATAGATTTCTCTACATATGATATTGGGAGCTACCTTGAGAAGTTCAAGGTATCAAAATTTGAAAAATATAATGGGACTCGTTGACCTAAGCCATATATTAGGCTGTATGTGTAAAAGATGGGCAAAGACGTGGAGTATGACCAGCTTATGATACAAACTTTTCAAGATAGCTTAACAAGTCCGACTTTGACTTGATATGTCCAACTTAACTTGAATCAAGTAAACACATGAGAGAAACTTGCTAAGGTGTTTTATGAACAATATAAGTTCAATGTTGAAGTGACACCAAGCATGATGGACCTGGTTGCCCTACGAAAAAAGAATAATGAATCATTTAAAGAGTACACATAGAGATGGAGATCCCTAGCTACAAGGGTATTCACCCCCATAACTAAAAAGGAGTTTACCTTGGCTTTTATTAATACTCTAGAAAAGCCTTATTTCTCCCACTTGATTAGACAGGACTTATCCAGCTTTGTAGAAATAGTAGCGGCAATATGCCAAATTGAAAGTGTCATCTCCTTCTATAAACTCTAATAGCCATCAAACGGGAGATTGCCTTCTTCATCTTCTTCAAAACTAGCTACAAGTAAGGGCAAATAAGCCACTATTAGTGTTGTAAATTCAAACTCCAGGCCCAATACCCGGGTCTCTTTTAGAACGAATCCCCTGCAAGTTTAGCAATAGTTCAAAAGTCAACCTTAAGCAAATAAGGTCTTAAGACAGTTCACTAGAATACCAATCCCTCTTAGCCAAGTCTTCGAAAAGCTAAGGAAAGATAACTTAATTCAATTTGAGCTCCCCAATAAAAGATATAGGCTAAGGTTTTTTTATCTTAATGCAAAATGTAAATATCATTTGAGGTAGGTGGGTCACTTAATGGACACATGCTGGAGGTTGAGAAATAAAATACAGGATTTAATTAATGAAGGTTCGATCCAACTAGACTTTGTAGAAGCTTTAGTTCCAAACGTTAACAATATAACCTTCTACCTAACCATGGGCCTATTATCAACATGATTTTTTATGATCCAAACTTTTCCATCAAAATGATCGATTCAAACTAAAAACCCAAGGTCTTTGAGTTTTACAAGTCCGAAGAGAAATAAGCCCCTAAAGCTAAGAGGTACACTTTTCATGTACTTGTAACACTTGAGAATTATAGAGTTGCCCCATTCAACTATCAAGCAATCAACCAAGGGTAACAAAGTTCTTTTATTGGTGGGATTACCCGCTCTGGCAGGGTTTCTTACCCAAAAGAAGACCTTAAAAAGAAGCATGTATTGGAGGAGACGAGCAACAAATCGGCTGCACATGAGGAAGGGTTATTTGCCTTCACAAAAATGATTAAGTCGAGTGAACATAAAATAATGGGTCAGCTTACCAAAACTCTAGCATAGATATCGCTCATAGGTTTGTTAATAGCACCTAAACCACATCAAGAAGCTCTATTCTAAACCTTGAGGGAGGTTAAAGTCCCTCATGAAATGTCAATTAAAAGAATTGGAGTAATCAAGACTAATCACCAACTCTATCTACACTATGGATCATATCTCTTTTTCTATAGAAGAATTAGGTGAGAAAGGTAACTAAAACACTAAGCCACTTTTCATGGTGGTGAGAAGTAATGATATAATCATAACCTAAGTTTGTATTGATAATGGATCGTCATTGAATGTCTACCCTCTCGCTACCTTAAACCTATTAGGTGTTGACACAATTACAATCAAGTTAAGTTCTACAACAGTTAAGGCTTTTGACGGATCTAAAAGAGAGATCATAAGGGAGATTGACTTACTAGTTAACATTGGCCCTTAAGCCTTTAGTATTCGATTTCAAGTTTTAAACAACCCAAGATCCTTTAACTTACTTTTAGGAAGACCCTGGATCCATGCAGTAAGGCCTATACTTTCAAGTTTGCATCAGAAAGTCAAATGGTCAAGTGATAACAATTATAGGAGATCAAGATTATGAAATCTATAAGGAAACAACTATACCCTATATAGGAGTTGAGAAGCAAGAGACTTTGGGCTTCAAATGTTTGATGAAGTGTATATGGTTACCGATCCTCGGGAAAGAAAGAACGAGAAGCTGAAGTTCAAGGAAAGCCATATTGGTACTTAGGCTTTGGTTACATCCTAACTCTGATAGAAGAGTTTCAAAATAAGCAAGCGAGAGGCAAAAGAAGTGACAAGTTGTTTCATGCCTCAATAACCTTTCTATTACTGATCGAGATATTTATCCGTGTTAATGTTTAGACCAAAGAATCTACTAAAGAAGATATCCCCAACAAAGTTGAATTAATGAGCACATCTGATAAGTGTATATTTTATATACTTTTTCCATATTAAAATCAAATAATATTTATGTAATTTATTGTGCTTTCATTGATATATTGGTATAAAGTTAATAAATTGCACATTTTATAAGTTAACATAATAAAATATTGAAAATTGATCAAAATGGGTCCAAACTGACATCATATTGTGCTCGTATGCCTTTTATTCTTGTCAATGTCATTTTTCTCGTTATCAATTTTTGTACTTGTGATAGAAAAAATGTGTTGCATCAAAAAATATATATACAATCAACTACAAGTGCAAAAATACACCGTAAGTGGAGACAAGAATCAAGATCCTCAGCCCGCGATCAGATGGCATCACGTGGAGAAAAAATTTTGAAGTTCATTCTTCAATTCCATTTATGTCCGGGAGGGTGCTTGTCACCTGGGGGCTTTCAATTTTTTTGTTTTTTTACACACCTTTTAGGTTTGCTATAAAGCAATTGCGTGGGACCCACAAGGAAGTAAAATCAATTGTTATTTTTTTATCCAGTGTTCACTTACATCAGAGGGAGGATTTTTAGTGCTATTCCAATACCCATTTTTCAGCTGACGCGTGAAGACCATCTTGCCCCTGTCCAAATTCATTTGACGCCTGAGATATGGAATATATAAGCTCCTTCTTTTCCGAATCGGGGGACTCCATTCTTCGTTCTTCCTTCGAGTGCGGCCATAACAAAAGAGAACACACACAGTAGCTTAGCGGAGGAGACATTATACACAGTACAGTAGCTTAGTAATAACATCCTGTCGGTCGCGTAGAGTTAACCGGTTAATATATGAGTAATTTCATTTGTACATGGATTTGGATACGGGATCTTCAAGATTAGGTTTTTTTTTTTATCTTTTTCTTCATTATGTATTATGAATGTTGTTAAAAGTTGTTCTTATTGAGCTTTACAAATATTGTGAATTGATTTGTATTGAAGTATTTAGTTGGTATTTTATGTTTTTAGTCTATGTGTTTGTAGTTGAGTTTTTTATTCCAATTTCACCGACCATGTATTTTGAAATATTTTGGATTACATGTTAGGCTACGATTGTGATTGGGAAGGTGATTTCTAATCTTTTTTGTGAATGATTGATTCGAATTAGGGGTAAAGCTTCAATTCGATTAGAGGTGGAAACAAATTGCTTAGCACATGTAAACATAATATAGATTAATAATATACTTTGCACCAATTAATATTCCGATCAATTGATTCTTGATATAATTAAATTTAGGTGTTGGAATTCCTACTTAATTAAAATAAGTAATCTTGGTTCCTAGGAAATAAAAATTGAATATTTTTATTAAGTTGCTTAGCTTTAGATGGTTCTATTATGGTAGAAAGCTAGCATTCCATTCTTTGTGAAATACAACTTTAACTCACTAACTATATTGCTTGCACGTATACTTACTAGTTTTTAGCCACTTTAAATTAATTTTATAAAATTATGCAATTGTTATTAATTTTCAAGTGTAAGTAAAAGCAAGTCAAGTTTTTTTCCATCCTTATAAATGGCAATAGGTTTTATCTAAGGTAAATGATGAATTGTAATCTAGTATTTTTATGACTTTTGTAATAATTGTTATTATTCTAAATAATGTACATGTGAGAACTATTGATTTCAGTGAATAAAATATTAGTTTCCTTTTCTCCATCATATTCCACTTCTTTTTTACTTGCACTCTTTTCTTCATATACTTTTGCCCAAATCCAATACTCTGAATGAAAGCTAAGGATACCTTGTACTGGTAGATGATGAAAATATTAATATTATTTTCGATCTTATTAAGTTAGTCATTGGGAGTGATGTTAATGATTGTCGAGCTTGATTTTTTCTTCTGTTTTTATTATTTTCCTTAATTTGATTAATATTAAATCCTAATCTATTTAATAATAACCATTGACTAAGAGTTAAGAAAAACTTGATTTTTCTTTTAAAAATTGTTTAGAGTTACCACCCGATCGGTATCAGAAAAAAGAGTTAAGTTATAATCAATTTGGTCATAATTTAGTTATCAGTCTTTTGATAAAACCAACCTTTTAAATAGTTTTTAAAAATCAGATATTTAAATTCGAAGGTCATCTTATTAAACCCTTATGGGTACTACTGCTAACTTTCTAAAATTAGATTTAATTTTCAATATAACCTTATAATTTAAAATTACAATTTCTATTTTACAAAAACAATAAAATATGTCTATTTACAAAATGGCTAAAAGACTTAATTACTTATAAAAGGTGGAAAAATATTTTTTTTTTACATATTTTAAGTCACCTCATAATTGCTACAAATACCTATATACCGACTATTCAAGATTAAACTTTTGTAATTAGTCTATGAAAAAGTTAGTGGGTTAGTTTATTTTAAATCTGAAAAGTGGCCAAATCTACATTTCTTAACCATTCCATTTTATTTTGAAAATTTTTAAAAAGGTCCTAAATCGAGATTTTTTATTTTTGAAAGGTTGTAAAAATGTCTTAATTTTGAAAAAGGGTTGATTTACTTTTATTTGTTTGAAAATTTGATTTTTCTAGGTGATAAACTTCCTTTTATTTTTATTTTTTCTATTTTTATTATTTATTTATTTGTTTATATTTTTATTAAAGGAAGAAATTAAAATAAATAAAAAGACTAAACTTCCACATGTTTCTTTTTCTCTCTTTCGTTTTTTTTCCTTTTTTGGATTTTTTTCCTTTTCTTTCCTTTTTATTTTTTATTTTTTATTTTTTTATAATAGAAAAGGAAATCACAAAATGAATAAAACAAAAACAACAACAAAAAAACAATGAATAAATAAGGAAAAGGCTGGACTTTGGATAAAGCATCACACAAGTTGGTATAAGAGTTCGTTCGATCAGTTCGTTGGGTCCGAGTCGAATAATCTAACCCGATTACATTCTTAGCACATGCTTGACCAAAAAGGAAGGAGGAGGTAATGGAAACGCATTAGGGGCGAGCTATAGACCATTCTAGGGTGATTTTTTGGGGGGAAATTGGAGATAGGTGCTTAGGAGTTGTGCCACTGTGTTTGGTAGTCGTATGTTGGTGGTTTGGAGATAAGTGTTGGCAGTGGTGGTTGCATAGACTAGGTTGGGGTAACTAAAAGTGAAACATTGACCGTGTTAAGGGTTTCTAAAGGCAGTAAGGCTAGCTAAGGTGGCATTTTTAGGTGAAAACCACCAGAGAGTGGTGGTTTAAAAGAAGTGGTTACGTAACTTAGGGTTTCACAGTAGAGGTGTTAAGGCAACTTTAAGAGGTACGGTGGCAACCGAGAGTGGGTCCGTTAGGTAGCTTAGGCCGTAGGGAGTTTAATGGCAACATTAGTTTGGCTTAAAAACTTTCGAGCTCAAGCAATTTGCTAAAGAGAGAAGATGTCGTGGGTGTAGAGAGAGAAAGAGCTTGAATTGGTGTTTAGGAGAGATTGTTAGTGAATTTTGATGATTGTTTGTATTCAAACATGGATGGGAAGGGCCCATTTATACATCTATAGCACCAATCGAACTTAGAAAATGATTAAACACCATGAATTCTAAGTTGAATGCACATGGATTTGACCACTTCTAATTCATGATTTTAAATGAAAAAGATATAATTGTTAGGAAAAAAAAAATGCTTCCTTTATGCTTTCTCTTGCCTAAAAAACATAAAGGAAGCTTCGAGTCTTAATGATTTGCTTGAATCAAGCAAAATCAAATTAGAGCCAAATTCGTGTTTTTTAGGTTTTTCCCAATTTTCAAACCTCATTTTAACATTCCAAAGACCAAATCTAGATGTATTTCTTTGTACTAATTCATAGTATCACACATAGTCTTTGTGATTTCACCATTAATTTGGTGAAATCATGAAGAAAATCGCACCAAAAATGGTTGAAAACTAAGGTCCCTAGGCCTGGGAAAAGCTTAGAAAGGGATGGAAATTTCGTGTCTATGCAGGAAAGGCAAAACAAAAGGCACTTATGCACCTAAACTAGGATTCAAACATTAGACCTCAAAGTTTGCATGTATGTATTTTACCATCAGGTCATTAACTTATGCCCTGTTATGTCTCGCAAACAAATTGCATAAAAAGCTACACAATATGCTAGAATCAAATTAAGAAAAAAAAAAGACCAAACTAAACCTAATGACCCAAACTCGATTTTAAACCTTTATTTTTCTTAAGAACTACTAATAAAAAGGTCTACTTTTCTTAAAAAAACAATAAATAGTCTATTTTCTTAAAAGAAATTATATTACATATATTTTTTTTTATTTTTATGGAATTTTCTATTTTTTATATTTTTCTAATTTTTTGTACTTTTTCCAAATTTTCTATTTTTTATGCTTTTTCTAAATTTTCTATTTCTTGTGTTTTTTTTCTATATTTTCTATTTTTTGTATTTTTTTTAATTATGACCCTTTCCCTATTCTAAAAAGTTCTAACACTATGCCGAGGGGAGGGGGTGGTGTATGGGAATGAGATGCCTATAATGACCTCAATGAAATACATGAAAGTTAGCAAAAACATGAATTGGTAGAATTTTCATTGATAAGCCAATTCAAACAATTAATATAAGGGTCGATGATAATTTGAAGACTAGAGGGAACTTGAAAGAAGAGTAGAAGGTAAAATTAATCATGTTGTTATCTAAGTATCAAGATGTATTCGCATGATCTTATAAAGATATGTTTAGGCTAAATCCTTCAATTGTAGTCCATCGCCTACTTACATGAGAAGACATCAAACCTAAGAAACAAAAGCTAAGAAGATTCCTACTAGATATCTTGTTGAAGATCAAAGAAGTAGTCAAGAAGTTACTTAGGATCGGTTTTATTGAAGTATCTGATTATTCTAAATGAGTGGCCAACATTGTGCTAGTAATGAAGAAGAGTAAGAAAGTTAAAGTGTGTATGGATTTCCGAAACCTCAATCAGGCAACACCTAAGGATAATTTTCCTTTACCCCACATAGATGTCTTAATAGATAATAAAGTGGGAAACCATCTCTTCTCATTTATGGATGGCTTTTTAAGATATAATCAAATCAGAATGTCTAAAGAAGATAAGACCAAGACAACCTTCATCACAACTTGGGTATTTTCTACTACAAGGTAATGCCTTTTGAACTCAAGAATACTAGGGCAACCTATCAAAGAGAAGTAGTTGCAATATTCCATGATACGATGCATAGAGAGGTGGAGGTATACGTTGATGATATGATTGCAAAATTTAAAGAAGGGGGAAATCACATGGATAATTTGAGGTAGTTGTTTGATAGATTGAGGAAATTTCAGTTAAAGCTGAATTCGGGGAAGTATAATTATAGGTAACATCAAGGAAATTGTTAGGCTTCATAATCAGTCAAAGGGGCATTAAAGTAGATCTCGACAAAGTTAAAGCAATACTTAACATGTCCTCTCCACACATATTAAAAGAAGTTAGAGGCTTATTAGGTCGTTTAAACTATATAACCTGACTCATATCTCAACTTACAGACAAGTGCCACCCTTTCTTCAAGTTATTAGAGAAGAATGCTAATATAAGATGAGATGAAGAGCATGAAGAAGCCTTCATAACAATTAAGTAATACCTTATGAACCCTCCAATTTTAGTAGCTCTTAAGCTTGGGAAGCTGTTGTTTTTATACCTTACTATATTACTGCAATCCATAGGGTATATGCTTGGCCAAAAAGATGAAGAAGGAAAATAGCAAGTTGTATAGTATTTGAGTAAGAGGTTTATAGAAAGGGAGGATAAGTATTATGAGATTGAAAGAACGTGCTGTGCATTGGTCCAGATCATGTATCGACTCAAACAGTATACATTCTATTACTAAATTGAGTTGTTGGCATAACATGATCCCTTGAAGTATTTAGTAGAGAAACTCGCCTTGATTGGTAGGATCTCAAAATGACAAATGTTATTGTTAGAGTTTAATATCACCTGTATGAATCAACATTCAATCAAGGGGCAAGCTGATACGAGGCAAGTGCACCTATCAATTTTAATATAGTGAATGTGAGCTGAGTCGATCCCTCAGAGATTTTGAGTACTAATATTAACTTTAGCTTTATTAGCTAACCGGAAAATTGTAATGAGTTGAATGAATTAAAAATACTGAAATTAACAAACTAAACTAATTATGAGACTTGATTAAGCAAATTAGAAAGCAATAAAACTATGAACGACTTTAAGAAATTAATAACGTATTTATGAATTATTTCCCCTAGTGTTTAACATGTGACCGCTTAAAATATATTCAATTCGGTTTCTATTATTCTTGACCGGAGGGATTCACAACTAAACTTAATACCTTTCTCAAGCGTATTAACCCTAATCCTAAATTATTCACCGGAATCTCTTCACTTAGTAATATAATTTAGAATTGCATTAATGTATAATGAATTCCCGTACAAATAGTTAACTTTCCGGAAGAAACATGCATCTTATCTCTAAGTATACATGTAATCCTCTTCAATTATGTAAAGATCTAATTATACATGCAATTTCTCAATCATCATGCATAATATCATATATTGATACTCTAGAATTACCAATCAACAATTAAACAGCATAATTAAATCAAGAAAAGATAAAAACTTTATTGAAATTATAATTCAATCCATAAGTCACATGAAACCCTAGGTTCCATAATCCTAAATACTCGAATTCTAAGCTATCATAATGAATCTAAAAACGAGTTTCATCAAAAACGTAAATTAAAGCATGAAAACCCCTCTTGATTGATGAACAATCTCTCTAATCTTGAAGTTGATGTTGTTCTCGCCTCTTTCTTGATGTTCTCCTCAAGTCTCTTCTCTTCTCTTGTGTCTCCTTCGTTTCTGTAATGTCTCTCCTCTTTTGAAACCCTAAGATATCCTTTTATATATGTATTACAAGGATTCTATTTTCGTCACCAGACACAGCTTGGGACATGGCCGTGTCCCCAGGTCGTGTAACTTTCTGCACTAAGGCAAAATTTTCTACACAACTTCATAACTTCTTCGTTTAAACTCGGAATTGAGTGAAACTTGATTCCTTTTCTTCGTTTTCGATCCTAGAACGTGTTCAAACCTTGAAATCAAAATTTTACTCAATTAAGTATCAATTTCTTTAAAGAAAACCAAAAATGTGAAGGAAATACTATAAAATCACCATATAAAATATGTTTAAAATCAGAGTTATCACAAGCCTTGGCAAATCAATTGGTAGAGAATCCCCCCAAAGATATTCCCTAAGAAATGCAAGTTAGATTTCTCGATGAAGATATCTTAGTAGTTGAAGATGGTTACAACAGAGAGACGGATGAAAAACTTTTGAAATGGAAGATGTTCTTTAATGGAGCTACCAATGTGTCTAGGTATGGAATCAAGGCAATACTAATATCCCCTAAAGGTACATAGTTCCTGATGGTTGTAAGGCTCATTTTTGCGTACACTAACAATATTGCTATATATCAAGCGTGTATTATAGGACTCAAAATGGACTTGGTTAAAGAGATATGAGAGTTAGAAGTATATGGGGGTTCTTTACTGATCATTTTCTAGGCTCAAGGTGAATATAAAACAAAGGACCCTAAATTGGTGCCTTACCACTAGCACTTGATTGAGTTAGCAGAGAAGTTTAAAGAAATTACATTTACATACATCCTTAGGACTCAAAACTAGTTTGTTGATGCGTTAGCTAGTTTGGCATCTATGGTTCAGATATTTAGAAAGGTAGAAATTCAATTACTTAAGATCAAAATTGAAGAGAAGGCTACTCTTTGTTTAGTAATTAAGGATATACATGATGAAAAGCCTTTGTAACCATGATATCAAGATGTTCTTACAACAAGTCACATACCTTGATAAGGCTGAAAAGAAGGATAGGAAGATGATTAAGGGATTAGCTACCCAATTCTTAATAAGTGAATCCCCCTTATATCGCTAATAGTTTGATGGTACACTTTTAAGTTGTATAGATGAAAGAGGTATATGAGGGAGTATGTAGCCCCCATATGAATGGCTACATACTTACCACAAAGATTATGAGGCTAGGATATTATTGGTCGACTATGAAAAGTGACCACATCATGAATGTTAAGCACTACCACCTGAGCCAAGCCTATGTGAACAAGATAAGTGCTCCACCAGAGGATTTACATATGTTGTCTGCAATATGGTAGTTTTCAATGTGGGGTATAAACATTAGCTGCCCAATCACTTCAAAGGCGTCCAACAGTCATCATTTTATACCAGTCGCCATCAATTATTTCAATAAGGGGTTAAAGTCTCATCTTATTCAAATGTTACCAAAGGAATAGCAGTCAAGTTCAATGAGAGGGACATTCTGGCTCGATATAAGGCTTTAGAGACAATCATTATCAATAATGGCACAAATCTCAACAACAAACTTATGCTAGAATTGTGTTGGTAGTTTAGGATAATTTGTAAACACCCCATTTTAGCACCACCCTCCTCCTTCCCTTGTAAGTTTAGAGCTTATTTTATAAATAAAGGAAAAGGGTCTTAATTAAAAAACACCAAAAATTGGAAATTTTCATAAAAATGCAAAAAAAAAAAGGAAAAAATAAAAAATGGAAAATAATAAGATAGAATTTTTATGTAAAATAGATTTAAGAAAATATTTTTTAGAAAAAAATAATAATAAGAATTTAGAGTTGTGTTAGGTCAATGAGTATGGTTTAGTTAATTTTTTTAATTAAATTTTAGGTGATCATATAGTTTAAATATAGTTTGTTTGCAAAAGAACTAGGATACAGGCCAACGGCATATTTGGTACTACATTTAGTCTTAGCATTATAATAAAGGAAAAGTTCTTGAGTTTGAGTCTCTCTATTGGCATTTTGTGCCTTTTTCCTTTTGCAAAAACTATGATACATGTAGTGCGAATGTATTAGGTCAAATGTATTTTCGTCTAATATGCAGCATGCATACATTCGGCCATGTGGCTAACGTAGCGCCATATGGCTGACATGGCAATCCTCTTTCTTACCTTTTCCCCAAATTTTCCTTTAATTTCCATTCTAAGGTCACATGTTCAAGCCTACTTTTTTATATGATTTCTATACAAATCTACCCAAGTTCATGGTCAATTTGTATACTAAGCATGGCCCCATTTGCGTCGAGATCAAATTTAAGGACAAATTCACCTATTTCCTTATCCAAATCGAAGCTTGAAATCGAGAAAAAGTCAACATTTGAAATCTTAGCTCTTCCTTGATTCTTCGAATCTGAGTAAACTAAGCAAAAATCAAAGCTTATGTTGCATTTTTTAGGTAAGCATCAACACTTATGAATTATATTTGACCATCAATTACATCTAAATCGCATCAATTTCAATTCTTTTTATCAAAACACATTAATCTTGAAATCTTGAATTGATGTCATTTTTGAACTTTCCCTAATGAAATCAAGCTTCAAAATGTATAAATAGTCGTTTATCTCTTCGTTTCTAACACAAATCTTCACTCTCAATCTCTCTTTCTCTCATTTGAAGATGTTTCTCTCACTAAAAAACCCAACTCGTAGCCATCCACTCTCTCATTTCTCACTTCTGAAGCTCGAGACCACCACCATTAGCCTCCCTACGACCTAAGTCATCTAATGCCACCAACCCTAACATCTATTGTGAGCCCTAGCATTGTCACTAAACAAACCCCAAGCCACCGCTTTCCAAACCCTAAGCCACCGTGGGTACACCTTCATCCATTACCAACCACCATGTCTAGGCTAAAATTACCCACTCCAACCAACTCGAAACCCCACAAAACGTCAACTTGACATCCTAGCTACTATCAACAACCACCGTGCTAGGATGGTTAGCTTAGAACCCATCTCCTTAGTTCATGTGATACTGAACGTCATGTGCTCATCTATGTTGAGCCATACCAACTAATCCCTTAGAGACACTTCTCGCCTAGGATGGTCAGCTTAGAAAAGCACTACCAAGTTTATATCTAGGGTTACTAATCCCTTAAAGACATTCATGCCTAAATTGGTCAGCTTAGAAAAAGCATTATTAGGTTTTATATTGATTTCTTATTTAGGATTATTAGTCCCTTAGAGACGCTCTCACTTAGATTAGTAAGCTTAGAAAAAGCACTGCTAGGTTTCATATCGATTTCTTATTTAGGGTTACTAATCTCTTAAAAACGTTCTTACCTAAATTAGTTACCTTAGAAAAAGCACTACTAGGTTTCATATCAATTTCTCATTTAAGGTTGCTAGTTTCTTAGAGACGCTCTCATAAGTCAGCTAGCTCTCAAAGTACTACCCTCTTTTTTAAGAACCTTTTAGGGCTTTAACCAACTCATAGAGCATTACCCTTTTGCAAAACCTACTTAAGGTGTTTTAAAACCCGCTTTTGTGTCTTGATTAACTCGTAAAGCACTACCTTTCACTTTCAGCTTTCATCAACTCCTTAATGGATCAAGCCTATGATAACTAGCTATTTGTAGCACTTCGTAAGGCAGATACATCTTCAAGGCAAAAATGGTGTCTCTGTTATTTTTGTAGTAAAGTTTTATTCAAACTTTACCATAAAGAGGAACAATTGTAGACATGCCATCTTTGCTCCCTTATAAATTTAATATTTCCTAAAATTTCAAAAATTTTGAAAAAATGAAAAATTTAGGAATAATAGAATTTTTAGGAAAATAAAAGCCCTTGGTCATTTTTTGTGTCATTAGATCGCATTGAATAGGTCTTTTTTTTTTTAAGGCCAAAGCCCACACATGTAATTTAACAGTTCTAGGTCACATTAAAATTTTTATGAGATATTTGGACCCCATTTAAACTTAAATTAATTTTTCAATTAAAGGTCTTAAAATTGTTAATTTAGTTTTAGTTTGAAAATCAAATTAATTTTAACATGTGCATATGTGACTTTTTTAAGTCTGGTTAATTCAGGTTTAATTTTAGGTGTGAACTAGGTTTAATGTAGTAATTATTTAATTATTTGTTTATTTATTTAATAAAAATAAAATTTAAAAAAAAAAACTAGATATAGGGATCAAACTAGATATAAGACCAAGTCTGTATTTGTTAAGAACAGGGTTAAAAGCCTTGAAGAAAAGCCCAAGCACATGCCCAAGCCAATGTATGCACCAATTTATTTTTTGCCCAGTACCTGCACTTGCCTGGGCATGTTAGTACATGTGCAGCATATGCTTGGTGTCATGGTCTGAAGCTTTCTTTAGCACACAAATAGACCGTGCGGTGTTTACTATCCCGCCTCTATAGTAATAAGCAAGCTTAACTCACATGCAACGCTAGCCAACAAGGCCTAAACCTGTAAGCAACATAACCAAGGAAGAAAGTCAACGGATTATAAAGGACACAAGTACAAATGGAAAAAGGAATAGCACACTTTTATTAATTCCGACAGTAACACAAGGCTACAGTGTGTGTGTACGGGGTACAGTATATGTAACAGGTACCGCCGGTTGTGATCAACCAACGTGGTGAGTAAAAGTTTCAATCTAGAAGAGTACTCATACCCCCATAAACCATAAAGAGCTTTACAGACATTATTGGGCCTAGCAAGAGGAGACATTAAAACTAATGAAATGGCACCACTTTTTAAAAGTGGAAATTTCTAATAATAGTAAGGCCCTATCTACACAAAAATAAAGTCTCCCCTTATGTTACAATATGTACAAAAGAATGGCCCCTTGTTAATATAAGTATCTTACAAAAAGGGACCCTGAAATCCTCTCCCACTTAATTCTATTGACATCCTCGACAATATATACTGGAGCTTGGATCTGGTGGTAGAGGTCTTCTAGCTAACAAGGCTAATTTTCTCTCGGATAAGGGCTTTAGATCTTCTTCAGTCTCTCAACTAGTATCTTCTTCTCCTCGATCTCTCTACTTGACCAAATATTCTTTATGATCTTCTCCAGTAGAGGGATCTCTGACTTTTCGCTCTACAAGGATGTCTTCCACGGCTTGACTTAGGTTGAACTTGATCTTGACGTGTAACCGCTTTAACACATTACGAGATGGGTCTTCTATGTCTAGATAATATGGCTTCAAGACACTGACATGAAAAACTGGATGGACCTTCAACTACGCAAGAGGCTCAACCTTGTAAGCTACTCTTCCAATCTTCAATATGATAGGAACTGGACCAATGTACTTTTAGATCAATCTTCTATCCTTGTTCCTTAATGATCTAACATGTTCTAGAAGAAGCTTTATGAGGACCTAATCTCCAACATTAAACTCTTTAGGTCGACGGTTCTGATCTGCTCATTTCTCCATTCTCTTGGAAGCCTTTTCAAGGTACGCTTTTGCTACTTTCGAACTCTGCTTCCAATCCCTGGTGAACTGATAAGCTCTTGGGCATCTCCCAGTATATGGTGTTGCTACTGTGTAGGGTAACAGTGGTTGCTAACTAGTAATGATCTTTGTAGGGCTCTTGTTGGAGGAAAAGCTCCGTTGGATGTTGAAACAGAACTGGGCGATATCTAGTAAGTCAACCTAATTCTTCTGGTTGCCACTGACAAAGTGTCGAAGGTATACCTCCAGCAACCTATTAAATCTCTCTGTTTATCTATCACTTTACAGATGGTAACTAGAGGTCATGCTCAGCTTGGAGCCTAGGAGTTAAAACAACTCTGTCCAAAACTTTCCTGTAAACCTGACGTCCCTATCACTCACAATATTTTGGGGCACACCCTAGAATTTCACCACATGCTTGAAGAAAAGCTGGGCTATCTCTTTTATACTTGAACTCTTCATGGTAGGAATGAAGGTGGCATACTTAGAAAACCTGTCAACAACAACAAAAACGGATGAGTGCTCCTCCACTTTTTGGTAGGGAAGTGATAAAGTCTATGGAGACACTCTCCCATGGGTGAGAGGGTACAGGAAGTGGCTCTAAGAGGCCTGCCACCTTTTGCCTCTCAACTATGTCCTGCTGGCAGGTTAAGCAAGTTTTCGTATAAGTCATCACATCCTCCTTCATATCCGACCAATAATAGCCCTACTTCAACAAGCTCCATGTCTTCTGCCAGCCAGGATGTCCAGCCTACAAAGTATCATGGCACTCTCTCATGAGTGCCCTTCTTAAGTTGCCCGCCTTCGGGACATACAATCGGCGCCCCTTTGTGTAAATGAGGTCGCTTTCTACCTAAAATCTATACGTCTTCCCTTCTTCAACCAACTGCTCAAGATTTTTGGCCAATAGGTCTTGACCTATGTGTTGCTTGATTTGCTCTTGAATTGAAGTCGAGATTTGACTCACCGACTGGTATGCAATCTGTACTAAAGATCCTAATTCAACTCGTCTACTTAAAGCATCTGCTACCTGATTAGTCTGTCCATTGCGATACTCAATCTCCATATCAAACTCTGCAAGAAACTCTTGCCATCTTGCTTATTTAGCTGAAAGCTTCAATTGAGTCAATATATGGCTAGCAGCAGAATTGTCTATCTTCACTAGAAACTTAAATCCTAGTAAATAGTGTTTCCAGGTCCTTAGACAGTGAACAATTGCAAGTAATTCCTTCTCTTGGGCTGAGTACCTGCGCTTTGTTTAATTCAGCTTCCTACTCTCATATGCCACTGGATGAGCGTCTTACATCAACACTCCACCCAATGCAATGTCTGAGGCATCTGTATGGACTTCAAAAGGCTTAGAAATGTTAGAAAGTACGAGTACTGGCTCCTTCGTCACTACATGCTTCAACTCCTCGAAGGCACTCTGACATATCTCATCCTATGACCATGCTTGGTCTTTCTTCAATAGATTTGTGAGGGGTGTAACTTGACGAGAATATCCTTTAACAAATCTTCTGTAGTAATTTGCCAGTCCAAGGAAGGACCGCAACTCCATTACACTCTTAGGTACTGGCTATTGCCTGATTACTTCCACCCTTGCCATATCCATTCGGATCCACCCTTCTTCAACAACATGACCTAAGAAGTTGATGCGCTTTTGGGCAAAGGCACATTTCTCACGCTTCACGTACAAATGATTCTCTTGCAGCTTCTTGAAAACCATTCGTAAGTGCTTCACATGGTCTTGTAATGTCCTACTATACATAACAATGTCATCTAGATAGACGACTACAAATTTATTGAGATTTTACGAAATACATTATTCATTAAGGTACAAAATGTTGCAAGAGCATTAGTGAGACTGAAGGGCATCACCAAGAACTCATAAGCACCATATTGGGTTACACACGTCATTTTGGGCTCATCCCCCTTAGCAATGCAAACCTAATGATAGCCTAAGCGAAGATCCAGTTTTGTAAAATCCTTAGCCCCACTTAGTTGATCAAACAGATCAGCAATTAGAGGAATAGGTAATGATTCTTCACCGTCAGCTTGTTTAGAGCTCGATAGTCAATACATAATCTCAAACTCCCATCCTGCTTCTTTTGAAATAGAACAAGAGCCCCGTATGGTGCTTTTGAGGGTCGAATGAAGCCTGCCTCTAACAACTCATCCAATTACTTCTTTAATTCAGTAAGTTCAGGAGGTGACATTCTATAAGGAGCTTTGGCGGGTGGTTTGGCACCAGGAATCAACTCAATCTCATGGTCCACCGACCTTCTGGGAGGTAATTCCTTTGGGAGCTTGTTAGGCATCACATAATCATACTCCTTTAGGACTCTCTCTATTACCTCTGGTGTCCTTCTTGCATCCTCCTTCTCTATAAGGAAAGCCAGGAAAGTTGGCTCTTAATGTTTGAGCCCTCTCTTAAATTGGAGCGCTGATAACATTATAGCCCCAATATTCTTCCCTTCCTTGCCATTGTTGTTTGCCCCATTCCTCTGAACTGTCACACAGAAAGACTTTTCACCCATAAATAACAAGCAATCTATTGCGGGCATGGGAGCAACTCCGGCTTGTCTCAAGAAATCTATTCCAAGGACTATGCTAAAGTCATCCAATAGAACATTTGTGAAGTTGAGATTTCCACTCCAATCTCCAACCCTCACTTTCACTCCTCTTGCAACTCCTTGGACAAGGTAAGCCTTGGAGTTAACAGCTTTAATCTGGCTAATATCCTTAGCAAGCACTAACCCCAACCTTTCCGCCTCAGGCACATCAATGAAGTTGTGTGTAGTACCGGAGTCTACCATTATACTGGCACTCTTGCCATTGATGTTCAACTAGACATATATCAACTCATTATTATTCTTGGGCTTACGTCGCACTAAGGAACTCTTTCTAACAGCTAATAACATATGCAATGCGCTCATTTAGGGTTGATCCTCTCCATCACTCCCTAACTTATCATCTTAGCAGATACTCTTTACTTTTTGCGTCATGGCATTGAATGCTACCCTATGTGGATACTCAGCTACTTTGTGTGGGCCATTACACAAGAAACACGAGAATGAGGGCTTATTACCTCCATTGGTTGCCCTACTCTTTCCAGATTAGTGAGAGTTATAGGATTTCCTTTGACTCCCTCTAGTATTACTACTGTTGCTACTTGAACTTGAGGCTCCCCCACTCTTAGGTTTACCCGACTTGACCAACTTTCTACCCTCGTGTCCTATCAATACATTCTTCCCTTTATTGTCATAAGTGTAGTCAGTTAAGCACTCAAGTGCTACCTGTGTTGTAGCCAAGTTAGTAACTCGTTGCCTCTGTAACTCATTCCTAGCATAAGGCTTCAGTCCTTCTAAGAAATAGAGTAGCTTATCATCTTCAACCATGTTCTTAATGTCCAACATCAATGTCGAGAACTCACGGACATACTCTCTAATGTCATCACCCTGTCGAAGTTCCCTCAGCTTCTTTCGGGCATTGTACTCAACATTCTCAGAGAAAAATTGAGTCTGTAACTTAGCCTTCAACTTGACCCATGTATCTGCATGAGCGTTGCCATTTTGGATATCCTTATATTTAGTGCGCCACTATAGTTTGGCATCACCAATTAAGTACATTATAGCTATGGTGACCTGTGATCTCTCATCATTTGTCTCCACAGCAGTGAAGTACTGCTCCATATCAAATAAAAAGTTCTCCAATAACTTGGCGTCCCTTACGCTAGTGAATGCCTTGAGCTCAAGCATCTTTAGATGTCCTGCATGAGCAGGAACATGAACGGGGGCAGGGATAGGAGCATTTCCCACAGCCCGAGTCAACATAGCTACTTGTGCTCGTAGCTCTTCAATAATTTCGATTGAGGCATGAGTAATAACTTGTCTTCTCACGTCTTCTACTTGAGTCTCCAAGTGTTATCTTGCCTCATCGGTCGTTACGTGCATTTCCCCCTTAAGTGTTTGCACTATAACACCAAAATTCTCAGCCATCTTGGTCATCTGAGCATTCATCTCCTGATGATTGGCTTCAACTTCAACCACTCTTACCGACAATGCAACCAAATCATCAATCCGCTTAAACAGTACCCCGAGGATTTCCTCAAGGCTATCTAGCCTCTTGCTCACTTCCTCTTATCGTGTCATGATCGTTCCCAATGGAATAATCTAGACTCTGATACCAACTATCACGGTCCAAGGCTTTCTTTAACATACAAATAGATCGTGTGGCACTTACTATCCTGCCTCTATAGTAGTAAGCAAGCCTAACTCGCACGCAATGCTAACCAATAAGGCTTAAACCTATAAGCAACATAACCAAGGAAGAAAGCCAACAGATTATAAGGGATACAGGCACAAATGGAAAAAAGGAATAGCACACTTTTATTAATTCCGACAATAATACAAGGCTATAGTGTATGTACATGGTGTACAGTGTATGTAATAGGTGCCGCCGGTCGTGATCAACCAACGTGGTGAGTAAGAGCTTCAATCCAGAAGAGTACTCATACCCCCGTAAAGAGCTTTACGAATATTATCAGGCCTGGCAGGAGGAGACATTAAAACTGGTGAAATGGCACCACTTTCTAAAAGTGGAAATTTCTAATAATAGCAAAGGCCCTATCTACACAAAAATAAAGTCCCCCCTTATGTTACAATATGTACAAAAGAATGGCCTCTTGTTAGTATAAGTATCTTACAAAAAAGGACCTTGACACCTGGCACGAGTTTTCTATTTAGTTCTCTTGATTTCTTACTTATTCCTTAATTGTTTGCTTTATAAAACATAGCTTGGTGGCTTGTGTTTAAGCTATCTTTTCAAGTGGTTTCCACATGATTATATCCGAATTAATGGTAGAATCATATGGTATACATAGCCTATTATGAATTGAACCCAAAATCTTGTCCAAGAACAATTATTTATGGGGTCAAATTTAGAGTCAAAAACTAGAAAAAAGCTTAAATGTATGCCATTGACCCAACCTTGATTCGTGCTTCTCAATGAAAATCGAAGTTTTGATTCACCATGAATGGTAAGATTGAACTCCAGTAAACATGTTTTGACTAAAAATTATAAGTTTTTCCATTCAAATCACACATTTAATTGGATAAAAAGCTCGTACATTCAAAGCTCAAGTTTATGGTTATGAAGACTTTCCCTCCTTAATTCGAGCTCTAACACTATAAATTGGAGCTCAAATAAGCTTTCTACACATCAATCTCCTCATCCCGTACTCATTACGAGCACTCCTAAGAACTTTCTCTCTTTAGCGTGGCCTTCTCTCTCTTTAGTTTATTACGCTCTACCACCATTACTAAAGAAAACTAATATCATGGTGGAATTTCTAAAGCTCTAAGCTTCATATAGCCACTACCCACTCCCTTTGCCATATACTGTAGCCTCTTCACCAACTAATACCACTACTCACCACCACTCTATGAGTGAAACCAACCACTCCACATCACTCACCACCCTTTAAAATCCCCATATGCATTACCTTCTCACTTTAAAGTACCTATAACTACCATAACCAAATACCACCGTCGCTGTCCATCCTCCCAACACCACTAAATCATCTTCGTTCATCAAGGCACTGCCACCAATAGATTTTTGCCAATTAAAGTCTCATTAAGACGTTCTCACCCACTTAAAATATTGATTGGGGCTTGTTATACGATGTTAAGTTGCTGATGTTGCCACTCTCCTTACACGACTTAGATTTGAGCAATTAGAGCTAAACCCGATCCATAAGGCTAACCCAAATCCATGCTTGATTCCTTAACTTGCATATCCTCTAAAGACTAACCTAAGTTCGCATGCTGTTTTTTCTTGTATGCTGTTTTTTTTATCATTTATTTAATTGTTAAAAAAAAAAAACAAAAAAGAACCTTTTTCATAAGATGGGTAAAGGATATGAAGTTTTATTTTTGTGAAATAAGATAAATTTTTCTTAAAGATAATTTTTTTTCTTCTCTTCTTTCTCGTTTAGTTTTCTTTTTTTTTAAAAAAAAATTCTTTATAAAAAAATATTTTCATTGCCTAGAAATTTTTTTTTCTAAAATAAAAAAAAATAATGATGATAAACCCCTTTTAGAAATTTAAAAAAAAAAAAGAAGTGGCTCCAAATTAGGATCTTTTTTAATTTGAATTTTCTTAAAATAAAATAAATGAGTAAAAAATGTAAACCCAATCTAATATGGATCACGGACCAATCATTCGCTCCTAAGCTTAAGGACTCACCCACATGATTCACTAAGCTATCTATGAAGAGATAAACTCAGAAGAGTATTCCTATCTCTAGTTCGACTTACCAAATTACTCTACTCTCTACCTCTTCAAGGAGACTCTTGAGGTAATCGATCTGTTACTGAGTCGACCTCTTTAAAACACTAATTCATGGTTAAGTATCGAACTTGCTTGCTGCTGACCTAATACATTACCGAGTCCAAGTCGCCCTGAACCTGAGTAAACTATTCGAGGTCAACTAGACAATGGGCCATCTTTAGAACTAATCCTTTCTTAATTCAGAACATTCAAGTTACTAAGCTATTGAGCATCCGACCCCGACCCAATTTGCTTAGAACTTACTCCGTTAGGTAAACAACATCATTAGGACCATAAAATGGACAGTTGATACACTTCCCCTTTTTCTAAAATACATATTGTCCTTTTGTACTCAAATATCCCTTTTTTTGTTCAATTACAACTCTATCCTTGTAATTTATTCCTTTTTTTCTTTTCTAGTAGGAATCCTTTTTTTGTCATTTGTGTATACCTAAGACTTGCCCTAATTAGGTTATGTAAATTCTTGTAATTTGTTTTAGCTGCAACAATGAATGATCATTGAATTTCAGACATCCATTTCTTGCACAAGCTAAGTATCCTTGCTTACTCTCATTTGCTCTTATCTAGTCTACTGTAAGTGTGGATTAGTGGCGAGTGCCCTCTAGCTATACTTGTGTATAATATCAAGTGCAACCTAAGCTCGTATGAGGTATTAATACATTATTTCCATTATCGATGCACGAGGACCCATGTTCAACCTTCAACTACTATTTAGTTTTTGGACCATTTCGCGGTTCAGATCCACCCCTTTACAGTTTATATGATATTAGACATCGTGTGTTCCCTTCCTAAAGATCTGTAATATGGTAAATTTTCAAATCTAAAATAAACAATCCACTAATATTTTTAGAACGAACTACGGAAATTTGATCTTGAATAATAGATACATAAATACTTATACGTAATTACGGAGCGACTTAAAATATTAAAAAAATTATTTTTTCCTTTTCGAATTATTCTTTTTTTTTTCCCTTTCCTTTGTAAATAATTATAGTTTTATTTCTTTTACTTGTAATTATAAACTCCTTTCCTTAAGTTAGATGGGTAATTTTAAAATATAAGTTTAAATTCGGAAGGTTATAATTATACCTGCATATAGTTTAACAGGGTAGTCTCTAAACTCATGAATCTAGTTTTTTAGAAAAATTTTATTAAAAATATTTTCAAATATATAGACTAGTAGCTAAATTAAAATTGATCTACTTAATCGTTTTTAATTAAATTACCTTTTTTCATTTCTACCAGGCAGCAACTCCAAGTTTTTTTTTTTTTTTTAAATAAAGAAATCGAGTTTTCTTTAACTTTAGTGAAAGGTTTAAACTAAATAGGTACAGGGTTTAGGTTAAATTAAGTGAAAGAAAATGAAAAACCAAAAAAGTGAAAATCTAGTCTTGACATCTCCTCTTTATTTTATTCTGGTAAAATTTTTTTAGGGATAAATCTAGCACAAATACTTGAATTTTCATATTTTTTCATTTTAATATCTAAATTTTTAACTTATTTATTTTAGTAGCCCAACTTTTTAAATGAGATAAGTTCATATCTCTTTACAACATCCGTTATTATAAAATGATAGAATAATAATATAAGTACATCAATATTCATTTTATTTCTATTTTAGTGTTTAAACTTTATTTTTTATTTCATTTTGATATTTCAACTTTTTAAAATGAAATAAATAAATATTTTTTATAATGTCTGTTATAACAAAAATACTATTTTGTCTCATTTAAAAAGTTGGGATACTAAAATAAACAAATTTAATGTTTAGGTACTAAAATGAAAAAATATGAAAGTATAACTACTTTTAGTGGCTTTATCCAAAATTTTTTAGTGCCTTTCTTTTTCTTTAAACTTTTTTTTTTGTCAAAATAAAGTTGTGTTTATATATATATATATATATAATGTTTAGGTACTAAAATGAAAAAATATGAAAATACAAGTACTTCTAGTGGCTTTATCCAAAATTTTTTAGTGCCTTTCTTTTTCTTTAAACTTTTTTTTTTGTCAAAATAAAGTTGTGTTTATATATATAATAAGAGTTTTTATCACCTATAAAAATGTTTTCAAAAAAAAAATCTATAGTACCTATTCTACACTTTTCAAAAATAAATACACCAGGTTAGAACCCCTTTTATGAATTTTCTTTAATAAAATTAAATGAATAGAAACGTAAATTTGGCTGCTTAAAAAAAAAAATTGAAACATTAAAGGTTTACAAAAAATGAATTACAATAGTATGATCTTAAATAGTAAATACGTATGCACGTGAAGGAAACTATCAGTCTTCTTAAAATATGGAAATTTTCCATTTTCCCCTTTTTTGTACATAATTAGATTTTATTTTTCAATTTTTTATTTTCCATAATAAAATATAATATTTTCTCCTTTACTTGTTTAAAAAAATAAAAATAAAAATTTGTTTCCTAATAAATGGGTGTTTTAAAAAATAAATATAAATTTGAAAGGTTAAAGTGATACCGATTAGGCTATAAAAGGTTAGTCCCTGAACTTAATATTTCTTAATCTTCAAAAATCAATTTCAAAATCAATTTTTTCTCGTAGATTGGTGGCTAGGTTAGGATCAATTTACCCAATTAGTTCTAATCTAACTTTTTTCTTGACCCTAATTGAGTAGTATCTCCAAACATTTTCTAACCTTTAAAGAAAATTAGATTTTGCTTAAGCCTTGGTCGATGGTTAATATTGAATAAGTAAGGTTTAATATTAATTAAACTAAGGAAAATAAAATGAAAATTCAGGCTTTACAGTAAGGTTTATTCTAACGCTCCCACAAATCTTTTAGAAAAAATAATTGTAGTTGGCATCTTTCCTTAATCTTGAGCTTTTTAATTGACTCCTTATCATACTATGGTTCCTTATTGCCATTCACAATGTTATCATGTGCATATACAATAATTTTCGCTTATCCAACTATTTTTAGCCAATTAATTTGACAATAAAGGATTATGTTAAAGTCAGTAATACTCAACAACATAATTCTACACTTCGACAATCTAGTTTGTATACACACCATGTTACTTACTTGTTTAGCATCTTAGAGGAGAATTTTATCAAACACCTTACACACATTATGACTTACAACTATTACAAGTAACAAGTTGCATGCATTCTAACAAATCACACACCACATTTGTAATTTAATAAACAAAATAACATAAGATGCAAAAAAAAAAAAAAAAATTACGACCCATTACAAAAACCTAAGTTTTATATGAATTGGTATGGAATAACAATTTTTAATGAAAAATAAAATAGTGTAGTAAATAGAGTTAATTTAACTTACCAATGAGTGAGAATTAAAAGTTTTGAGAGTTTCTTCAGCAATTTGTTTATTAGTCACGGGTTGCTCAAGATAGTTTGAGAGTGTTTTTAGAGTGAGAGAGTACAAAATGGATATTCTAAGTAAGTTAGCAGGTTTTTATAGTGTGGAGAAGGCGCAAGCATGTCGTATGCCTTCACTTTAATGAAAGTCATATGTTATTCGCACACCTTCATTAAACAAAGGAAGGTACACTCATTATTTGCTCCTTTAGTTGGGCTAGAAACTAAGAGCATAAGGCATGTACACTTTCACTTCTAAAACTAATGAACAGGGAAGGCACTTACTTTATGTTGCAGGATAGGAGGTCCAACTCTCATAGAGTGCTTGTAGTGCTAAACCATCCTTATCATTACATATTTACTTGTATTCTAGGTAATGAGTCGACCTTCTCTTTCTTGTTTATTTAGGATTGTTTTAAGTTCATGATTCTCAAGAAGTGCACTCTAACTTTATCATAGACCCCATATATTTGGGAGACTCAACTATCTCAATTAGTTTTGACCTACTATGGCTATCATTAGAAGAGTAGCATCAGGTTTCGATCAGTCTGCTTATAGGAGATTAAGCCTGCCTTTAAAGAATACTTTACCCCATAAATAGATTACCCGTTAACGTTACTTACTACATAATACGCTTGAGTTGAAAACCCCTACTCGCCCTCAAACTCTTAGACTGTGATGTTCCCCTTACCTAAATTTATGACACTCTCATCATAAGGCCAAATTGTCACTATTACCCCAATTAAAAGATTGCTAACCCTTCTCCACTCGTTGGCAAACTCTATTTAAGATCATTTCTACTAAGACATCGAGTCTCTACAAACTTCCTCTTGCCCTTACCCATCTTTTCATCTTTTGAGATTACATATTGCTGAATTGCCTTACAGTAGGGTAATGTACTCGAGTATATTCATAAAAGATTTAGGCAGATCGAACTACAAGCCAACTTGGGATATAGCTACTCTTTACAACGATGTCCTCTCTTTGGTTACTCCTTTAAGCTTAATCCATATGAGTTAGGGTTCGCGACATAGTCATCCCTCTTACAATGATTCCATTCTCTAGTAATCATTCCTCTTAGCTTAACCCACACGAGCCTTTTCATGCCAACAAGAACTACCTACTTATTAGATACATTAGATAACATTTAGGTAGCTTGATAAAAGCTGTAACAATTAACTTTGATGCCCCTTATTACGGGATAGGATGTTCAACTCCTATAGAGTGCTCGTATAGCATTCAACTATCCTTACCATTACATGTTTACTTATATTATGGATGGTGAGCTAACTTTCTCCTTCCTATTTACCTAGGACCGTTCTAAGCTCATCTTTCTTAAGAAGTGCACTCTAACATTGTCATAAAGCCCCATATGTTTGGTAGACTCAATTATCTCAACTGGTTTTGGCCTTTCATGGCCATTATAAAAAAAGCAGCATCAGTTTCTGACCAATTTGCTCATAAAAGCTTAAACTTGCCTTCAAGAATACTTTACTGTAAGCCCCAAAGTTAAGCCAAGTAACCGTAGGATTGATCCTAGAACCCAAGGTTTAGGGCGATCGGTTAAAGGATCCGATCACACCCAAATTATAAACTATTGAAAAGAATATTAGTAAAAATGACCCCGTAAACTTAAATTTAAGAAAATAAATAGTAAAATAGGAGACTATAAAATTTTCAAATTTTAAGCACAATAACTGCTAATTACCGAAAAGGCAAAAAGTGTAATATAATAACTAATAAATTATTAGAGATAGATTATATGTATACTAAAAATTTTAGAATGACCAAAATAATATTTAGGAATGATCACGTGTACCCTACATGTATTTACGTGTAGATAAAAATACGCGTAATTACTAAAATTAGCCCAAAACTAAGCAAATAATTAAAAAATATATAAAATAATTATGGAAAAATAAGAAAAAATCAGAAGATGATAAGATGAATCAAGATAAGGTCGTGGCAGGTCCAAAGCTGCAAAATAAAAATTAGCCAATAAAAATTGAACAACTTAAAAGCCAAAAATCAAGGAATTTGGACAAAGTCTTGTCAAATCAATGCATATTAATTACAACAAATGTCTATAAATAGGGAAAAAATTTACAGAGCTCATTTGGATAGTTTGGAAAGTGAGAAAATTAGGGAGAGTCAAAAATTCGAGAGAAAATCCAGAAAATAAAAAAAATAAGAAAAACTGTGTAGTTAAGGGTTTTAAAAGGAACCCACACTAGACGGGGAGCTGGAAGTGGACGGCCATCACCACCACATGGTGGTGACAGCGCCCAGGCCGGCCGACAAGGCCACGGCGGCCCGCAGTGGCCGGAGCCACCTGAATCGGTGAATCCAAATTCCAGCCCGATTCTTGTATAATTTTGTAAAATTAGTTATTTTGCCCAGAAAATTATGAAACTTGTTATTCTGTGGTTTTATTGTATGTAGTTTGTAGGAAAAATATTATTTTGATGAAATTATATCCCGTAATATATGGCCCCTAAGAAATCGTACAAAACCGAGCACATTTCGGTTTAGAAATAAATGACCTTAGGAGTGTAGTTTCAAGCCCAAAATTTTTGTGTAGATTACTCAGATGATATAGAACAGTGCTATGAAGCCCCTTTTCAAAAATTAATTTTTGAAATTTTTAGATAATTTTTAGGTCCTAAAATGAGGCATAAAATGGGTAATTTAAGATTAATTAAGTAATTAAATTATTAATTACTGACTTAGTGAATAAGTAGATGTTTTAAGGTGTTAAGATCTGATGGAGTATGATACTTATAGCATTTAGGGTGTTAGATGTAATTATTAGGTTAATTATGTAATAAATGAGTAATAGGAAAAAAATAGTTAATTTTGTAAATTAGGGAAATTTGGAGTAAAATCTGATTTAGGATGGATTTAGACATTTTGAAATAATAATTGGTGTTTAGAGATGGTAATTAGGGTAATAGAAATATTAGAAATACATTATGTGCATAATATGCAATAATGCATAATGTGTAATTTTTGAAAATATAATAAATAGAAAATATTATAATAAAAATTGATATTTTGAGAATAATAAAAATGCACAATAAATCTGATAGGAAACTTGAATTTATGGAATTATATGAAAAATGTAAAAATTTATCACATTAGGAGTGAATTCGGTACACTAATATGGATTTAAGTGTACCGAGTAAAATAAATACTGACAAAGGGTAATGATAGTATTTAGGTTATCGGGAAATAATGTGATTAATTTCACATTATGGGTTGAAACTAATTTTTAGGGTTGGAATATAAAACGCTACTTAAAAATCGAACTAGAAACCTGGTTTAGAAATCGATGCGAAAACCGAACCTGAACCTAACCCCAAACCTAGAATAATTGTAAAAGACTTAATACCTAAATAATTAGGCATATTAAACCTTAAACAAAACCTAACAATAAGCATTATGGGATAAAACGAACCTATAACAGTTATATGAAAAGCTGAAACCACGTTCGTGTTATAGGGATAACCGGCGATAACCTGAGCAAATCGGACCTTGAGTGAGTGAGCGAGCGAGGAGTCGAGGTAAGTTGGGATTAATACGATGCTGTATTTTGGAGGCTTAAGATTATGCTTGGTTGTGCTTGTTAGATAGTTGAATGTGTGCATGTGCTTGATTATGGGTGATGCTATGATTTCTTTTGTTGCTCTGGCAAATATTGTATGAATTGTATGTAATGATTGATCACCCTAAACTGGACTTAATTAAATATACGACCAGTAATCATAATCGAACATGCATGGTAACCCATTAGGGGATTTAGGACTCTCCGGCCAAATACCGACCCCTTCGGAAGAGATAGCGTAGGATTGCAAAATGGTCCCTTCTTCATCCTCAGTCGAACTAAGTGAGAAGAGAGGAGGTTGCGGCGGGGGTGAAGACAGTGGTTCGAAGGTAGTCGCGGGAGGAGCAAGGTCTCCATTACACAAGCCTGTGTTTGGTCGTGAGCTGTTGCATTAACGGTAACTCCTCAACCCGGATTAGAGCGGGCGCAATTTCTCTAATCTCACGACGGGCCGGACAACGTCGTGCGATGGCATTTGCTTGCACATGCATTGCACTTAATAAGTGCTTGAAAACCTTGTTGTGTGTATGGTGTAGTTTTAAGTCCTCCGTCCCTACTTACTGAGCTGTAGTTGCTCACATCCCTATAGACGTCGTGCAGGTGTTGGCTAAGAAGCGGCAACCAATTACTCAGAAGCTAGCAACTGCTGGATCCTAGGGAGTGAGGAAAAACATTGAAGAATAAACACATATTTTAAGGTCTAAGTTTTTTACTTTAGAATTATTTTTCATTTCTGAATGATGTAATAACTAGGAGATATATTATAGAGGAATATTGTAAACTTAAACTGTAGTAACTGAATTATAATATATATATATATATTTCCTCACTTTTTTTTTTAGGTAAATGATTTGTTTAATTTACAAATTTTCTACTTCAAAGCGGGTTAGTCGTGGACGCCTTGTGTGGATTAGGTTTAAGATAGCGGTTGTAAGGCCAACTTCTATCTTAGGATGGTTTACACGGCGAGGGCTATTACAACTCTACCGCTTCGGGGCGTGATATTTACTCCACAAACAAACTGCCTATTGATATTACTCACTACATAATATGCCCAACTCGAACACCTTCATTCACCCTTAAGTTCTCAGACCATGATATTTCGTAAGTCTTCCCTACTTTATATCCAAAATAAGTTTTTTAGAAGCTCTGTTTTCGTAATATTTTTCCTAATAGGGCTATTGAGGAACAAAACTCTTTATGCTTACCCTTTGCCATCTTTACTTCTATCACATAGGTGGATATACTCCATACACCCCTCTCAACCATAACCTTTATCACTATTACACTTCCTTAATAAAAACTAGTAAATTATCATGTTCTCCTCACTTGACAATAAATTATAAGTCATTGTTTTATTTTGAATTTTAATTGATCAAGTAAGGATGGTTTCGTAAATTTATGTAGAGGTGAATAACTTAAAATTGATGAACCTACATTTTTCCAAGAATTTCATCCCATTTTCCATGATTGTAAGTATTATCTCTATTTAATGTATTGAAAATTCAATGCATAGTCACTATATTAGAAAATTATGGAACATTTATATCTTGTTCATTTTATTAAATGAAATAAGTCGTAATGTAATAATTGTTACTAAGGAATACAATAGAGCTTTGATGAGTTATGAATTGATATTTATCATTCATAGATATTATTGAGAGGATTATAGGGAAAAAAGAATTAATTCTAGCATTAAATAACTATTAGTAAGTCTAGAAAGTGAATAACTATCTAGAAGAGTCGCTAACTTGCTCAAATAAACACAATGATATAAACCCAAACCCCTAAGTTCTTAAGAGCGTATTACGAATTCAATTGCTAACCTCATGGCCCTAAATAACCTTATATATAAAATAAGCTATAAAAAGTAGAAATTATCAACAAGTGGTAAAAATGGTTAGTTATTGTTAGTTATTATAAAATAAAAAGTGAAGACAATAATTATAAAGTATCTACTAAGGATTAAAGATGATAAAAGTGAGAAAAGGACCACTTTACCCTTAGAAGTGAAAGTAAGTAGTAAGTAGTAAAAATAAAATCGCAAATAATAAATTAGTACTAAAGTAAAGTAAATAAATAATAAATACGGGTAAAAATTATGATAACAACCCATGGCTTCTATGTATAAGACATCATCATAACATGTCTTCAAATAAAAATAAAGGATATATTTGTTAAATAATAAAATAATTGGCTAGAATGCTAAAATACGATAAAAGTACCTATAAAACATCGTAAAATGCCCAAGAAATATTAAATCAACTTTACAAATGTTAAACAACTACTAACATATCATAAATATATCCAACAACTTGTAAGAAAAGAAAACAAAAATTTATAAAATTTAGAAATATCATAAAATGAATAAAATATGTTGATAACTTTTTCAAAAATTTACCAAAAATTATACAAGTGGTGAAAAATGTTTAAATTTTAATTGGACACATGTCTTAAGGTTAGGGACGCGTGGTAATTTTTCCATAAATTTACAATTATTGTAAAATTATTAAAAAATTAGGCAACTTCTTTAAAAATTTACTAAAATTTGTAAAATTTTAATGAGAGACGTGTAAAAAATAAGGAAAATGTGTCTAATTTTCCATGATTTTTGGACATGTGTACAATTTAATATTAATTCTTGAATCCTATAAATACCCCTATTTTAACTTCAAAAATCCACACCACTCAAGCTAACTCTCGAAAATTTGGGGGAGAATTAATGGAGCTTCTTAATATTTCTTCTAAGAGGTTATATAAGGTTGGAGTGGTGGTGATTACTCTTTAATGGTGGTTTTAACCATTTTGATGGTTTTAGTTTCAATAATTTTGAAACTTTCAATTGATATTGTTTCAAAGGAGTCATTTTGTTTGCAAATACCCTATAACCCTACCTTCTTATAGTAATTTTTCTAGAATTAATTTTGAATGTTTGGTATTTTTTTATCATTTTTTCAAGTTTCTACCTATTTTGTTAAAAATTATCTATTTTAAACAAAAATGACAAAACCTTATCTATTAATTTCCTAAAATACCTAAAATTTTTTTTAGTGTTTTCTTATATCTAATATGATATTTTGGTTCCATCCTTGATAATTGTTAAATTATTTCCTAATTTTCTTGATATTTTTGCCTAATTTTCACTTAAAATATTAACTATACAATAAAATATATAATATATAAATATTCATAAATAATAGCCATTCTTAATTATTATATATTTTAGGTTTTCCTACAATTGTATTTTACTATTTAAAGTAGCATTTTCATTAATAATATCTTATCTTAACCTTTTTACATTAATGATCCTAAAACTACGTTATGAAATATTTCTATATACATGTATATATATATACATACTATAAATAATAATTACATTCCTTATGAAAATCAAGTTTCGTTTCATGAATATTAATACTTTATTTATAAGTACATAGTGAGATACTATAGTATATAAAATAATACAAATTAAAAGTTACTAACAATACAAAGTAACTAAACTTTAAATCATAACTAATAGTGAACTTTTTATTGGATTTTAACGCAACTTGCAGGGGAATATTAGGCATCTATAATCTAGGTAAGTAGCATCTTTCATGGCAGTTCTTGTTGTGTTAACAAAAGGTAATGAGTTGTTATATTGTTTGTATGTATGCAACGAATGTGGATGTAAGAATTTTGATTGATGATCTATGTCGTTTTGCTTTAGTATATAATATTTTGATATAGTATTGATTTATTGTTTGATTGCCTAATTAATTTGACTAATGTAATGTCTAACCTTAAAATTTGTACATGCATTGCATACCTACATTTTGCACTTTTTCCATCAACGTTACTCATATGATAAGGAAATAAGAAGTTTCCTTCTTTTATTGTTATGGAACTAAATAATAAGAGAGGATGTCGTCGTTTAGGTTTAAAAGTACCAAATAGAATAGTTTGAAATCATATAAAGGGGATAAGAAAAAGTCTATTGCATATTATCGGATTGATGGGAAGTTTAGGCCCAAAAAGTAGTGGACCGTAGTAAAACTCTTCAAAACTTAGGCTAGAGTGAGGTTATTTTCTCTAGTCTCATAATGCATTGGTTAATATCATGCAGATGATATTTGATATGTTGCATCGTATCCCCCTATAAAAAGGACTTGTTTGTCTTGCTTTGTTTTATATAATGCTTATCCATTACCATTTACTAAATACGTGGTTTCGCTTATATTCTTATAGTTATTCTTTTGCAAGTTAACTCTACAAAAGCTTCAGAAGAGAGAAGTGAGTGAAGTTCAATCAATAAAAGCTAACAAACCACTTCATTAGAAAATATGAATTTTAAGGGAAAGGAAGCATAGATTAGTAGTAAGTATATTTCGTTTACACTAAATGCTGTTAGTTTAGATATAAAGCCTTGTGTATATTAATAATGTAATGATAACTTTGAGTCCTATACTATTATCAGCTATTAAGATGCATGAAGGAATTGTTATGATATTAGCATTTAGGGCGTGACACTATCGAATATATTTTGTAATAACAATTTCTTATGAATTGCTACTATAGCTCTAAAATGTATTTAAAATCGTTATAACCTATCGAGAGTAAAATTACTGCTATAGGAAGTTAAAAGATTCTTAAATTAAATTGGTAGTAATTCTTTTCACCATCGCTATCATGTATATATATTTACTTGCAAATAATACATTCGCATTGCGAGTATAAAATAATTATAATATTTTAATTTAAAATTACAATAAGGAGAAATTACAAATACTTCTCTATTAGTATTATGGAATTAAAACAATTTAATGTTATTGTAAAATAAAATATATCTATAACATTATTGAATTAATTATTATAAATCATTAGCTGATAAATGTTAAGAGTGATTAAAAAAATAATAAAGTTAATAAAAATCAAATTTTTTTTTATAAATGTTAGAACATGTTGAGAATAAATGTTAATTTTTCAATAAGATATTAATATTTCTACTGATCTTATTATGAATCCAAATAAAATTAACCAACTAAAGGGTGATAGGATTCTAATTAATGGGAAGAGGTGTGAGTGTAGAAGAGAGAGAGAGATAGTGGGAAATAAATGGTGAGATTAATGAGTACATGAGAGAGAAAAAAGGAAAGTAATGGAAAGTAAATGGAGAGATAAGTTAATGGAAAGAGAAAAATTTGATGTTTTGGAAAGTGAATAATTTAGTAAATTATCAAATTTATTTATTATTTATAATTTTATAAAAATAATTTTAATATTAATTTTTAGTTATATAATATTATATTTAAAGTTTAAATAATAAATTGTTAAGGGACAGTTATTTAACCCTTTACTTTAATAATATATATAATATATATATATATATATATAGTGGATACATGCTAGGCTAATGTCAAACATGACAATGGAGAGAAAATATAGGTTATATATATATATATAGTGGATACATGCTAGGCTAATGTCAAACATGACAATGGAGAGAAAATATAGGTTAGGTTACACCTTGTTCAGAATACACACAAGCACACGAAAACTTGACCATTGTCAAAACAACCCAACTCCAAAGCCTCTTTCAACTAAAGCCTCTCTCTCTCCCTCTCCCCCTTTTCTCTCTCTAGACTTCTCCCTTCCATTTTGATCATCATTCACATTCACACTTTAGGCTTCACCATTTTCACTTCCACTTCCACTTCTCTGGGATCTACCTCTGAAACCCTAATCCTAACCCTAACCATAATTATTGTCTTTCTGTCACTGCTACACTTCCTTACCTTGCTTCTTCTGCTTCCACTGTCTACTTCCTGATTCACTAGGTTACTCCTAACAAATGAAAGTCCCCTGCTGCTCCGTCTGCCAAGCACGGTATAACGAAGAGGAACGCGTCCCTCTACTCCTCCAATGCGGCCATGGCTTCTGCAAGGAGTGTCTTTCTCGAATGTTCTCTCAATCGGTCGATACAACTCTACCTTGTCCCCGGTGCCGCCACGTGTCGATCGTAGGCAACTCCGTACAAGCCCTTAGGAAGAATTACACGATCCTTGCTCTAATTCACTCAAATTATACTTCCGATTCAGCAAATTTCGATGTTGATTCAACCGATGATGAGGACGAAGTAGACGGAGAGGACGGTAGTGAGGACTTGCCACGTGGAGGTCCGAGTAGTAGTTCCGGATGTGGTCCAGTGATCGAGCTTGGGGCGCATCCGGAACTGAAGTTAGTTAGACGGATTGGAGAAGGAAGGAGAGCGGGAGTGGAGGTATGGGTGGCAGTTTTGGGAGGTGGTGGTGGTGGGGGGAAGAGGCGGTGTCGGCACAGGGTTGCAGTGAAGAAGGTCGCGGTAGGGAAGGAGATTTCGAAGGATGTGGAGTGGATGATGGGGGAACTGGAGAGTTTGAGGAGGATGTCAATGTGGTGTAGAAATGTGTGTACTTTTCATGGAGTTCTAAGGAATGAAGAGGGAAGTTTGTGTCTTGTTATGGATAGGTGTTACGGTTCAGTTCAGTCTGAGATGCAGCGTAAAGGGAGGCTCACTCTTGAGCAAATCTTGAGGTTTTAGTCCTCTGACAAAACTTACATCACCTGTCAATCACTATTTGTTTAATTGAGTGAAATGTTCTCTTTTTGTTGACTATAATAGAGTACAATGTTGTTTTTGAATTTGTGGCCATTTGGTTTGAAGAGATTGCATATCTAGCTGTAGACATGTGAGCCTGTCGATGCTCTTAGCGTACCGAGTATGAATTTGGTTGTCTGAATTTTGGTGAGTTTTGTATGTTGTTGGATGGTAGTAGTTGATGAGTATCACCATGGTGTGAGCATTAGGACATTGAAGTGCATGTGCAGGTTGTCCATTGAAGTTCATAGTTGTTGGTGGTTCTAGTCTACGTGACAATCAATTTTGTTGCTTTATGTTGGGTAGCTATGCATTGTCATCTAATATAATGCGATTTCTATTTTGTTATGAATAGGAAGAATTTATGGACCAGAGAACTTGGGGTTATCCATCCATTTGATTTGCATCAAAGATCATGAAGCAATTCTGTAACTTGTCTAGGCTTTGTACAAAAGTATGTTTGACTAAAATTTTCCCCTGTCCTGCCTTCTCATTCCAGTAGTCCTCTTTACTTTTCTACATTCTTTAATATTGGTATGAAGATTGTTTCAGAATTCATATTTTTAAACTTTTTTTTTTAAAGTAATCCTTGTGACATTTTGTTATTTAATTGTGAAGGTTGCTTAGGGCCTATTGAGAAAATACGACATAAAATGTTGAAACAAGACAATGTTTAAGGAACATCCAAATAGAATCACTAATTCTGTGGTGGACAGGGGTCTAGACACAAGCTAGATATTATAGGAAGGCGAAATTAAAACTAATTTGTACTCTGAAAAATTTTCCCAAAATTTTTTGGGTGAAAGTTTAAAAAAGTTTATAAAACTAGGGGCGCTGGCATTGAAGCCCTTGCCTTGACTGGATTTGCCACTAATAACCATGCAGATGAATCACTATGCAATTGAGTGCACTTCTTTACACTAAAACACCTATTTTTATCTGTCTGTCGGATTAATCATTGATTCCTTACTGGAAACAAGAAAAGCTAGAATAAAACATTTGTTTTTCTATTTCTTGGTGTTTACAATAGCTCAGCAGTATATAATTACCTTTTTCCCTTGTCCTTTATTTTTGTTAGTTTGTTCTTTTCATTGTTAATGATGTGTATCCATCTTATCTATATTAAGCTTGTAATTTGCCTGTTCTGTGAAGTTCTTCTAAATAATTTTCTGACTGCATCCAATTCTCATTATTTTCCACAAACTTTTTTTTGGGTTGAAGTTTTGGTTTCACTTGAGTGTAGCTGCTTCCAGATCTTGCACATGAACAACTTTTAAAAAGTGTAGTCTTCTGTTGTGTGTATGTTTGACTTGAACTTACATGCAATCATGCTGTAGGGAGAATTTGGAACAGCTGGACAATATAGAGATTGCCATGCAAATGTTGTCTTTGCTTTAGGGAATTTTGTCCATTTATAGTCGAATGAGATATTAGAACTTCAAACTATAATTTTGGGACTGCAATATTGTGTTCTTCATAATCTCTTGCCCATGGAGGTTAGAAGGTCTAAACTAATTCACATTTGGTATCTACTTGGTTGACATCATTGAGTTCAAGACGGGATATTCAAACTCACCTATAGCTAACAAGAAGTTTAGCTTACTGGCAATTCCAAAATCTCTTATATGTTAGGGAAGATATAAAGTTGCAATTGACAAGAAATTAAAGTTTGTTATGAAAAGTTCATTAGATAGGATTAGTGGGGGTATATCTGAATTAGATAAATGTTGGTTTTCCTCTATTTGTTTATGAACAAATTTTTTTTCCCTCCCTTCTATTTGATAAATGCAACTAAGGAGTTTCAGAGTTTATCTTCAGCTGGCGCTTTAGGTTTTGAGGGGGCAAAAAGAGCTCTAAATGGATGTTTTGGAAGTTAACTGGAATGATTCAAGTTCTATAGCTCTGAATAGACTTGATTGCCTTGGTATGAAAGTGAGGTTGGTTTTGGCAACTCTCATTAGCTTAGAGGGTAGCAAGCTGATCAAAGCATTTTTTGGTGCTCTTGGGTTAAGCATGTGGTTTCTACAATGTGTTTGATAACTGAAGGGGAAAAAATGAGTGGGAAGGGGTGGATACGGCGAGACGTGCTGGGAAAACTAGAAAAATACAACTTTAATTTTTTGTTTGGATATATATGATGGAAGTGAGGTGGATTTTTTTTTTTTTCATTCTTGGTTGGCATTGTACAAGGTAGATGAAGGGAACTAAAGTTTTTCCCACTTTCACCTTTGATTGCGAAGGTTGGGAGAAAGAGCGAAAGCGAGAAAGATGGAGGGATTGTTATCCATCGGAAATCGATAGGAATTCCCTGGGGATGGATTGCCTTCTAATAAATGTTCTGTCTTTCATTATTAACATCCAATCCCATGATAATAAGAAAAATGTGCATTAAGGGGAGGATGATAAAGTGAAGCGGCTAATCTAGTGGATATAGTTGATTGACTAGCTTAGAACTACAAAAGTATTCATTCATTTGATAGAATATGAGGTCCTTTGAAGAGTATTCCCTAATTTCCTGAGAAATTTATATGGTTTATATTCTTTCAGGTAGATTGTTGTGATTGGGTTTGTTTTGCCATGATCAGTCGTGAGGGGACAGGTCTCATAGTTAACTTTTTCTGCAATGTATGCTTTAGCTGGGGATTCTGACTTCTTGATTAATCAAGTAATTATGTGGGGAGATTTTGTGTTAATGAGGGACATTCCTTTTTCCAGTGACATGCAGGATTGGGAACTTGAATCGTTTTGGGAGCTCCTTGACTTTTGTATGGGCTGCACAATTATAATGGATATGGTGGATAGAGCCAATCTTACTCTTTCGGGAGTCATAAAATCCTACTATAGTTTTCTCTCCATGTTTCGGAAACTTTCCTGAATATTTTTTTTGGAGATTTCTATCATTTTTAAAGGTATCTTTCTTCAATGTGAGATTTGTTAGAAAAGTATCTTATTGTAGCATATGGATTACAGTTGTCTAAGCATTACTGGGAAGACTTTCCTGTATTAAGGGCAAATCCTACTTCCTTTTGTTCTTCCCTTTGCATTTGTCTGGATTTGTTCATATTGTTTTATCAATTTTCAGCCTCTTGCTGACTTAATACATGACATCTTATATAAATAAATTTTGTTCAGTATTAAGTCCCTTCCATTTAACCCTTCAATGATTCCCTTCCCCTCCCCAAACCCCCAAAAAGAAGAACCTCACCCCCACTCTTAAGTAAGCTGTCATTTGAGATCGAACTTAAACCATGACTAAGAGCATAGAAATTTTGTCACTATATGTAGAGGCTCTTCAATAATATATGTTTCTATTAAAAAAAAAAAAGGTGTGTGCCTCTTACCAAAAAGAAAATATTCTGCCATTGTTCTTCCATTGTAACCTTGCAAAAAGCACAGCTCTCTTACACTCTTGGTTAAACTGCTCTTGGGACCATAATGTTCTCTTTCTTCCAATTTGAAACCTCTGGTTTTTGATTCAATTTATGTAGTCACACAAGTATTAGAAAGGTATTTACTTAAGAGACTTATAGCGTGGCATGCATAGAAATTCCTTTCGGTTCAAGATGCATTCTTCTTCGTGGTTAATCAGTCAATGGGAAATTGGTTTGCTAAAGAGCTTCTCTATCCTTTTCAGCTTACTCCTTGATGTTAGAATAGATGGAAATAGAGGAGATAAGGTGGATTGCACAAACAAGATCGAGGGCTCTTCAAATAAGTAAATTCAAATTTTGAAGACAATCTAAAAGTCTTTGCAATTTCTGCAAATGTTTCTTTTTACATGGGAGTCCTGGGTAGCCTAAGATACTTGTCTATGAGCATGGGCCATCAAAGTTGAACTTCAGGTGCGGATTAATGAATGAAAAGATTGAAAATGCCACCTTGTATTTTGTTTGGGAGATGCACATGTGGACTTAATTTGGGTAGTGGAACTATGTGGTAAATGTAAAGAAGAGGCATTTTGCACCCAATGGTGAAGGATATAAACCAAGATTTCCAGATGGATGGGATTGGATATTATTACATCTTCAAATGCTTTAAATGGAAAAATTCGTCCCATAAAAAGGAAACAATTTGAAGTGATTGTAAATTATGGGAAATGAACAGGAGGATTTTTGAAAAATAGACCATGATATCTTCACTTCAGAGAAATTATTTTTTAATTGTTTGTGTCATTTTTAAAAGAATTACAAAATTGAGGAAGATGCATTGTCATAACACACTCAAAGCGTAGAGGATTCAATCTGCTTGCTTGTCTTTTAAAGGTATTTCTTCAAAAGTTATCTGGAGATGACCTTTACAGAAGCTAAAAGAACTATTTTGTCGCTTGACATTTTATTCATTTCTCTTGGTCATTAGATCCAACATTATTTGGGATGTGGCATAAAATAGAAGATCATAGCGAGTACATGTGTTTTTTTCCTCAGTTATTCTAAATCTTGAATATGTGCTTTGGGTTTCTACAGATAGATAGATTGATATTGATTGATAGATAGATATACTACCAGGATCTAATATCATGTAATCCGATCCTCAATCAAGTCCAAGCCCCAGTATTCTTATGTTGCCTGGTTCTTGTAATGAAAATAGATGTGCATTTTACCTCCAGTAGTTTATCACATCTGCTCTTATAAATTTTTGTATATGTATGTGCGTGCAAATCTACAACTTTATTTATAACTTCAGTATAAGTTCTCAGTGGGTTGATGCACTTTAATTGTATCTCCATCAGTATGTTGGGGAGTATAAAAGATCATTATGAGATGGCTCAAGTGTTTATAACCTGTACATTTGAGACAAGTTGGTTCGAATTCAAACTACATATGGATGATTAAACTTACACTGCTATCAATTCCTTAAATGCATACAGGGTGATAATGAGTTTCATAGTCTCCATAACTGCCAAATATTGCTAGTTCTTTGCCCTCCTTCTCCTGTAAGTCAGGAAGAATTAGGGCTTTGATTCTGGACTTGTGTCTGAGAATACAAGAGTTCTGCAACTAGACCACAAGGTTAGTGGCTATGCCTTTGATGCTATCTTATTCAAGATTGCCAAAATAGTTTGATTGCTTTAACCTTGAAGGGCACCTTAGCTTTTGAACAAGGTGATTAAGAGCAAATTATTTTATCCTCATAATGTCTGACAAATAAATCAACTTGAGCTATCTATAATCCAAATTGCCTGTTTGTAGCAAGTAGAAACCAAATAATATCCAAGTCTTGATTTGGAAATATAGTAAAAAAGGATGCTAAGTTAATGAAAGTAAGTTGTCTATTTCTCTCTTTTCTCAACCTGTGGAGAAATGAAAAATGTTATCCAACTTGGTTTAGCCAAGCTAAGCTGATGTTGGCTGAGTAAAAGAGAGAATTTTTGAGACACATGGGAAAGGTTACAGGGAGATGTTTATCATGGTAGAGGTGGCTTTTTAACTTTAAATTAGAAGGAACTTTTAAAAAGGGTTATATTTATTGTCAAAGTTATTAAAATATGTTAATGGGATGCATTATGCCCCTATTTGAGTTTCTTTTTTAATTTCAATGTGCTATCCTTCCTTTTCACAATCAGGAATAATTTACTGTGTATAATATATGTACCTTCTGATTTGAGGAAGATTGTATTGGAATGAGATAAAATATTTTTGGTCCATACAAGTTTGATGTGAGGCATTTTTATTTGGTTGAAGTAGAAATGCTGCCATTTTCCCAGTTGCATATTAACTTTAGTCCTAATTATTGTCTTTTTAGAACTCTTAATTTGACATATAGTTTCCTCTAATTGTAGGTATGGGGCTGATATCGCTCGGGGTGTGGCTGAACTCCATGCAGCAGGAATTGTTTGCATGAATTTAAAACCCTCAAATCTTCTTTTAGATGCCAGTGGCCATGCAGTGGTTTCAGACTATAAAATTGCCTCAATACTGAAGAAACCTGACTGCCGGAAAGCTCACACAGGGTGCGATTCTTCTAGAGTCCATTCTTGTATGGAATGTACAATGTTGAGTCCACAGTATGCTGCTCCGGAAGCATGGGAACCGGTCAAGAAGGCACTCAAGTTCTGGGATGATGCCATTGGTATATCAGCAGAATCAGATGCTTGGAGCTTTGGTTGCACACTGGTGGAAATGTGCACTGGCTCTGCCCCGTATGTAGAATCCACTCACATTCATTGCATCAATTATCCTTATAATACTCCTGTCCTTTTCTCTTAGTAATTCAAAGTTTTTGAACAACACTGTTCTGCAGATGGGCTGCTCTTAGTGCAGAGGAGATCTATAGGGCTGTTGTTAAGGCTGGGAGATTGCCTCCACAGTATACTAGTGTTGTAGGTGTTGGAATACCCAGAGACTTGTGGAACATGATTGGTGATTGTCTGCAGTTTAAGGCTTCAAGAAGACCAAGCTTTAATTCAATGTTAACAATATTTTTGCGGCATTTGCAGAAAATACCTCATAGTCCACCAGCAAGCCCTGAAAAGTAAGAGCAATTTACTCTTTGCTTCAGTCTTTGTTTCTTTAAGAGGTACTGTAACATTTATTCGGTGGCATCTGGATGCAATGGCAATCTTCCATGATAGAGCTCTGGTGGTGTTTTTGTTTGACTTCCTGTTGGTTGGGCAGAGTTACTTGTCCTGTGCAGATAATCAAGTTAGTTGACTCACTAATATGATTTACACGATCCACAGTGACTTTAGCGGATGCCCTGGATCTAATGCAATACAACAGTTACCGGCATCCATCTCAGAGGTTGTTCAAGATTACAGAGTCCTCCTGCATAGACTTGTATCTGAGGGCAATGTCATTGGTGTCAGGTTGGTCTTCTGGGGACTTCCTGTAATTTTTGCCAGGAATGACTTAAAATGTACATCTTTTGACTTTTTATAGTTCCTGCTCATATATAGGGATCTGCTTGAAAAGGCTGCATTGGGAAAGATTAATACTTCAATTTCCATGCTTTTACAAGCACAAAATACCGATGGTCAGACTGCCCTTCACTTGGCCTGTAGGCGCGGAAGTGCCAAACTTGTTGAGGCGATTCTGGAACATGAAGAGGCAAACGTGGATGTTTTGAATAAAGATGGAGACCCTCCTCTTGTTTTTGCTCTGGCAGCTGGGTCCCCAGAATGTGTCCGCGTTCTCCTTAGCAGATCTGCAAACGTTAATTCTGGGTTGCGTGATGGCTTTGGTCCCTCGGTTGCCCATGTATGTGCTTACCATGGCCAACCTGATTGCATGCGCGTAAGTCTCCACTTAGTTGAGATTTACTTTCTACACCTATTGGGACTTTGAAAATCTAATTCTTTCAGGTTTGCCATTTTCTCCATTAAAGGAATTGCTATTGGCTGGAGCTGATCCTAATGTGGTCGATGATGAGAAAGAGTCTGTGCTTCACCGAGCTGTCTCGAAGAGATATACTGATTGTGCTGTTGTTATTTTGGAACATGGAGGCTGTCCATCAATGTCCATCTTTAATTCCAAAAATGAGACGTAAGGATTTGCCTCTTTCACCTCCCTTGTTTTGCAGTAGTTCAATTATTGGTCATGTTCAGTTGGAATATTGCAGTATGTAGTGTGTGATGTGCTTCTGCATCATGTACATGCTTGTACCATTTTGTGTGTGTGCTCATTTTGTCTGCAGAATATTATTTCATCACATGATAGTAATGGATATCTATGGTCAAGGATGCACTGATGAATTCCATATTAAAGTCCACACCAAGCAATTGACTTCTGTGTTAATGTAGTCATGTATTGATCGACTGTTTTGCTATTCTTGATTGGATTCATTTCTGTTTCTAAATTTTCTAAAATTTTCAGAGAATGATGCGTGCTTTCAGTAAATGATGAGTTTTTCTTTTTTCTTTTTGTTTGCCGCCGCTGCCCCCCCCCCCCCCCCCATTTTACAACTCCATTTTACCATCGAGTCTATATATATTTTTTGGGGAGAGCAGGTCTGTCTGATACTGCATCAGTTCTTTGCTGTTGAATTGCTGTAATAATACTGAATATATTGAAAACAAAGTTGAGAGCTTTTTCTTGCATTTTCTTTCTTATGAGTAGGTGAGCATCTAGTCTTTCAGTTTGATCCATATTCCGCTCTATTGATGAAATTTATTTCACTTGTAAAGTTGATGAATATGTACCATGGAACTTTCTGAAGTTATGAATTCTTTTGCTCTTTTAACCATCTGATGAAGTCTTTTAGAGGTTTGATACTCATGGTATCATATAAGTATGCATGGATTCAAGAGTACTGAATAAATCAATATCTGGTTACGATCACTGAAAAATCTCCAAAAGTTCTGGTAACGAGATTTGATTTATGGAGTTTTGAGAGCATTGAATGAATCAATATTTCAGTTGGAATCCTTCACTGTCAGGAGTTAGGAATTACAACATCCTTAAGTGTTATTTTTTTTCTGCTCACTCTTTGGATCATTATTCGGTTCTGGTATTTATTTCAATATAATTTGCTTTTACACATGTACTTGCACAACTCATTGTTTTCCCTTTGGCTTTTATAACAATCTTATATAGAAATCCGCATGGAATAATAAATTAAAATCTTTTGGTTAAGTACATAACAAGATCTTAAAGATGAAGTGATAGGTTTCTTAACTCATTTTGGCCAAAGGGTTTGGCTTAGTAATTAGAGCCTAAAAGCTCTCTTGACAAACTGTATGGATTTCTGGTTCAAATTTCACCAAGAACGTTTTGGGGCTGCCTTTAGATTGCTAGTTATACCTAACCAGTGCATGGGTCTTATAGGATTGTTCATGTGCTTGGAAGTGGCTGATTCAGTTATGGTTTGTCCTACTATTGACCATTTATAGAAGGGATCCGTAACCTGGCAATTGAAAATTCTCCATAAATCAACTTATAATTTATTGGTTATACTTGCCAAGGGGGGTAAAGAATTGGACTATTAAAACTATGCCTTAGGATGAGAATCTCAGACAGCACTGGAAAATAACATGCCAGAATCTGGTATTGTTGAGCCCTGGGAAAATAGTCTTTGATTTCTAGCCATGGAGAGCCTCTTCTGGTATTTCTCCCGATCTCTTTCTACTTTAGTTGTGATAACAGTGTGTGGCTGGATGCAGGGAAGGCTATAGTGTTTCCATTTATCGTTTTTTTTTTGGGGGACATCTTGCAAAGTTTTTTCTGGGAAGATGTCCAATAGTAGCTTGTGCTTAAGTCTTTTCTATAATTATTCCTTCTACACCGTTATTTCTATTTATTTTTCCTTTTGGGAATTCTTGCAGAGAGAGAATGTAGCTTGGACAATGTCAAATAGGAGCTTGTTCTTAAGTCTTTTCTGGAGTTATTGCTTCTTTATCCTTAATGATAGTTTAAGCATTTAATGTGGTGCTTTTGAAATCAGCAAAGAAGTGTGGTGCTTTTATTTATTTATTTTAATTTTTTGCTTGCAATTGAAGTACCGGTTGCTTTTTCCTTATGTTTAACATTACTTGCACCTACCCTTGGGTGAGTGAAGACATGCAATTCACAACTGGTTCATACTTTTCTTTTAGAAATTGGTGAAAGATACTTTCAGTTAGCCTTGTTGTCCAGTGATGGAGTATTTGTTCTCTTAGTCAAAATGGTCCAACTTACTTGCCATAAACAAAATCAATTGAAAATGTATGATTTCATGGCCCTATTAGCATTTACTTTGTCCAACACGTGCTTTGGTATTGTTCATTTCATGTTTGTTTACCTTCCTCTTTGACATGGCTGCCTTCTTGTATGTTTAGGCCATTGCACCTGTGTGTCACTACATACAATGTCACTGTGGTGAGGCGGTGGGTAGAAGTTGCTTCCCATGAAGATATAGCCAATGCAATTGACATGTCAAGTGAAGATGGAACTGCTGTGTGCATGGCCGCTGCATTGAAGAAAGGCCATGAAAGTGGTAATTCTAGAAATTGTAGAATGTTCCTTGTTGAAATTTAAATTAAAAAAAAAAAAAATTCTGAAGTCACATTTTATGATAACTCCTTTTTCTTGGAGGAAAAACAAATTCTCTATTAATTTAAAAGATGGTAGTTGCCAAAGCATAAAACCCTATGTTGTTTTATAAGTTTAAGCTTTTAGATTAGTTGGTTGAGGAGCTAAACTTATTATCATATCAGAGTAGGAGTTCCTGATCTAATTCCCTAGATTGTCATTTTCTCCTGGTTCAATTTTTTACATGTGATGGACCTTGGTCACTGTCCAAAAGCCACTCGACAGGGGGTGTAAAAGTATGAAATTAAAGCTTACACCTATCTATAGACCTAAACTTTTAGATCAGTTGGTTGAGAAGATGAACTGGATTTACTTTGTGCATACATTGAGCTAGATGTATAAAACTGAATTAATGATGCATTCCTCCTCCTACTGTGTATGACTGTATTACCATAGTTGGGTATTTCTGATTGGAACGGTTGCTTTGAAACTTTAATATTAGTCCAAGATGAGATGCCGTGTAAGATACCTTGTTAGAGTGAAAATTGAAGGAATGGCAGTGAAACACTTGAAATCTATCAATGATGGGGTATCTAATGTGGGACTGCATATGTGAACTGATGCTAGTTAAGCACAGTTCCAAATAGTTGCAATCTTATTGTTAGTGGGAAAAATTGGTTGTCTGTTTGTGTCAAGACTCTAAGAGTTTGCTTTTCTGTTTTAAACACAGAGGGTAGACAGCTTGTACAGATGTTGCTTGCTGCTGGAGCAGACCCAACTGCCCTAGATTCTTCTAGGCAAACGGTTCTACATAGAGCTATATTGGCTGATGATGTGGAGTTGGTTAAGGTCTGATAGCTATTCTGATCCAAGAGCTTAATATTTTGTTTCCTCCTTTCTGTTGCTAAGAAGACTGATATATTAATTATTATATGTGTTTACTTCGAGTAGATTATTCTAGATGCTGGTGTGGATGTGAATATACGAAATCTGCACAATATGACACCTCTTCATGTAGCCTTGGCCAGTGGGGCAAAATCATGTGTGGGCTTGTTATTATACTCTGGGGCAAATTATAACCTGCAGGTATTTTTCTTCATCAGTGGATTTACTATCTTCCCAGTGTTTAATTTGTACCTTAGGTAGAATTCAGGTCTGCGAACTTGCTTGGTAGTTTCATATTTCCAATGAAGATCACTCCAGATCAATTACTTTCAGTTTTCTAGACCAAATGAAAGAGTCTCTTTACTTTCTTTTAATGCAACTACTGAAATTACTGAAGAAAAAGAAACAATCTATTTACCTTTTGATTTTTTTTGTTTGCCATACCATTTAAATTTATTTACTGTGCTTTTTGTCATTAAGAAGAAATTATAAGTTGCCTCACAAGGGATGTGTAATGGAGGGGACTGATGATCGGCTTGTTAAGGCCTAGGTTTGGTTTTTCAATATGCTGAAATCGCACTGAACTTTGGAGGCTGGACTGTGTAGCTCTCCTTGGGTTTTGTCAAGGAGCCTGGGTAAAATGGTCCTGCCTTTCCTAGGTTTGCTGAGTTCAGCAAATAAAAAGAAACATAAATTTACATGGAGCCATTGAGAGTACTTTGATTCTTTCTGGTATGTGATTTGATTTTGTTTACAATGATGTTTATATGGTTTGTGTAATATTATAAAATGACAATTGGCATTGATATTGAACAGCTGCAACTTTAGAGTTCTTGTATACTGTTGTTTACTTAATCTGTGTAGTCAGTCTATTAGCTCTTCAGTTCAATTATCATATTCTGGTTGATTTTAGGATGATGAAGGTGACAATGCATTTCATATAGCTGCTGAATATGCAAAAACTATACGAGAAAATCTTGATTGGCTCATTTTTATGCTGAGGAGTCCGGAGGCAGCTGTTGAAGCTAGAAATCAAAGGCAAGTGCCGGTTTGGAAGTACTTGACTTTTTCAATGTCACTTAAAAAAAAAAAAAAAAAAAGAAAGATTATCCAGCTTCATTTGACCATTGATTTATTTATTTATTTTTTAATATATGTTTATTAATTTCTTTTGGGAGTGTAAGTCTTTTCTCTTTTTACTCGTTTGGAAATTTTAATCTTTTCTCATTTTTGTCAAACTGTTACAAATCCTGTATATGTTTCTCAAGTCCTTGACGATATATTGTCTGCTGGTTTTATGTCAGTGGTAAGACTCTGCGTGACTTCTTGGAGGCCCTTCCTCGAGAATGGATTTCGGAGGATCTGATGGAAGCTTTAATGAACAGGGGGGTTTATCTTTCTCCTACAATGTAAGAACTGAGTTCTGTAATGTTGATTTTTGGATCATTATAAGCTATTTCTGTCACAAGAAATGTTTTTATTTTTCTTGAAATTATCTTAGTTATGGAGTGGGAGACTGGGTGAAATTCAAAAGAAGTGTTGTGAATCCTAAATATGGATGGCAAGGTGCAAATCATTGGAGTGTCGGCTTTGTTCAGAGTGTTCCAGATAGAGACAACCTTATTGTGTCATTTTGCTCTGGAGAAGCTCATGTATTGGCTAGTGAAGTTATAAAAGTGATTCCCTTGGACAGAGGACAGCATGTCAAACTCAAAGCAGATGTTAAAGAGCCCAGGTATGATCCTGCAGATGAGCTAGTAGTATAATATTTTTAGAATGTGTTTTGCATCAATTTGTTTTTCTTTTCTTTCTTTTTTCTTTTAAATAAACATTAATTATCCTTTTCAGATAACGATTTATCTGACATTTTCTTGTGATGGACTTGCAAGAGTGGCTTTTTATTCCTTTCTGCTTTTGTATTATTTTGAGGAAACAATAGTACGCTGTGTCTGATTGATAATTCTAATGCTCTATGCTGGCCTAAAGCATTTAGCTGTGCATGATCAGGAACTTATGTCATGTGATGAAATATGCATTATTTTTTAATAGAGTTGCTTTCTATTGTGTAGTTAGACAACTTAGCAACTTTTAGATGTTTCATGGATTATATTACTTCTTTACTAACCCTCTCCGCATCTGACAGAGTAGCTAATAATCATTCATACCCATATGTAGCCAAAATTGAAAAATTGTTATCCTCATGGATGCCCCAAGTACTAAATTCTTCAATTGAGTGCTGCTCCCTGGAAGAAGCGATATTGTCCCTTCTATTGAGTAGCCATCATTTTACTTTGTGCTATGTAATGGTTGGACCATTTGCCTGTAGTATTGAGATATTGATGCTTATTTCACTTCACATTGTAGCGAGCTGTGGATTAAACACTATTAAACGGGGGAGGTGCTTGTGGTTGAAAATCATTAATTGTAGATCCATTAATCAAGTTTGTGAATATGTTTCTGTAGTCTTAGCCTCTCTTTGGATAACTAGGATTCTCTTGAGTTCAGTGATTGATTTTTGGCTTGGATGGTCATGAAGTTGCTTGAAAGTTTGCTCTTTAAGCAAGATGTGTCCACAGAGAATTCATGTTAGTTGTGCTTCACATTTCCTTCAGAGACTGATATTAAATCTTGTTTAATACAGGTTTGGGTGGCGTGAGCAGTCAGCAGACAGCATTGGAACTGTTTTATGTGTTGATGATGATGGCATTCTGCGTGTTGGTTTTCCTGGAGCATCCAGAGGATGGAAGGCTGACCCTGCTGAAATGGAAAGGGTTGAAGAGTTCAAAGTTGGAGATTGGGTCCGCATTCGGCCTACTCTTACAACATCAAAGCATGGCTTGGGGTCGGTCACTCCTGGCAGCATTGGCATTGTCCACTGTATAAGACCTGACAGTAGCTTGTTGCTGGAGTTGAGCTACCTTACAACTCGCTGCCCTTTTGAGCCAGAGGAGTTGGAGCATGTCGAACCTTTTAAGGCAGGAAAATCATCTTTCATTTGAATCAATCCCTCACTCTTTTGCCTTAATGTAGTGGATGCTGTTTCTAAAGTTCTAATGAAGTGTAATTTTCTTTCTTTGCAGATTGGTGATCGTGTTTGTGTGAAGCGATCTGTTGCAGAACCCAGGTATGCTTGGGGTGGCGAGACACACCACAGTGTTGGGAAAATTAGTGAAATACAAATTGATGGTCTCCTTCTAATTGAAATACCATCCCGTGCTACACTATGGCGAGCCGATCCTTCTGACATGGAAAGGGTGGAGGACTTTAAGGTAGTATATAGTCTTTCAGTTTCTTTCATTCTTCAGGGAAATATTTCTCGGGATATGTTAAATTGTGAAGTTTTTTCTTATTTTCCTTTTTTAATTTTTGTGAAGGTTGGGGATTGGGTCAGAGTGAAAGCTTCTGTTTCTTCACCAAAGTATGGATGGGAGGATATAACTCGTAACAGTATGGGGATAATTCATAGTTTGGAGGAAGATGGTGACATGGGTGTTGCCTTCTGCTTTAGGAGCAGGCCTTTTTGTTGTTCAGTAACAGATATGGAGAAGATTCCACCTTTTGAAGTGGGACAAGAGATTCATATTAAGCCATCTGTTAATCAACCACGGGTTGGGTGGTCAAATGAAACCCCTGCAACTGTTGGAAAAATTGCTAGAATTGACATGGATGGAACCTTGAATGTAAGTGTTATATCTCCCATTTTTCCAGTTAGATAAACTGATCTTGGCAACCACTATACATATTATTTAAATTTATGCTAACAAGAGCTTTTCTTTTGTCATCCCTTTGAGTTGAAGACTTCCCCTGCTCATGTAATGATATGTCACCCACATTTTATTCATATGTATACTTCTCTCACTGGATTTGTCTTTGCTTTTGGACATCCATTTGATCATTGTAAATCTGGTGTAGGTTAAAGTGGCTGGAAGGCATAGCTTGTGGAAGGTTTCTCCTGGAGATGCTGAACAGCTTGCAGGATTTGAAGTTGGTGATTGGGTCCGATCAAAACCTAGTCTTGGGCCTAGACCAAGCTATGAATGGAATAGTATTGCAAAGGAGAGTCTTGCAGTGGTACATAGTGTGCAGGACAGTGGTTACCTTGAAATTGCCTGCTGTTCTGGCAAAGGGAGGGGGTATACTCATTACACAGATGTTGAAAAGGTTCCAGGCTTTAAAATTGGTCAGCATGTTCGGTTTCGAAGTGGGATAATTCAGCCAAGACAGGGTTGGAGAGGAGCCCGGCCTGATTCACGAGGGGTTATTACCCGTGTTCATGCAGATGGGGAACTTGTAGTGGCATTCAATGGTTTGCCTAATTTATGGAGAGGTGATCCTGCTGATCTTGAGATAGAACCGATATTTGAAGTAGGAGAGTGGGTGAGGCTTAAGGAAAATGCAAGTATCTGGAAATCCATTGGACCGGGTAGTATTGGGATTGTACAAGGTTTGGGTTATGAAGGAGATGAAACAGAGGGAAGCACATTTGTTGGGTTTTGTGGGGAGCAGGATAGATGGGTTGGCCCTACTTCTCATCTTGAAAGAGTGGAGAGGCTCATGGTTGGGCAGAAGGTGAAGGTAAAGCCTTCTGTAAAGCAGCCAAGATTTGGATGGTCAGGGCACAGCCATTCTAGTGTTGGGACCATTTCAGCAATTGATGCTGATGGTAAGCTCAGAATATATACTCCAGTAGGCTCAAAAGCTTGGATGCTAGATCCCTCAGAGGTAGAGCTTGTAGAAGAGGAGGAGCTTCACATTGGAGATTGGGTCAGGGTTAAACCATCTGTGTCGACCCCAACTCACCAATGGGGAGATGTTAGCCACTCTAGTATTGGAGTCGTGCATCGGATTGATAATGGTGAACTTTGTGTTGCTTTCTGCTTCATGGATAGGCTTTGGCTTTGCAAGGCATTTGAAATGGAAAGGGTGAGGCCATTCAGGGTGGGGGATAGGGTAAAAATTAGGGAAGGGCTTGTCAACCCACGGTGGGGTTGGGGAATGGAGACGCATACTAGTAAAGGACAGGTTGTGGGAGTGGATGCCAATGGGAAATTGAGGATAAAATTTCAATGGAGAGAAGGGAGACTATGGATTGGGGATCCTGCTGATATCGTTTTGGATGAATGAATATTCTCCGGCAGGGGGTGGGGTGAAGAAATTGTACGCACTGCAAAGCCTCTCATTCTGCTGAATTTGCTCACATTCTGCTCAGCTGTGTCTGAGAAAGCTTCCAGTCTGGCATACACTTTACAAGGCGTCACAGGTGGCAATGGGTGTATTTTTTGGTTGTTGTATTTTATAATAACCAGACTAACACAGGCCATTATCCATGGGACTGGCGGAGTGGTGATCGGAGGTATTGGCTTGACTCACCACCCTAGGGCAACGGAGCTGTCTAGAGACGGTGTAAGCCATAGGAGATTTGTTATTTCTAGACATTAAGCCGTGGGGCTTTTGAGGGGTATATATATATGTATATATATATATTTCCTTCATATTTGTAAAAATCATACATTATATTGTGAATTATAAAATTTTGATATTTTCTTAAAATAGCTCTTGTCAGGATATGCTGAAAATGAAACCCTACGCCTTGTGGATATAAGAAAGCCAATGAAGGTTGACATCAAGGCATACGATTGCGGTTACAAAATGCGGATCTACCGTTCCAAGGTTTTCATGTTTCCAAATTGTGTCTCTGTTTGCATCTCGTCAATTTTATGAGCCATATGATCTGCTTGAGCCCGAATGAAGGATAAAATGTGGGAACATGATCCATTAAATCAACACGCGCAACGAAAACTCTGAAATTGAGATCCGAGTGACTTAAATGAACACATTAGTAGATGATGCATCACATTGTTAGTGTAAAATAATTCTAATAATTTTTTTGTCAAATTTTTAAATATCGAAGTTACATTTTGTACGCTTAAAAAGGAATCGGGTAAAGTTGGCTTAATAGTATCGAGAAAGATAAATTAAAATTTAGGAACACGTAGGATTTAATTTAGTTTTCTCCTTTTTTGGTTGTTTCTGTTTGTGAAGGTTGGGAACTTAAAAGAAAAGAGACGGTGGGTGAGAGGAGAATTTCTATGGAGAATGCGTGAGTTTCATAAGAGAAGTTATGTTTTAGTTTATGTTTTAATTGGAGTCCATTTAAGAATATAATATAGGTAATTGGTAAATATATCTTTATTAAATTAATTAGTAGTTGATATATGAGTTGGTTTTATTGTTATATATTATTAAATTGAGGATTGAATGACAATTTTAAGAAATGATAGTTATTTAAGGATCTTCTCGTTTAAATAATATTGATAATTTGAATTTACATTATAATAAAATAAATGTTTTTAGAAATATCCTGCTAAGTTCACTTAAGTCCAAGAATAACTTTAAGTGAACTTTGAAGGGTGAATTGAGTGTGGATTCTATCTATTCTTGCTCTTCAATTGGAGGTGAAGTAATTTATGAGTATTATCCGAAGGATTTTTCCGATCGCGGTGCAAGTGAACAGTGGTATACTATATATAGAAGTAATGTGATAGGATATGCTTAATATTCGAATCATGTATGATCTAATGCATATCCAATTGAGTTTGAACCATGAAGACCTGATGGAAGTTGGTATGAGAAAGAAGAACGAGCTTCCGTGTTAAATAAAGCTTAGATAAATAACCTAAAGCATATTTTGGCCGGAAAGATGTATAGAAATGATCCAAGGTTAGGTTGAAGCAATTAAGTTCCGAAGCCTACCGAGGGGTCTCGATAATCCCTATGAGAATTGATGATTGTGATGCAATGTGTGTAGAAAATCATCGATTATTGCCAGGTCGTACACAATGAATAGGGTATAGAGACTATTTTTGAAGAGTCGTTCCATGGTTCAATACAACAAATTCAATTGCTTGGTTTAAATATAACTTGCACAAGCAGAGCTACCCTGCGCTTGAAGCAATCTTTTCTCGTATCACATAGCAACATTACTGTCTTCCTAAGCATCTTTTGAATACACACTAGCAGAAATTATGATGTAGGTCATTTTATGTTTGTAGAATAATATGGTCATATTTATGTAATCTATAACATAACATTATTAGTGTAATGTTGTATTATTATATATTATATATAATGTACAAGTATAGATAATTCTATCAATAAAGATGAATAAGTTTGGTAGAATCATTTTACTCCCTTTTTTTAAAAAAAAAAAATATACATACATCAAACAAAGGAAAAGAATCTTCTAAGTTCTACATATGTTGGAATGAATTTGACAAAATTTAAGATTCACTAGGAGAGAGTTCCATTTCTCCCTTTTTGAATGCCACTTCATAAAGCCCAACATCATAGCTTTACATTAACCTAGTGTAGTCTTAGGGATTTTGCCTGCAGAGTAAGAGAGATTGGGCTTTGCACTTGTAAGGTGCTCTTGCAAAATAAAGAACAATAAAGGGTGCTAAGGTGTTATTTGGTATGGTTATTTCGATCCTTAAGTTAGTTAAGTATGTGAGGGAGAGTAAGGATGTAGGAAAACTTGAATGTAAGCTAAGTGCACAAAAAGTGCAAGTGACTTATTGTTGAGATGTTGGTTGGTATTTATAGAGGTGTATTGCTGGAAGTTAAGGGGCTAGAATAGTACTTTGCTATGTTTGCACGTCTTGGGTAGTGGGAGATTGCTAGCTAACGTGGTTTGAATTTGTTGGGTTATGGTTGTTAACTTGGTCTCCAAGCCCTATCTTTTGTTTTCTAATTGTTATAGGCTGTCATGACTAGGCAAGTCGCTTGATGGGCTTAAGTTAAGGTCGGCTAGAAGGATAGTGAGGCCAATTACTTAGTAAGCCAAACTAGGTCAAGAGCCCAAGCAGATTTGTATAGGCTTGAGGGACCTATGTCCAAAATACCTTATTAACACTTAACTACTGATAGTCTCATTGCCGTTGAGATAGTAAGGAGAGAGGATGGATGGGTTCCTTAAGCACATGGCCAAATTGGACTTGAAGCATTCATGGCAGCTTAGTGATCTAGGGAAGAAGCAGCTGTGCTAATGTCCTTGGAGAAGAGGCTGGTGCGACATGACATTGGTTCGTACTAGGGAGGCACCCTGTATGGTGACTCGGGTTGATCATACCTAAGGTTGAGTTAAACACTTCATATGATGAGTTGGAGAATGCGAGGATCAACCTCCTTGAATAAGGGAAAATGTCGAATAGAGGAAGTGGTTTGATAGAGGTGGTGTATAGTTATGCTGGTTAGGTCAGAGGTCACATAGGTATAGCCGAGTTGATCTGACTTGTCTGCGCTGGATGTAAGTATTTCTTGAGCTGTTGTGCAAAAGAGGTGTTAAGGTAGGTGAAGAAACTGAAGAGACCTCAATGAAGCTTCTTGGGGAAGTTAACCTTTCTAAATCCCTATGTTTTGCACATATATTTAGAGCACATTCAATGCTACATGACAACTGTCATGTACTGCATAGGTACATGTGCAGTTGCAGTTGTATTATCATTTAACTATGGCCATTTGATCAAAACCATCACTACGTGTTTGAATCTTAATGCATTAGGGGATTTATGCTTGTATGGATCCCCATAACTATCGATACACTTCCCTAGGCCTCAAGCCTATAAATACCCATTAACTCAACAAGGAGAATACTTTTGTAACTTTCTTATTTTGTTTCTTATTGCAATTGCAAAAACTTTCTAAACTTTCTTTTTTCTTCATCAACCCAATCTACACTTTTCTTTCTTTCTGTTCTTGTATTAAGATGTTGACAAATTTTGGAGCAAACTTAGGTAGAACACCTTCTGACACATCTGAGTGTAACTTAGTAACTTCGGACTCTAAAGCAATTAGGAGTGATACTCCCCCTACAAATAGGGATGAAGAGGTTTCGTCTACACTGACACAGATGGATGAGGAGTTGAGGAAGAGGTTGGAAGCATTTGATGGGGTGGAGATGATAAGGGCCATCCCATGGGATGTTTACCCCTGTAATCCTTTACTAGTTGCCGTTGATTCATACGATAAGCTTGAGAATAATAAGGTTCGTGTGGTTGGGTAAGCAAAAGCAAGCCCACCACAGTAAATTATGTCAAGAGTAATTGTAGAAGACATTTCAAGCTTTGTAGTGCAGTTACTACGGTAAGATGAGAGGGTAGCCTTGTTGTTAGGAAGACGCTTTGTAGTGCATGAGAAATGCTTATAGCATGGGATGCACCTCCCTTTTCTAGACTTTGACAGGGAGCTACTTGACTACCATCGATGTTGCCTTGCTCAAATTCCTCTTAATGGGTGGAGTTTATTGAAGGCATTCTAGGCCCTTTGTGAATATTTGATGGTGTAAGCCATGCTTAAACTTTTTAATTATTTCTTTTTATGGAAGGTCCCAAAGGGGTGGACCTATATCTAGAACCGCTAAGGTAAAACGTTGTTCGAGGCTATAGACTCCAATGTAAGGAATTGCCAGGACAAATTTTTGGTGGTAAAGCTGCAGTTAGAGTTAAACTTTTGAACTCAATGGACTCTACTCGTATGGATTGAGGCTTTAAAGAAGCTTGGCCTAAACAACTCTAAGGATGCTCGAGAGATTGAGGCTTTCATGGCTCTAAGGCATAATTATGAGATTAATGCCAAGGAAACAATGCGTTGTTACTTTATTCTACTAATCTCTTAACTCTTCCCCATCATGGAGAAAGCTGTGATGAAGAAGTGGCTAAAGGGTACAAGTTCGATGTTGGTGTGAAGTGGCTCTTCCATTGTGCCAACGTGGGCTCGCATGAAGTTGTCCTTCGTCCGTTGGCTTTTAAGGAATAGATAGTCTTCCTTGGCCAGGCTAATTAAGATGGAGCTTGTAAGTACTTGTAATTTTCTATTTTCCACCAACAATGTTAATTTACTTTTGTAGATGAAAGGTTAGTTGGGTTTGAGGAGTTGCCTCGACTTAATGGACTAGAGCTCCTAAGGCAGCGGAGTCTAGGACAATACTAGACAAGAGAGCCGCCTACACTAAGGGAAAGATTGTGAAGCCAAGGTCAGGGGTAGGTGAGATTAGTAGGACGAAGCCATTTGCTTTGCCTCTAGGGGTTCCCATTAGTATCCCTTCCTTAGAGTTGGTGGTTATGGAGCCTTTGAGTGCGATCATCCCCATAATTGACTCTACTCCTACATTTGAGCCCATTATCACTCTGGGGGTGAATGCTTCAATTGTGGATGAGCCAGATCTAGTGGTACTCCCTCCTTCAAAAGGATAAGGAGAGAATGCTTGAGGCTAGTATTGTGGAGGAGTTAGCGGGCTAAAAGAAGAAGGCCTCTAATGCTAAAGAGGTAAGGGTGCTTGAGTCGAAGAAGGTGAAGATGAAGAATCCCTTCAATTGGTCTAATGTCTATGAGTGGCCTTTTGCTCACCCATATAGATGCTCTAACGACATAGGGGAGGCCCATCACAAGCTCCTGAATGAGTATTGGATGTTAGGATAGTGCTAGACTTCTTCAAGAATGTGCTATTCGAAACTGAGAATAGTGACTTGTACATGGGGGCTATTGAGTCAGTCACTAGGCAAGCTAGGGGAAAACTCTTTAGGTTGAAGTGGGATGTTTAAGGCAACAATGTGATACTATGCTACTAGGAGCTTAACCTTTAGGCCTCGATGGGGTCTTTTACCTCTGGTGATTAGGCCATCCTAGAGGAGATGGCAAAGGCACACGTCGACTTGCCACTTGACATAGGGGGCCACCTTAGCTCGCTCATCCAATAGGTGAGTCTTTGTTCCTCTGAGTTACTTTGCTTGACAATGTGCCTTTTTGAATGTGTCTTCTAACTTATTGCAATTTATTTATTATGGTGCAGTACCATGGTCATGTTTTACTCTGGCTTATATACTACAATACGTTACTCAATTAGGTAAGGACCTCTACGAAAGGGTATTTAGTGCACAGAAGGGTTATAGGGAAGCAGAGTCCTCTTTTAAGGGCTCTTATGAAAAATCTAGGATTGCTAATTAACGTTTGCGTCGTTTTTATGTGTAGAGGATTGTGTTGAAAGTCGAGCTACAAATGGAGAGGTAGGAGTGGAGGAGGGTTGAAAGGGCTCTTGGGAAGGCCAATATACTTTGAGGGCAGTTAGAGGAGGAGCAAAAGTCAAATGCTGAGCTCTCTAAAATATTAGAGGAGGAGAAGAAGGCTGAGGGGGACTTCAACTGGTGTAACATGGAGTCGAGTACGTCAGTTTTGAGGATGCAAATTGAGTTGCTAATTAAGGTAGACGAATGTGAGAATGCTAAAAGATATTTGTTGGAGTTAGCCAGTTAGAAGGTCGAGCTAAAGCAAAAGATCTAGGACCACCAAAAAGAGGCTAAGGAGATGAAGGAGATCATCTCTAGCTTGGAGAGAAAGGAACTCATTAGCACTACTGTTAAGAAGAAGGCTACCTTAAAACACAATAGTGGATTGATAAGTGTGAGGACATTTCTACTAAGTCAGGTTGGACACTTCGAAAAGAAGTGCTGAAACATTACCTCAACTTGCACTTGGGCTTTTTGGACTACTTGGATGGTTTAACCTATCAAGAGGAGAGAGATGCCAAGGAGAGAAAAGGGGCGGCCACTCCTACTACTAAAGCTATGCAAGAAGCTCTTACGCCTTTTTTGACCCCAGTAACTCCATAGGAGGTCACCTGTGAAGGCGTACAGGAAAAAGATCAAAGTTAGGGTGATGTTCTTACCGACTAGAGCCAATAGACTCCCCTTTCTCCTCCTTCTTCTACTTATGACAAAGCAGCTCAGATAGATTAGCCCTTTAAACAGATTGACATGTTCGACTTCTTTGGATTACCACATTTGGCTGATCCTAAGTGACAAGCTAGAGTCTTCTTTCCCTTTTCCTTTTTGTACTTATTGATTTTCATAGGCAGGCAAAGTTTTTGTATTAGGCTGGTATGCTGGTCTTTATTATTGTAAATGCTCTAACTGGATGGAAAACTTTCACTTTGTAGACACTTCATTTTTTCCATCTTTAGGATTATTTTCTTATTGGGCCAAGTTTAAAAAAAAATAATAATAAAAATAAAAAACGAAAATTGAAAAAAATAAAAAATAATAAGAGTGTCAAGTCGAGTCAGCCATTTAGGGTTGGATTGGATGATGGTTGAAGATGTGTATTTAATTTAATAAATTTAGAGTCTTAAATAATTGGACTTCATTAAAAAATATATTTTTAGTTTAATATAAAGTGGATTTTTATCTAATTTATATTGGGTTAAATAGATTTAGGATTTATTAAATGGGTTAGTATGTATATTGGGTTAAATTAAAATGAACTAGGTTGGTCCCAAGATAAGAAGCCCAAATAAGTGTAAAGTTTCTTAAAATTAGATTGAATTTTCAATGAATCCAAATTGAGTATTATTGTATCTTTCAAATATTGGATTTGTTAAGATTGAATCTTCATCCAAAAAAATCTAAAATATTTAAATTTATGGCCTCTAAATAGTGGACATTGGCTGGTAAAAAGGGACGTTTTTTACAATTAATGATTACATAAACATACAGATTATTCAAAAACACATACATTTCCATTTGCAATTTCCCTACACATAATTTAATCACACACAAACCCATACACATATTTACACACAAACCCCATACATAGCTCACGTCCTTGTTGAACACATAGTCACTCATACACACATAATCACTCACGTCACTTACACATAGCTCACAACCCTCACATCACTCTTATACAGCTTACATCCTCACACCCTCACGCATAGTACTGACACCACTCATGTTCACGTCAACACATATACGACTAGACTCACACATACATTCAAGACTAGTTCACACACTTCATGACCAGTTCATGTTGATCGAGCCACTGTCCATGATCATACCCGATCTGACTTTACACACGATCAGTCCAGTCCAGCCATGTGTACGATCCGACTTGTTTAGGTAATTGAGTAAATTATTTTAGTTATTTATTTATTTATTTTTTAATTATTTACTTTATTTTACTAACTTTTTTTTAGTGCAGGTTTTTTAAAATAAATTTTAATAGACTATATAGCATGTAGTTTTGTAATTTTTTTAGATAAATTGATAAATTTCATATTTTTTTAGTTAAATTATATATTTTTTAATTAAAATTGCATTATTTTGAAAAATTAAATTTTTTTGAAAAGTTACATATCTTTTCTCCGAAATTCAGATCTTTGGAAAAAATATGTTTCTAGATTATATCTCAGTATATTTTGAATTTAGGGTTTAGAAAAATTCATTTTTGGCATGTAGTGATTTTTTTTAAAAATAAAAATCTTAATTGGAGTTTTCAAAAGATTTAGTTAGTTAGGATTTTTTTTTTTTTATAAAAGATTCACAAAGTTAAACCTTTTGAGGTTTTTTTTTAAATAATAATTTGATAACTAACATAAATCTAGTTTGATTTCTTTTAAAAAAAAATCTACTTACTAAATCTTTTGCTAAAAAAAAAAGAGAACTATATTAATTTGATCATCTCTAGTGTGTACATATGCATCTTCTAGGTAACCATAAAAAATAAATTTTTTTTTTTGAAAATTCGTAATAAAAATATTAAAAATTTATCTTAATTACATTTTTGCACATTTATACATATTTTAGTATTTTTAAAAAATTATAAAAAAATAAAACCCATTATTTTTTAGTTATTTTTACATGATAACTTAATTTTAATAGGTTAGTCTCTAAGTTTAGATTTTCATATTTAATTTTATAAAAAATAATTTTTTAAAATATTTCCAGACTAATGGTTAAATTAGGGTTTTTCCACCTGAAAAACTTAATTTTATTTTTACTGGTTTAATTGGTTGGTGACTCCAATTTTTAAAAAATATTTTTTAAAGAAAAATTTTTTCCTTAATTTAATATTGAGTAATTTATATTAAGCGATCTGGGCTTAATATAGATTAAATTAAGGAAAACGAAATAGGGCTCGATACACTTATACTTCTCTTTTGGTTTTTGTACTTTTAACTTGTTGTTGCTTGAACAGCTCAGTTTGATACTTTATGCTTACTTGTTGATACTTGGTTACTTGGTCATCAAAGGCCAAGGTTGTTTTATTTTTAAGGAAGAGCTAAGGTTAATCTTCTTGAAGGACCGTTCGACTGTTTATAGCTTAAGTTAAGTTTCTTAAGATAGAGTTGGGGTTGCTCTTCTAAGGGACCATTCAGCTATTTATAGCTTAGGTCGTGTTTCTTATGGAAGAGTTAGGATTGCTCTTCTTAAAGGATCGTTTAGTTATTTATAGCTTAGGTCATGTTTCTTAGGGAAGAGCTGGGGTTGCTCTTCTTAAAGGACCGTTAAACTGTTAGTAGCTAGGGTTACATTAGGAGCTGAGCTGGTAGTGTATTCCAGTAAGCACTGTGGGAGTTACTTGGTTGTGCAAGGGGTGTTTCCCCTTGTTGAGGTTATCTAATGGGGAGCAGGTTAGTGGTGTTTCAACTTGCCATGCTTAAAGAGGCGTGTGAGTTAGGAGTCCTTATGAGGACTTTTGTAGCTAATAGGTCCGTTCACTCATTTAGAGCTGGGATGAGCTAAGAGAGAAAATAAAAAGGGACATATAATGATTTTGAGGAATGAAATTTTCATTAATAACTTTGATGGATAATTACGAACATATTGACATCATTATACTCTAAAATCAAGCCACAGATTATCGGCATTCTATGTGTGTAAGATGAACTCACCATCTAATCTCTCTAACATGTATGCCACATTTCTTAAGTTTTCTTTGATTTTGATTGGGTCTTTCCGATTGGGGGCTAGCTTTCCTTGCCCTTCACATGAGCTAGTGGCTTGAATCTTTTCGTAGACTAGGTCTCCTACTTTGAGTGTCGACCTTTCTTGTCATAGTATCTGGCAGCCCTGTGTTAGTAAGCGACTACCCAAGCTGCAGCAAGGTCTTAGATCTCCTCTATAGTATCTACGCTGGCTTACTAGAGGGACTAGTTTGCAATGGCATTGAATGATTGAGTCTAAATGTTAAGGAGCTCTAACTTGATTGGGAGGATTACTTCTGAGCCAAAGGCAAGGCGAAATGGGGTCTCACTTGTAGTGGTGCGGTGAGTGCCTTGTAGCCCCATAGGATGTTCAGCAGTTCATCTTCTCATCTCCCCTTAGCTTAATCAACCCTCCACTTGATACTACCGAGGATAATCTTATTGGTCACCTTAATCAAGCTGTTTGACTGATAGTATACAATTGAGGTAAAGTGGGGCATGATGTGATACTAAGCACAAAACTGCTTAAACTTGAGGTTGTCGAATTGCCACTCGTTATCCATAATAGGGGCATATGGAACCCTAAACTTGGGGAGGATGTTGTTGTGTACAAAGATTCTATGTTCCTTTTTATTATCTTGGCAATGGCCTCAACCTTGACCTACTTTGTAAAGTAGTCGATGGCCACAATGATGAATTGTCTTCCTCTAGAGGCCTTTATGATGCGTCTTCGAAGTCAAACATACAGAGAAGTACCACAACGAATGAACTAAAAAAGGTAAATAGAAAAGAAGTTAGTGAAGTCTGGGCAGTTACCGAATGGATATGAATCACCACTCGATCTTACTCGGCTTATAATTCGTCGGATATGATACACCACTCTAAATTGAAGAGTTACTCGCTACTACTCCTTGCTAAAGGGAATAAATAAGAGTGGAATGATAACAAGAACACCAAGGTTGCTTAAAGTGAGTAATTCTATATTAAAAGCTGAATGTCTATGTATAAGGAAAGTAGGGGTTTATATAGTTGCCCACTAGGGTTATTTTATATGTATGAAAAGACAAAATGGTATTTTACAATTATGTTGCATGAATCATACTAAAAAGGGGTAAAAAGAACAAAGAATATCAAGTACAAAAAAGAAAAAATCATTATAGAACATTATGTCAGCAGGTATGTGTTGCTTGATGGTTGTACGTTAAGAGTATGATACAACATAGGTAGAAACAAGAAGTATTGGTAGTCAGGAGTCGACCTGATCTGTATTAGGTTGGGAGCTAATTAGTCTGGTTAGGAAGCCAACTGAATTGGAGTCAGGCAACAGTGGTCGGTTGGAGAGCTCGGCTTAGCTAGTCTTTCTTGGGTTACCTTCTGGTTTAAGACTTCGTAGATGGGCAGGAGCATGTTGGATACAAGTGAGGATTTGATAGACAGGTTGGCTGGAGGTCAGATAGGGATAGGAGTCTTGGTCTTGGTTATGGCTTAGAGCTAGTATTTTCAGTGCAAGCCCTTGAAGTCCTCTAGCTTGGTTTCTTGTGATTGGTCTAGGGGGTTAATTCCTATCATCTGCTTGGGGTTGAAAAGATTTTTTCCTCAAATCTGAAGTGGTTTCTACTTGTTCTTCTAGGGTGCTCATAGGTCTTCTATTGGTTGATGGGGAATCAGTTTGGACACATTGAATGTAGAGGAGACACCATAGTCATCAAGCAATTGGATTTAGTAAGTGTTCCCATTTTATCTTCTTTAGGACCTTGAATAGGCTGTTAGCTTGAGGAGATAGTTTGCTTTGTCTTAAGTGCGGGAATTGCTCTCGGTTGAGGTGAATCCATACTAAGTCTCCTAGCTGGAAAGAAACAATTCAATGGCTTTGGCTACCAATCTCTTACTATCTTTGATTGAATTTGGCGATCTTCTTTGTTATGGATTGGTGCAGTTCATGTAATTCTCGAGTTTGATCAACTCTGGATTGACTCTCTTTAGTAGCTGCTGGGGTGCTGATCATGTCTAGGGGGATGGTTAGGTTAATGCCATAGACAACCTTGAATGGGGTCTTCCCTGTAGTGTTGTGGACAGTTCAATTGTATGCGAACTCTACGACTGGTAGGCACAGATCCCAATCTCTTAAGTTCTTCCCTACAACAGCTTTGAGCAGATTACCTATTATCTTGTTGACCACTTTAGTCTGGTCATCAGTTTGAGGGTGGCTACTGGAGCTGAACATTAGTTTAGTCCCAAGTTTCCTCCAAAGAGTTTTCTAGAAATAGCTCAAAATTTTTTTGTCCCAGTTTAAGACAATAGTTTTTGGTACTTCATGTAGTCGGACAATCTCCTGCAAAAACAAATCAACAATATGTAAAGCATTGTTAGTTCGATGGTATGGAATGAAGTGTGCCATCTTGCTGAAACGGTCTACTACAACAAGAATAGAATCTTTCCTTCTGGGCAAACCTAGGACAAAGTCCATGCTAAGGTTAACCTATGGTAAGGTAGGTATTGGTAGAGGCATGTATTCTCTATAGGGTTCTCTCTTCCCCTTAACATGCTTACGTACTTCATAACGACCGACTACCTTATGGACGTCCTTGGCCAGACCTGGGCAGTAGAAATTCTCTTTCAATAGATTAGCTATCTTAACCTCCCTAAAGTGGCTTAAAAGTCTACCGCTGTGAGCTTTTCGAACCAATAGTTTACGTGTGGGGCAGTTTGGAATACATAGCCTGCGGTCCTTGAATAGATAGCCATCCTTAAGATAATATCCTCCCATAACTAGTCCTTCGCGACACTGTTCAACAAAGGAATCGAAGTGAGGGTCATTAGCATACTATTCAGTGATAAGTGAGAATCCCAATAGTTTTGTTTACAAAGTGGTTAGTAAGGTTTATTATCGTAACAAAGCATTGGCGCCTACATTTGTGCTTCCCTTCTTATGTCAAATGACGTACGAGAAACCTTTCATGAACTCTGACCACTTACCTTGTCTCTTTGAAAGCTTGTTCTGACTCTCAAGATGCTTCAATGATTCGTGGTCAGTGTAAATAATAAACTCTTGTGGTAGTAAGTAGTGTTTCCAAACGGTACACATAATAGTTCAAGGCTAGGCCATTCATTTTCTCACTATGGTAGGTGATAAGCCATCATTCTTGCATTAGGATAGCACCAATTCTAACTCCCGATGCATCATACTCCAGTTTGAAGGGCTTGTCAAAATCTGGTAGTGAAAGGACAGGTGCCGAGGTGAGCTTCTCTTTTGTCTCCTTAAAGCTTCGCTCAGCTCAATCGTTCTACTTGAACTCTTCATTCTTCTTTGTCAGCTTAGTCAATGGGGCGGCTGTTGTGTTGAAGTCCTTAATAAATCGCATATAGAAAGAAGTTAGGCCATGGAAACTTCAGACTTCAGTGACATTTTTTGGCATCAGCTATTCTAGAACAGCTCGAATCTTCCCCTCATTTGTTTGGATTCCTTCTCCTAACGCTACAAACCCTAGGAACATTACCTCTTTCTAGCAAAACATGCATTTCTTTACATTCCCATACAACTTCTCAGCTTACATAATGCTAAATACTTCATAAAGATGTTGAACATGGTTGTTTAGGTTAGCACTATACACCAATATGTCATCAAAGTATACGACCACACATCTTCCAAGAAGAGAGCACATCATATGGTTCATTAACCTCATGAATTTGCTTGGCGCATTAGTAAGTCCGAATGGCATAACCAATCATTCGTAGAGTTCGTTCCTAGTCTTAAAGGCAATCTTCCATTCATCACCCGACCTCATGCGAATTTGGTGGTAGCCACTTGATATCAGGCAAGTGCACCTATCAGTTTTAATATAGTGGATATGAGTCTGATTCGATCCCTCAGAGACTTCAAGTACTAATATTAACCTTAGCTCTATTATTTAACCGGAAAAATTGTGATAAGTTGAATGAATTAAAAATACTAAAATTAACAAACTAACCTAATTATGAGACTTGATTAAGCAATTTAGAAAGCGATAAAATTGAGAACAACTTCAAGAAAGCAAATAACGTATTTAGGAATTATTTCCTTTAGTGTTTAACATGTGACCGCTTAAAATGTATCCAATTTAATCTTTATTATTCTTGATCGGAGGGATTCACAATTAAAGTTAACATCTTTTTTAAGCACATTAATCTTAATCCTAAATTATTTACCGGAATCTCTTCACTTAGTAATATAATTTAGAATCGCATTAATGTATAATGAATTCCCACACAAAAGAACGACTTTCTGGAAGAAACATGTATCTTATCTTTAAGTACACATGTAATTCTCTCTAATTATGTCAAGATCTCATTACACATGTGATTTCTTAATCATCATGCATAATATCATAGATTGATATCCTAGAAATATCAATTAACAATTAAATAACATAATTAAATCAAGAAAAGATAGAAACTTTATTGAAAATTATCAATCAATTTAATAGTCACATGAAACCCTAGGTTCCATAATTCTAAATACAAGAATTTTAAGCTATCATAATAAAACTAAAAACGAATTGCAACAAAATCAAGAAATAAGACATGAAAAACCTCTTTTGTTGATGAAAAATCTCTTCAATCTTGAAGTTAGGTGTTGCTTTCGCCTTTTTCTTCTCCTTCTCTTCAAATCTCTTCTCTTTTGAATGTCTCTTCTTCTATGCGAAACCCTAGTATGTCCTTTTATAATGTATTGTAAGGTTTCTTTTTTTTTGTCACTAGACACAGCTTAGGACACAGTCGTGTCCCCAGGTCGTATAACTTTCTGACCTTGGCAAATCTTCCTGGATGGACACAGCCTGGGGACATAATTGTATCCTAGACTGTGTAACTTCAAAACTTCATAACTCATTCATTTGAACTCCAAATTGAGTGAAACTTGATTCCTTTTCTTCGTTTTCAATCTAAGAACGCGTTTAAACCTTGAAATCAAAATTTTACTCAATTAAGTATCAATTTATTTAAAGAAAACCAAAGATGTAAGGGAAATACTATAAAATCACCATGTGAAATGTATTTAAAATAAGAGTTATGACCACTCCGCATATCTATCTTTGAAAATATCTTTGCATCATGAAGCTCATCCAACATGTCATCGAGCCTCGATATCGAGTATCTGTACTTGATAGTAATTCGGTTGATTACTCGACTGTTGATGCACATGCGCCATGAACCATCTTTTTTCGGAATGAGCAGAGTTGGTACAACACAAGGGCTTATGCTCTTTTTTACATATCCTCACTTAATGAGTTCGTCCATCTGTTTTTTCAACTTAGTAGCTTATTCAAGGTTCATCTTATATGCAGGTTGGCTAAGTAGGCGGCACCTAGTTGTAGATCGATACAGTGCTTAATGCTTCAGATTGGTGGCAGTCCTTTGGGTAGTTCTTTTAGAAATAGGTCGGAAAACTCATTTAGCAAGTGTCAGATTTCTTTTGGGACTTCCTGCAATTCCCTCGTCTTCATCAATCGTCTAACCAACAAAAACATCGGTTTACCAGCCTTCTCAATAGATCGAACCTTCTTACGACTCATCACTAGGGCCTTTTTCTTGTTAGCTTGGGTGAGCTGATTATGCATTTTATTTACTTGGGATAGGGTTAGGGGTTCCAACATTATCTTCCTTCTATCCTTAACAAAGGCATAGGTGTTATTATACTCATTGTGCGTAATACGTCGGTCGAATAGCCAAGGTCGTCTAAGTAGCAGGTGTGAAGCTTTCATGGGGACGACATCGCATATCACTTCATCCCTATACACATTCCCAATATTAAACGGCATGGTGACTTGTTCAGTTACGTACAAAGCAACCTTATCATGAAGCCAATACAGCTTATAAAGTCGAGAGTGCTTTGAGGTCGGTGGACCCAACGTCTGCATAAAGGGTAGTACGACCACGTTAGTACAGCTTCCTCCGTCCACTATGATCATGCATAATTGGCCTTTGACAGTACACTTGGTATGTAGTAGATTTTCCCTTTGGTCTTCCTCAGAGTTTGGAAAGGAACTTAGTAGTCGTCTCAAGACTAGGGTCATTACTTCTCTTGGGTTAGCATAGATGTAAGTCTCCTCTTCCTCTTCAACCTCAGGCTTTCCAACATCTTCTTCCTCAGGTTTACTCTCGTTAGTGCTATCCATTACATCTCCTTGGAGCACCATGACACATCGATTTAGACACTCAGTAGCCATGTGTTCGAAGCCTAAGCACTTGAAGCATTTCACCTCGCTAGTCTTTCATCTGGAGGTTTGTCTCTTCTCATATGTTCTCGGGGTAGGCTTAGCCTTGGATCGGCTCGGCTGACCGGCTCGGCCCTACTAGCTAGCCCGACTGTCATCAGGTCTGTCACTCCTGTCCTCGACTTGGTATGGCTTCCTTGGCTCAGCTTGAACAGGTTAGCATGGTATTACGGCTTGGGAGAATGTCGGCCCAGGTCAGCTCGGAACATTTCTCCTTTGTTTCTCAACTCTTTATGCAATCTTGATCGCCTCGTCTAAGGTATAGAATTTATGTACTTCTATGATATTGCAAATCTCATACTTGAGCCTAGAAATGAACCTTAATACTGTACGGGCCTCTAGTTCTTCCACATCAGCTTTGATCATAAGCATTTGGAATTTTCTGACATAGTCATAGACAGATCAACTTCCTTGGTGAAGCTCCTACAACTTAGCAAACGTATCTTGTAGGTATGTTTTGAGTACAAATCTACTCCTCAACAACCTTTTCATCTCGTCCTAGGTTCTGACACCTCGTCTTCCATCCCTTGCTCGTGTTGCATTTAGATTTTTCCACCACATTATTGCATATCCATTAAATTCCAGTATAGCAAGTCAGACCTTAACAGTATTCGTATACTTATAACAGTTAAACACCTTCTCAACCTTCTCTTCCCACTCTAAGTATTCATTGCATCTCCATTTTCATTGAGGGGTGGAATTTGAACCTTGACATTGTCTAACCTTCGAAGGATTCGGCATCCTCATCTCTGTGTTTGGTAATAATCAACTTCCTCTTCCTCACTAAACCCTTCAACATCCAGCTCCTCATCATCCTCTGCAATCTCCTTTAACTCCAGTCTTTGTCTACTAGCTCCTCTAGCTCGAGGAGGTTGACCTGGGTGATTGGTTCGATTGACTTGGCTATAGTGTCACTCAGGGGCGCTAGCTTGGGGGGTTTTGTTGTTGTACACCTTGAGGTTGTTGTCTATTAACTTGCATTGCGGTGACTAAACTCTTAATAAGGTTTGTGAGCTTGTTAAGTTTGTCATCAATGAACCTTGAGGTGGTACTACCATTATTACCAAAACCAGGTTGAGCACCACTACTCAAGTTACCAATGACACCTTGAATACTTGATTATGACATAGTATGATACTTTTCAAATAGATTAACAAATTATTAACAATTGTAGTACCCAAAGTTACTCAAACAAAATAGAGACAAACTTGCTCTATTTTCATAATGAAAAATAGAGTAAGAATAGAGTATCAATGAAACCATACTTATGAACACACAAGCACATGGCAGTAGCTATAGAAGGAACACAACAACCACTAATAGTAAGGCGAGCCCAAACTTCATTGCAACTTCACATACTCCCTCACAGAACCATGCTCTGATATTAGCGAAGCTGGTGTGTTTCTAGGGTTGGACACATGGAGAAGTACCACAATGAACTTACCAAGAAAGGTAAACAGAAAAGAAACTAACAAAGTCGGGGCAGTTACCGAATGAATATGACTTATCACTTGATCTTACTCGACCTACAATCTGTCGGATATAATACACTGGTCTGAATTGAAGGGTTACTCGCCACTACTCCTTACTAAAGGGAATAGATAAGAGTGGAATGATAACGAAAACACCAAGGTTGCTCAAAGGGAGCAATTTTGTATTAAAAGCTGAATGTCTACGTATAAGGAAAGTGGGGGTTTATATACTTGCTTATTAGGGTTATTTTACATGTATGAAAAAACAAAAGAGTATTTAACAATTATGTTACATAAATCATACTAAAAAGGGGTAAAAAAGATAAAGAATATTCAGTACAGAAAAAAAAAAGAATAATTCTAAAACGTTTTATCAGCAGGCACGTATCGCTTGATGGTTGTACATCAGGAGTATGATACAACATAGGTAGAAATAGGAAGTGCTGATAGTCAGGGGCTGACCTGATCTGGATTAGGTTGGGAGCCAATCAGTCTGGTTAGTAAGTTAGCTGAATTGGAGTCAGGCACCAAAGGTCAGTTGGAGAGCTCAGCTCGGCTAGTCTTTCTTAGGTTACCTTCTGAATCAAGACTTCGCAACTGGGTAGGAGCATGTTGAATACATGTGAGGATCTGACAGACAGGTTGGCTAGAGGTTGGATTAGGATAGGAGTCCCCATCTTAGCTATGACTTAGAGCTAGTATTTTCCATATGAGTCCTTGAAGTCCTCTAGCTCGGCTTCTTATGATTGGTCTAGGGGGTTGATTCCTATCACTTTAAGAAGGTGCCAAGGATATCAATACTCCATTAGGTGAATAGCCATGGACTCATAAGGGGCTAGAGACTGGAACTAAGGGTGTGAGTGATCAAGGCATGCTTTTGGCATTTAAGGCACTTCTAAGCTATCACCTTGGCATCTTACCTTATGATAGGCTATTAGGATCCTAGCTAAAGAGCTCAGATGTAAGGGGCCTGCAATTGGATATGATTGCTGCATACCCTAGCATGCAATACTTTTATGATGTGCAATCTTTTGTTAGGTTGGAGGCATCTCAACAAGGGGAGGCTAACTCCTCTTAAGTATAAGATGCCATTAATTAGTGTATAGTTAGCAGCATGGCACCTCAACTTTTTAGCCTCCTTCTTGTCATCCGGTAATGTGCCCTACTCTAAGTAGCTCTTGATGGGGTCCATTTAGCTTGGTGTAGAAGGTGTCGTCTTGAGCTTAAGGACCTTAGCTCTACTTAAAGCAATACTCTTCTCAGGTAAGTATTCGATAAAGATTTTCCTGTCCTTCACTTCTGGCCTCTATATCCTCGTAAAGGCAAGCTTGGATAACCAATTTGTAGTGGAGTTCTTAGTTTGGGAAATCTTGGTGAATTCCATGAAAGGAACTCAGTTCGGCAAGTCTTCACTTTCTCCAAGTATCTTGACATGGTGTTGTCTTTAGCCTCATACTTGCTTCAAACTTATTGGATGACAAGCATCATTTTTGAGAATACTTTAAGGTGCTCACTATCAATCTCATTTGCTAGCTTGAGATTGGCGATCAAGATCTCGTATTTGAATTTGTTGTTGCTTGCGTCGAAACCAAACTTGAGGACATAGCAAACTGTGGTTTTGTGTGCTCTAATGAGCACCAATCCTGTATGGTGTGAACCCATGACCAAGAACAGACAAGACTGATCACTAGATGGGTCCGAGCTTGCAGAAAGCTCGAAAGAACTTAATGGAAGAAAGTACGAAAGGAATGAATGACAAATGAAAAGGTAAGCAAAACTTACGAACAACTCAAGAGGGTAGATGCATTAATGGAACTTTCGAGGACTTACGGTATAATTTGACATGACATACGAATTAGTCCGGTGAGATTACTTGCTAGTCTTGCTCAAGGGTTAAGATAAGAGTGATGTCGAGAGTAAACAGAGTGTTTACATAAGGAATAAAAATACTCAAGTGTATTAAGGATGATTTTGATCTGATTTACAGCTATAAGAATAAGAGTATTTATACTCATAAGTTAGGATAACTTGCCTAAAAAGAAAAAGACAAAAAGGGTATTTCTTAAGGAAGTAATGTACAAGATTTAAAAGAGTAAAAATGAATATATAAAAAAAACAATCATTGGTGCAACAAATTCTGCACATGATACTGTATATGTGGTGATGCCATATTGGTGAGGTCGTTAGAAGATGCGGACAAAAAGTACGGACAGATGGCTTGTCCAAGCAGGGATGGCTTAGTTAGTCCAGAGTCTCTCTTTCTTAGCTTCTCGGTAAGGATGATGCTAAGTAATTGATCGGCTTAGGCGTTAGTGAGTAATCTTCAATTCGGTACACTACAGAAAGATGGCCAGTCATACGGCTCGGCATGAAGGGTGACTTGGCAAGGAAGTACTCGACCTTGTTAGGAGTCAGTTGCAATAGAAGGATTCGTTGTGCGAATCCCTCTAGTCCTCGGGCTCGGCTGCGGGTTAGAGGTCTAGTGGTCTAATTCTCATCATTCTCTCTGGGTTGTTTTGGATTTAGGATCAAATCCGAATGGTGTTCGCTCAGTTCTCTGTCAGGATGATACAGACTGATGTTAACAATGTTGAAGGCATCAGAAACCCCATAGTCCTCGAGCAATTCCAATTTGTAGGCATTATTAATGATCTTCTAGAGGATTCTAAAAGGTCCTTCCACTCTTGCGGATAATTTCTTCTTTCTCTTGTTCGGGAATCGTTCCTTACTAAGGTGCAGCTACACCAAGTTTCTCGGCTAAAATTGTTTAGCTATTCTATTCTTAGTCTTTTCTTGCATTCTTCTAGTAGCTTGATCAATGTGCCAAGTGACCTTATCATAGATGTCTTGAAGGGATTGTGCCTTGGCCGATGTGTCAAGGTCCTCTTGTGCAGGTACTGGTACAGGGGCATAGTTAAAGGGGCAACTCGGGATTAAACTCATAAACCACCTCGAAGGGAGTCTACTTAGTTCGAACAAGTAGGGGCATTACTCTCCCTTGCTCGGCTCAGCACTTGGCTTTCTTGCATACAGCATAGCTCTCAACAACTCGGTGCACATCTCTCCTCATTCTCGACCAAAAGAATCGGCCATTTAACAGTTCATAGGTCCTCCTTTCTCCAAAATGTTCGGAGAGTCCTCTATTACGGGCTTCCTTGATTTGTAGCTCCTTTAGTGAACAAATCACTACGTGTAATCTTCTACCTTAGAATAAGTAGTCATTCTTCACATTATACTCGTCCACTGTCCTCCCATCGACTCATGGCAAAATTATTAGTCCAAAGTGTGGATCCTTAGAGTATTGTTCTTTGATACTTGCAAACCCAAATAGTTTGCAGTTTTGATAAAAGCACATATCTGTTCAAAAGAGCATTTGCAACTAAGTTGCTCTTTCCCAACTTGTACTTTATTATAAAATTGAATCCTTTAAGGAATTTAACCCATCTCGCTTGTCAATTAGATAACTTGGTTTGACTTTGGAGGTACCTCAGTGATTCATAGTCAGTATAATGATAAATTATCTTGGCAGTAAATAATGTTACTGTACTTGCATTGCTTAGATTAGTGCCAAAAGTTCCTTGTCATACACGGAGTAGTTTAGCTGTAGTCCTTGGAGCTTCTTACTGTGGAAGGCAATTGGTCGACCTTCCTACATTAGGATAACACCTATTCCAATGCTTAACGTGTTGCATTCTAGCTAAAAAATTTTGTTGAAGTCAGGTAGCACTAATACCGGGGTGGAGGTCAATCTTTCTTTTATCTCAGCAAAACTCCTCTCTTCCCTTTCTCCTCATCAAAAGTCAGTATTCTTCTTTATTAACTAAATGAGTGGTGTGGCGAGGATACTGAAATTCCTGATGAACCTTTTGTAAAATGAAGCCAGTGTGTGGAAACTTCTCACGTCGGCATAAGTTATAAGAGTCAACCACTTAACAATTGCTTGGATCTTTTCATTATCGACTCACAAGCCTCCTCTACTGACTATATAGCTCAAGAATACCACTTCCTCCAGGAAAAAGCAACATTTCTTTAGATTGCTGAATAGTTTCTCGATACGGAAGATATCTAAGATTGCTTTGAGATGTTCACAGTAACTCGGCATGTTAGCACTATAGACTAGGATGTTGTCAAAGTACGCTACGAAATACTTCCCTATGAGATGTCTCAACACATGGTTCATTAGCCTCATGAAAGTGCTCGAGGCATTCGTTAAGCTGAATGGCATAACCATTCATTTGTAAAGTCTATGTCAAGTCTTGAATGCAGTCTTTCACTCGTCTCTTGGCCTCATGTGGATTTGATGGTAATCAAATTTAAGATCAATCTTGCTGAAAATCTTTGCTCCACTGAGTTCATCCAACATGTCTTCTAGCCTCGGGATCGAATACTTATATTTGATTGTGATCTTGTTCATAGCTCGGCTATCTATACACATTCGCCAAGTTGCATCCTTTTTTGGCACTGGAAGCGCAGGCATAACACAAGGGCTGAGACTCTCTCTTACATAGCCTCTCTCCAGCAACTCATTAACTTGACATTGGAGTTTAGAAGCCTGCTCGAGATTCATCCAATAATCTAGCTTATTTGGCAATGTAGCGCCAGGTACTAAGTCAATGCAATGCTCTATACCTTGAGTTGGGGCAACCCCTTAGGTAACTACTCTAGGAACAGGTTAGCATATTAATCTAACAACTCCTTGATCTCCTAGGGTAAGTTACCCTGCTCCTTCATTTATAATAGTCACTTAACCAACAAGAGGGTTGACTCATTAGCATTGATGGCCTCTCGGAGCTTAGCTTTACTCATCATCAGAGCCTTCTTTGAACCACGAGCAAATTTCATTTGTAACTTATTAACTTCTCTTGGCGGCATTGGATTCAGCATGATCTTTTGGTCATCTTTCTCAAACATATACATGTTCTTATAGTAGTCATGTATAACTCTCCTATCAATTAATCATAACCTACCCAGCAATACGTGGGAAGCGCACATGGGCAGTACGTCGTAGAGAATTTGGTCAGAGTAATTCCCTATAGTGATCGGCAATAGTATTTGCTGAGTGACATGTAATGCTCCTTTCTTACTCAACCAATGCAACATGTATAGTTTTGGATGTGCAACATGTATGGTTTCGGATGTGCAACAGTCGGCAACTTCAATTTTGAAACAAGATCGACTAATACTACATTGGTGTAGCTTCTACTATCTACATTGAGGATACACACCTGATAATTCACCTTATAGGTGGTATGGAACAAATTCTCTCTTTGCTCTTATTCTCAGAAGGGTTCCACATTCATAATGCGTTGGATAACCATGAGTAACTAATCTAAGTTCTTAGTAAACATGTCCTCCTCAATTAGCTCGTTCTCGACATTTTCTTTCTCGGTAGGAAACTTCTCCTCCTCGGGTTCCTCATTCGTACTTTCTACTTTTAGCTTTAGGATGTCTCCCTTGATGACCATTGTCTGTTGATTCGGGCACTGAGCAGCCATATGTCCGAACCCTTGGCACTTAAAGCACTTGATCTAGCTTGTCTTCCTACTAAACCCTTGCCCCTTTTCATAAGTTCGGGTCGGCACTTCACCATTTGGTTAGCTTTTTTGCTTAGCTTAGACATCAATCTTCCTGTTTAGCTTTGTACTTAGCTGAGCTCAGTGACTTGCTTGTTTGGGTTAGCTAGTTGGCATCCTCACTGGTATTCGGCTCCTTCTTTTCCTCTTTACTCGCTGGGCAATCCTAACATCTTCATCCATTGTGTCAAATCGTTGGAGCTCTACAACATCTCGAATGTTTCCTCTCAACCCAGTAATGAATCTTGAGACTGTTCGAGCTGGTGGTTCCTTCACTTAGCAACCGATCATGAGCATTTGAAACTCTTGAACATATTCGTCAATAGTTCGGCCTCCTTGTCCTAGCTCCTGAAGCCGAGTGAAAGTATCTTGGACATAAGTTTTCGGCACGAACCTGTTTTTGAGTACTCTCTTCATCTCGAGCCAAGTGTTAATCTCTTGATAGCCCTCTCGTCTTCATATGGCTTGAAAATTCTTCCGCTATATAGCGGCATATCCGGAGAACTCAATAGCAGCGGTTCTCACCTTCTCATAATCCTCATATTAATAGTAATTAAACACACACTCCACCTTTTCTTCCCATTCCAGATACTCATTGGCATTCCCAAATCCATTGAAACTCGAAATCCGAAGCTTCACATGGTTGGATGCTTTGGGGATTCGTACACGCTCTTCTTCAAAATACTCTTCTTCCTCTTCATCAAGCTCTCTCAGGTCTATCATTTGCCTTACTCGTCTGCTAACTCCTCTACCTCGAACTTGAGCTAGGTTTTGACCTCGAATAAGTTGAGCGGTTTGTGGAGTATTTTGCGCGGCCTCAGTAGGTTAGTAAGATAGTACATGAACAGTTCAAATCAGATCTACTAAAAGGTAGCAAGTCTCTCATTAGTGCTTCTGGGAGTTCCTTAAGACAGTTGTCCATGGTGGACAACTCCATTGTTATTGCTAGTACCAACATTTATACTTGAGTTTGTCATTTTTCTTTACAGATTCAAAGCTCAAATAAACACTTTAGGAAATTAACAGTTAACAACACAACAATTAAATGAACACAGTAACTTACTCTGTTTCACACATGCAAAACAAATTATAACAGAACTTCAAGAAGAACCAACTATAGTTCACACAAAACCTTCGCTTTGATACTAAGATAGTGCGAACTCGTGACTAAGACCAGACAAGGCCGGTCACTAGATGGGTCTGAGTTGAACTTAATGGAAGAAAGTGCGAAAGAACTTAATGGAAGAAAGTGTGAAAGGAATGAATGAAGAATGAAAAGGTACACAAAACCCACGAATAGCTCTAGAGAATATGATGCACCAATTGAACTTCTAAGGACTCAGGCACAATTCAATATGACGTACGAATTTGTCAGATGAGGTTACTTGCCACTTAGCTTTGCTTAAGGGTTAAGATAAGAGTGATGTTGAAAGTAAACAGAGTGTCTACGCAAGGAAGAAAAATACTCAAGTGTATTAAGGATGATTCTGATTTGATTTATAGTTATAAGTACAAGGGTATTTATACTGATAAGTTAAGGCAACTTGCCTAAAAAGAAAAAGACAAAAAGGGAATTTCCTAAGGAAGTAATGTACAAGATATAAAAGGGTTAAAAGGATATACAAGAAAAATAATCACTAGCGCAACAGATTTTGTACATGATACTATATACGTGCCGATGCTATATTGGCGAGGTCATTAGAAGATGTAGACAAAAAGTATGGACAGATGGCATATTCGAGCAAGGATGGCTTAGTTAGTCTGGAGTTTCTCTTTCTCGGCAAGGACGATGTCGAGTAATTGGTCAGCTTAGACATTAGTGAGTAATCTTCAATTCGGCATACTATAGAAAGATGGGTAGTCATATGGCTCGGCATGAAGGGTGAGTCAGCAAGGAAGTACTAGGCCTCGGTAGGGGTCGGTTGGGATAGAAGAATTTGTCGTGCCAGTCCCTTTAGTCCTTAAGCTCGACTATGGGTTAGAGGTTCGGTAGCTCAATTCTTATCATTGTACCTCTACCTTTTGAGGTGGATGAGCCATCAACATGGAGAGTCTACACTGCTTTGTCATCTTTAGTTGGTGCTTCCTTCGCTTCAATGTACTTTATGATGGAGTTGACCAAAACCTATATTTTGTAGGTTGTTCATGACTGATATTGAATTTCATATGCGCTCAACCCTATCGCATATTTGACTATCCGACTAGATGCAACGGGCTTTTATAGAAGTGTATGGAGGGGCTGGTCTATTAGCATGACGATTTGGTGTACCTAGAAATAAGGTTAGAGACAACGTGCAGAAATCATAATAGCTAAGACAAACTTCTCCATCTTAGACTACTTGACTTTAAGCCCTTGAAGGATATAACTAACATAGAATATAAGCTTATTCTCCCTGCCTTTCATCCTAACTAGCATAGACGAAAATGTCCTTTCATTGATTGCTAGGTATAAGTAAAGGTCCTTTCCTAGGATAGGCTTAGAAAGAAGTGGTAGGTGATCTATAATGTCTTGTAGCTCTTTGAAAGCTACTTCACATTGTGAAATCCATTTAAAACTCTTAAGATTTTTAAGGATCTTAAAGAACTTTGTATATCTATTTGTGCTTCTCGAGACGAACCTATTTAGTGTAACCTTCAAGCTTGTGAGCTTTTGGACTTCCTTGACTAAGGTAGGGGGCTTCATTTTCCTAATAGCCTTAATCTTCTCGGGATTGGCTTCAATCCCACGTTATGTGACTATGAAGCCTAAGAACTTACTAGAGCTAACCTTAAATACGCACTTTTAGGGATTCAACTTCATGTCATACTTCTTTATCCTATTGAAGGCTTGTTGCAAGTTCTTGATGTGATTGCTGGGCAGCTTGCACTTGACTATCATATCGTCCATGTATACCTTCATGTTTCGGTCGAGTTGGGGCTTGAATAAAGTGGCCACCATTCTTTAATATGTTACCCCAGCATTTTTGAGGCTGAAGGGCATGCTAATGTTTTAGTAGGTACCAAAATCCATGATGAATGAGGTATAGACTTCATCTTTTGGGTTTATCTTGATCTAATTGTAACCTAAGAAAGCATTTATGAAGCTCAGTAGAGCATGTCTCAATGTAGAGTTAATTGGTTGCTCTACCCTTGGAAGAGGAAAGCAATCTTTTGGGCAGGCTTTATTTAGGTTAGTATAATCGACATGCGTTCGCCACTTCCCATTTTTCTTTTTGACTTGCATGACATTGGCTAGCTAAGTCAGATACTTTTCCTCTTGTACAAAGTTTGCCTTCAACAACTTTTGCACTTCTTCTTCTACTATAGCCTGTCATTCTAGAGGAAAATGCCTTTTCTTCTGCTTGACAGGCTAAACACTTTCGTTAATGTTGAGGCTGTGGGTCTCTAAGTTGGTCGAAATACAAGGCATATCTAATGCCAACTACGCAAACCTATCTGAGTTGGCTTACAAGAGGTCAATGGAGGCCTCCTTTACCTTGGGAGGCATTTTGGCCCCAACCTTAGCGGTTTAGTTAAGGTTGGTGCCAATTTGCATCTCTTCTATTTTTTCACCTAGCTCACCTCTCTCAACCGGCCTCTCCTATGGACCTAATTCCAATGCAAAGATACCATTGCCTTAGGCCACCTTAGCATAGAGCTCCTTGGAGAGCTTTTAATCACACTTACAAACTTTCACCTTGGTGAGGGTTAGTAATTTGGCCTTCAGATGCAAGGTCGACGTGATGACTCCAAAGTTATTGAGGCTCAATCATCTTAGCAAGACATTTTAGGGGGGTGGGTAGTCTATTACCACAAATTCTACTAGACGTTGAGTGATGTTCTCATTGTCATCGAGCTCCATATTTTGGTTGATGATGTCCTTAGGTCGGACAGTTACCTTATTGAAGCCAATCGGGTCGTAATGGTATGGCTTCATCTTCATAGGTAGCTTCTTCCTCGTTTTCTTGCAAGCATATTTGAAGTGGATGTTGGTAGAAGTATCCACTATAATCTTCAAGGCCTTAAAACGTAAGATCCTTACCCCAATCACTAGGGCATCTTGATGAAGGGTGTCAACCCCCTCCAGATCCTTGTTAGAGAAGGAGATAGAGATGTTACGCCTCTATCTTTTCTCCCTTACTGCCATCACCTCAGATAGGGCATTGGCCAAGCTGTTGCAACTCAGTTGGCTCCCTGGATGTAACCCCCTAACAATAACGTTGATGACATCGTTGGGGGCTTAGTTGTTACGACAATCATTATTGCCTTCATATTGGGCATTCTTAGTTTGTTGCCTTTAAGGTACCCTCTTTGCCATCATTGTTGTGCTTGACTACATATTCTCTGAAGTTGCCTCTTTAGATGGCATATTCTATGGCATTCTTCAACTAAAAGTAGTTGTTCGTAGTATGGTTGTAATCCTTGTAGGACTCACAATACTTATTGGAGCTCCAACCACTAGGGTTCCCCTTCATCTTGGGGGGCTTCTGTAGTAGGTCTCTTCCTTGGACCTCCATGTAGACCTAAGCTAGAGGTTGGTTTAGAGGGGTATAGTAGGTGTATATCAGTAGAGGGAATGTGCGCTTTTTGTTGTTAGAGCCCTCCCCATTAGCTTAGCTTAGTGCCTTTCTAATGTAGCAATCCTTCAAGGACCCTCACTACTTATCCATCTTACTACTTTATCTCTTTAGCTCGGCTTCTCGCTTAGCGTAGATGTTATCCTCTTGGTCCATATATTTCTAGGCCTTATTCTACAATTTGGCTAAGGTCTTGGGTATGCTTTTAGAGATAGACCGGAAGAAGTCTCTAAAACACTTGATGTCAAGTTAGGTGGCATGAATAGCAACTTATTCGTTAAGTTGAGGCATCTCGACTACGACATTGTTGAACTAAGCCATGTACTCACGAAGGGTTTCCCTTTCTCTTTGTCTAATGAGATACAAAGACTAGGAGTCCTTGGATGAAGGCTTGCTAGCCCTGAAGTGAAGGTTGAAACGATGAGCAAGCTCGTCAAAAGAGAAGATAGAATTCTTGGGTAAGTGGTTAAACCATGTTCAAGCTACCTTCCTTAAGGTACCTAGAAAGGCCTAGCACATAATTATATCCCCATGACCATGGAGGTTCATGAGGGTGTGAAAATAGAAGAGGTGATCATAGGATCACCAATGTTGTCATACTGGTCTAGGGTAGGGGGGTTTGAGTTCAGAGGAAGGACCTCATTCTAGACACCCTTGGTGAAAGGGGTTTTGTTACTAGCGATTGAGCCAACACCTTTTACTGCCTTACTTTCTTGTCTTTCAGAGAGCCTTCGAATGATCTTGCAGAGCTCATTCAAGTTACATTATTAGCTAGATGAACTCCATGCATAATTGAGTGGGCAGTCCCCCCATTGGCATCGGTTACCTACTTATTATCAACAAGGATATGATTGCAATTGACTATAGGCTACATCTGTTGCTCCTGCATTGGGGGGTTAGGTTGTTGAGCCCTACCATTTTGCTATTGTTGATTGTTCTACCCATTATGGGCCGAAAACTTCAAGCACTTAAGTTTGGTTGCTTTGCCTTTCAACTTTGTCGAGTTTGGCTTGCAGTTCTCTATTGTGTACAGCAAACTCTTCAAGTAGCTTTTCCAGCTACTCTAGTTACTGCTTAGGGGTTTGTGCAGCTAGAGGTTGGTTATTTTGTGGTAGGTTCTTTAGGTCTACAACATGAGACATGGTAGATAAGGGGAACGAGAAAAGTGTTTAGGAAGTGTTTAGAGTATTTTAGTATTGAGTGAGATAGTTATCCTCAGACAATGACAAATGTCATCTCAGGGATTCTGTCGGTAGAGTAAGAGATATTAGGCTTTATGCTTATAAGGTACTCTTACAAAACAGAGAGCATTGGTGGGTATCGGGGTGTTGTCCGATATAGCCACTTCAATGATTAAGTTAGCTAAGTGTATAGAAGAGAATACGGATGCAGGAAAGCTTGAATGTAAGCTAAGTGTACAAAGAGTGTAAGTGGTTTATTGTTGGGATGTTAGTTGGTATTTATAGAAAAAGGGCTATTGGAAGTTAAAGGACTAATAACAGTACTTTGCTAGGTCCATACGTCTCGAGTAGTGGGAGCATATTGTCTAACGTGGTCTAGATTTATTAGGTTATGGTTGTTGACTTAGTCTCTAAGCTTTATTCTCTGTCTTCTAGCCATTGTGAGTTGTCATAACTAGGCAGGCTGTTTGATGGGACTAAGTTGAGGTTAGCTAAGAGGACAATGTGTTGGAGATTCATTGGTTTTGTTATTTATCGGTTTTGGTAGTTTCATTATACAGTTAATAGTTGTTATTTCTATTACAATTAGTTGTTGTTGTGGTTGTTACGGTTTCTATTAGATTAGTTGTTGTTGTTTCTATTATTGTTAGACGTTTTGTTGTATAAAAGCAGTAACAACAGCTTTGTAATGTGAATATAACATTTGATTCAACTTTCTCTCTAAATAGTTTTTCTTCTTCATTAAGCTTACTTTCTGATCTTGATCTCTTTGTTACAAACACTAAGTCTATACTTAACATGGTATCAGAGCACTTATAGTCAACTGAAATGGCTAATTCGCTATCAGAAGATGTCAATTCTCCATTTTATATTCATCATTAAGATTTACAATCATCTATTGTAGTAACTCCAATCTTGAATGGTGTTAATTACAACACGTGGAGTCACTCGTTTCTATTGGCACTGTCCATTCGCAATAAAGAAGGTTTTATTGATGGAATGATTGAAGAGCCAAACAAAACAGCAAAGTCGTATTTAGCATGGAGTAGTGTAATAATCTTATCGTAACTTGGTTGCTTAGGTCCATTTTGCCACTGATAGCTTTGATAGTTCTTTATATGCGTACAGTAAGAGCAATATGGGACAAGTTGAAGGTACGTTTTTCTCAGCCTGATGATACACGAATCTGTCAGTTGTATCATATGTTGAGTAGCACAATTCATAGTTCTTGTAGTATGGATGAATATTTTACTGAGTTAAACATAATTTGGGAAGAATTAAGAAATTTTAAACCACTGCCGTATTGCTTGTGTAGATCGTGTGAGCAAAAGTGTTTTGATAAATTTGTTGATATGGCACAAAAGGATTATGTGTTTAAGTTTCTCAATGGTCTTAATGAGGAATTTTCTCCTTTACGTTCTCAAATTTTGGTTTCAAAGCCTTTTCCTACTTTCAATGAAGCTTATAACCTAGTTACTAGAGATGAGTTTCAGCAGGCTAACAGGCCAAAGGATTTCTCGATACGTGATTCTTCTACTATGGTGATTACCAGTAATAATAAGCTAAGAAATAGGAATGAGATTGTTTGCAACTATTGTCTGAAGAGAGGCCACTTGAAGGACAAATGTTACAAGCTAATTGGTTTCCCACCGCATTTCAAAAGATATTGTTCATCAAGTTTGAACCACATTGTTTCTAGTGATAATGGTGTTAGGTTATCAGAAATTGTTCAAAATTGTCAAGTTACTGGTAGTATGAGCAATTTTGCAAGTGCTGGTACTACTGTAATAGCAGGTGAGGCAGGAGGATTGAACATTTCAAAGGAACAATTGTTTAATCTACTGAAGTTGTTGAATGTGTTAGATGAAGGCAACTCTTCTACTGTTGCACAAGTGATTTCATCGTCATGTGCAATGACTAATGCACAAGATGGTGCTTATGGTGGTTCTTCATCAATGAGTCATATGGTAGGTAATTCGGATTGTATTTCTTGTGCTTCTCAAGATAATATAATTATATGGATTTTGGATTCTGGAGCAACTAATCACATGATTAGTTTAATTCATTTATTTTCTAGCTATACTGAGATTACTGCCAGGTGTATGTTTTTACCTATGGGCAATAACTTTTGGCAACACATATTGGTATAGTTGTGTTTTCTTTGCATTTGGTTCTGACCAATGTTTTGTTTCTTCCTTCCTTTAAACATAATTTGGTTTCTCTTGCTAAGCTGACTCTGGATAATGATTGCATTGTTCATTTCATGCGGATTGTTGCTTTGATTCAGGATTATTCTAGTCGAAGGATGATTGGTCAAGCTAAGCTCAAGAATGGGTTGTATTTGATCTAGCAGAACATTGTTTCTTCTTAGTCTAATAGTAGTTCTTCTTTACATACTGTTTTTCTTTCCAAGGTTTTGTCATGATTGTCTAGTAATTTTGATCTTTGGCATTATCGGTTTAGCCATCAGTTTGATGCAAGAATGTAGCAGTTATGATAGATAGATCTGAATGTTAATAACAAACATTTTGAGTGTATGGATTGCCCATTGGCTAAACAAAAAAGAAGTAATTTCCTTACTCGTGTTAGAAATACTAAAGCAGTTTTTGAGTTGGTGCACTTTGATGTTTGGGAGCCTTATGTTACTCCTTCTATCAATGGTTTTAGGTATTTTCTTACAGTAGTAGATGATTTCTTTAGAGTAACTTAGGTATACTTGATGCGACATAAACATGAAGTATCCTTCATTGTCCCATCCTTTTGCCAAATAGTTGTTACTTAGTTTAATACTTGTGTTAAGCTTTTTCGTAGTGATAATGCAAAGGAATTTTCTTTAACTAAGTTCTACTCCTTGAATGGCATTGTTCATCAAAAGTCTTGTGTTGAGACTCCACAACAAAATGGAGTTGTTGAACGTAAGCATCAGCATTTGCTTTCGACAGCTCGAGCCTTACTATTTCAGGCTTCACTTCCATTACATTTTTGGGGGGACACTGTTTTAATAGCTGCACACATTATCAATTAATTGCCTACTGATGTGCTTGGTGGCATAACTCCATTTCAGGTGATGTTTGACAGAGTTCCAACGTTTGAACATTTTAGAGTGTTTAGGTCATTATGTTTTGCCTCTAATATTAAACAGGGTAGGACTAAATTTGATGTTAGAGCACATCCATGTGTCTTTCTTAGCTATCCAATAGGAGTCAAAGGGTACAGATTATATGATATGATAGCAAGAAAGACTATAATTTCTAGAGATGTTAAGTTTGTTGAACATGTGTTTCCTTTTCAATTGATGGCTCATACAGATCAAGGTATGTCCTACTGTATTGTTCCATTACCATCAGCAGACAACATGACTTATGCAGATCATGTTCTTTCTCTATTTTCTACTGGTTTTAGCAGTGTTGGTGATAGTTCAGTTTTTGTTTGTCTTGATTCTAGTCTTATTGCAACATTTGATGTAGTTTTTGAAGGAGAGCTTAGGTAGAGTTCCAGAACACATAAATTACCAAGTTATCTCAAGGATTATCATCATAGTCTGCAAACTACAGCAACATCTGAGAGTTCTTATTCTATTGCACATCCTTTACACTAGGTGCTGTCTTATAACTCTCTTTCTCTAAATTTTCGAGCTTTTGCTGTGCAACCTTCACAATGGTATGAGCCAGCTAATTATGGTCAAGCTAAGTAACTTGAACCATGGTGTAAGGTAATGGATGGAGAGTTAGACACTTTAGTAGCTAACAATACTTAGACAATTATTTCATTACCACTTGGAAAACATATAGTTAGGTGCAAGTGGGTTTATAAACTCAAAACTAAAGTTGATGGTTCTATTGATAGTTATAAAGTACGCTTAGTAACCAAAGGATATAGTCAAAAGGAAGGGTTTGATTTTACTGAGACTTTTAGTCTAGTAATCAAACATGTTATGGTATGGATGTTCTTTTGTTTGGTTGCTGTTTATAATTGGCATATACATTTAATGGACGTACATAATGCCTTTTTAAATGGAGACCTTAATGATGAAGTGTTTATGGAAGTTTCGCTTGGTTTGAATGTTTCTACATCCTTTCTTCCTCATGAGAGGCCTGTATGCAAATTAAACAAATCTCTTTAAGGGTTAAAACAGGCTTCTAGACAATGGAATGCTAAATTAACCCAATCACTTTTGGCTTATGGTTTTCAACAATCTTATTGTGATTGTTCGTTGCTCATTAAGGATTTTGGTGATGATATGGTGGTTGTACTTATGTATGTTGATGATATTGCAATGGCTAGTAAGAATCTTGATCTCATTAATCAGTTTAAGTCCTTTATGCATACTCAATTCAAGATAAAAGATTTAGGGGTCCTTAAGTACTTTATTGGACTTAAACTTACACGATCACAGTAGGGACTTATGCTTTATCAAAGAGAATTCACTCTTGATTTACTAAGTGAGACTGGTTTCCTTGGTGCAAAGCCTCTATTTACACCCATTGTTGCTAATCATAGGTTATCTAGAAATGATGATTCTAATTTCGTTGATGCTTCATCCCATCGAAAAGTTGTTGTGAAACTACTTTACTTGTGTATAACACGGCCAGACATCACATATTTTGTCCATATTCTTACCTAATTTATGGATAAGTCGTGGCATGTACATTAAGTTACACTTGAGTGTGTTTTGAGATATTTAAAAGGAACTATTGGCCTAGGGATTTTGTTCTCTGTTAATAATGATTTTGTGCTTTGGGCTTATAGTGATAGTGATTGGGGTGGTTGTCCTGATTCATGTCGTTCCACTACCGGATTTTGTGTCTTTTTAGGTCATTCTTTGCTCAACTAGAAATCAAAGAAATAGTCTACTGTTGCAAAGACTTTTGCGGAGTTTGAGTACCGTGCTCTTGCCGCAACCACGTCTAAAGTACTTTGGCAAATTGCCTTGTTGAAGGAGTTCCGCTTCAATTATGTTTTGCCTGTGCAGCTTTATTGTGATAATCAGTTTGCGTTGCATATTGCAAAGAATCCTGTGTTTCATGAGTGGACTAAACACTTAGAAATGGATCTTCATTTTGTAAGGGATAAGGTTGTCGAAGGAGTTATTCTTCTCATTCATGTTTCTACTAAACAATAATTTGCTGATGTGTTTACTAAAGGATTAGCAGTAGATCAATTTCGCATATTACTATCTAAGATGGGAGTACTAAATATTTACTTTTCATCTTGAGGGGGGGTGGCGTTGGAGATTCATTAGTTTTGGTAGTTACATTATACATTTAGTAGTTGTTATTTCTGTTACAGTTAGTTGTTGTTGTAGTTGTTAAGGTTTCTGTTAGATTAGTTGTTGTTGTTTCTGTTACAGCTAGAGGTTTTGTTGTATAAAAGCAGTAACAACAGCTTTATAATGTGAATACAATATTCGATTCAACTTTCTCTCTAAATAGTTTTTCTTCTTCATCAAGCTTACTTTCTGTTCTTGATCTTTTTGTTACAAACATTAGGTCTATACTTAACACAATAAGGCTAAATGTTTAGTAAGTTGAACTAAGCTAAAGCCTAAGTAAGTCAATGCAGACTTGAAGGGCCGATGTCTAAAATATCCTATTAATACTTATGAAGCAAAATACATCTTGATAATTTCTACACTTGTGGTCATAATGTTGTAAGAGATCTTAAAAAAAGAAAAAAAGAAAAATCCAAACAAGGAAAGATTTGGTGTTTCTTTTATTTATGCTTAACTAACGTCATTTCACATATGCTCCTACATTGGATACCTATCCTCATTTTGTATTGAAAATGTGAGAAATTTATATAAATTCATTTAGGCATTTAACTATAAATTAGAACTATCAATATCTTCTTTTTTATTATTAAATTGAAGAAATAAATTATATAAATTCAAATACAAGATGAAAAAAATTTAATAGTATAAAGTTAAATATTATTATAATAGTAAAAATGAGACGTGTGAATATGTCACTATAATAATTTGTTAAATCTCATTAATGCAGTACATGTAACATTAATATACACATTCGCACTAATTTTATTAATATACCACGTTTACATTATTTTCCCATTACATTCAATTTACTATAAAGGAATTATTATTCTTCTTTTATTACCGTAGAATAATTATTTTCTCGTGTGGCTTGGAAGGTTATAATATAAATTGAATAGCCCATTAACAAGCTCACTTCAATTTCAACACTAACAAGCCCATGACCCAGTCTTCTTCCCAAAACCAAAACTGACGAAATTGAAATCAGACAGAGAGAGAGAGAGAGATGAGCACGAAGCTTCAAACATGGCGAAAAGTGACGATCTCTCTGTCGAAGCTTCGATGCGTTGACTCACTAAGTCACCACCGTACAATACACAACGGTCCCGACACTATCGAAGAGCTTTTTGAGAGACACGTGGCAAAGAAAGATGCTAATAAATCACTAGACGATGACGGGGAGGAGTTCTTGAGCCGGCGCCGGCTCACGAGCCAACGGCGAGAGGTACTGAGCCTCTACAGAGACATAATCCGAGCGACTCGGTTCTTCGTGTGGCCCGACGCGCATGGGAGGCTGTGGAGAGAGGTGTTGAGAGAGAACGCGCGGAAGGAGTTCCAGGAAGCGCGGTTCGAGAAGGATCCAGAGGTTGTAACGAGGCTTCTGATTGGAGGAAGGGAGGCGGTGGAATCGGCGATCGATAAGTTGGTTGAGAAGCAGAGGCAGCGGATCGAAAGGGAACGGGGCGGCGGCGGCTGGTCTGGCTGATTCATGATGACACCGTCCTCTTATATATGCATTAGGCGAGAGCTGTTCTATAATATTGAACCAGTTCTTTGCAACTGAGTTGTTCTAATTACAACGAGCGTATCCAAAATAACAGTTTTGGTTATTAATTATCTTAACTATGATTATTATTTTCAATTAGTTCACTTGTAAAGTCCTTTTTTTCTTTTTATCTCTTTGTAACGGAGGGGGACAGCTGTTACCTCCGAGCCACATGAATTACTTGTAAACTCAATCAATATGCATTTCGGGAACTTTCTGAGAAGTCCCTGAGAAGTTTGATACTTGTAAGTCGCAGAATTATGAATATGCAAAGATTTGAGGGTACTGAACATGCAAATTTTCCTATTATATTGTAACATATACAACAAAAATTTCATTTTTTCTGCCCATTCTTTCCGTTACTGTTTGGTTCCGGTATACATTTCAACAGTGTAATTTGCTTGTTCCTCGGGTTTCATAACAATCTTGATAATCAAAACTATGAGATAAGATGGAATGAGAGTCGGACAATGCTGGAAAATTGGTGCCAATCTTGGGTATTGTTGGGCCATCTGCATCTGCAGTTGTGGTGGTCTGTGTGCCCGTCGTTGAGGCAAATAGTTTTTTGTTTCTACTATGTAGAAATAGAGCCACTGCTGGAATTCCTCCTGTTCTCTTTCAATTTCACTTGTGATAACAGTGTGTGGTTAGATTCATGCAATGCTGTACTGTTTCCATTTATATTCTCTACTGGGGAACTCTTGCAAAGCTCTCTTTCTTGGAAGACCTCAAGTAGGAGCATGCCCTCAAGTCTTTTCTATCATTGTTGCTTCTGCTACCTTTTTCTCTATCATTGTTGCTTCTGCTACCTTTTTCTCTTCACTTTCCCCTTTGAGGGAGTATGTAGTGGAACATTTAGCTCCAAAAGGGAAAAATTACTTAGCAAAGAAAAGTATGTAACTGGGACAATATTGCTTCTGCATCCTTAGTTTGCTATAGATTGCAAATTGAATGAGGTGCTTTTTCTTATTTTCTCCTTGAAATAGAAGTCTTATGTTTGCCAATACTTGCACCTACTCTTGGTTAAAAGAAGACATGCAGTTTAGAATTGGTTTGTATTCCTTTTGAGAAGCTGGTAGAAAATTACTTTCAGTCGGCCGTGTGATCTACTGATAGAACTTTCATCCTCTTATTCACGATGGTCTTATGAAAAGAAAAAAGATTGATGTTATATGATATTCTGGCCCCATTAGCAGTGATTTTGTCAAACATTTGCTGTGATTTTGGTTCCTTCATGTTTTTTAGCATTACATTACTACTTGACATGGCCTTCTTCCTGTAGGTGTGGGCTGTTGCAGTAGTGTTTCCCAACATACAATGTCACTGTTATCAGACAATGGAAGAAGTTGCTTCACCTGAAGATATGGCAAATGCGGTCGACATACCATGTGAAGATGGAACTGCTTCGTTCCTGGCTGCTGCTTTGAAGATTGGTAATGCTAGAAATTTTAGATTGTTTAAGTTGTGCTGTTAGCCGAAGATTTTCTATTAATTTTAAAAGATGGCAGCTGCTAAGGTATAAAATGGCTTGCTGATCTATGAAATCAAGCTTTTAGTTCAATTAATTGATGAACTAAACTTACTATGGAGTCAGAGTATGAGGTCCTAAGTGTTTTTCATTCTTCTCCCCATTTAACGATTCACATGTGATGGATCTTTGTTAATATCTGAATTCACCCATAAACAGAAGTGTTGAAAGTATAAAATGTTAAAAGTTCACACCAATCTATGAGCTCCAAAACTCTTGTATCAATGGGTTGAGGAGCTAAGCTCAATGGTGGTTTTACCTTGTGTATACATAGATATAGACAAGCAAACTGATTTAATTATGCGTTGCTACTAAGAATATGGTTTGTGGGTATATTATTGTAGCTGGGTCTCTCTAATGGTGCCTTTTCTTTGTTTGAACCTTTCTGTTACTTCAAGCTGAGATTCAATGTGAGATTGCTTATTAAGGTAAGTTTGTTTAATAATGGAACAGCTGCACCAAACTCCAAATTCATCTAGGATATTGTATCTTATATTGGAGCATATGTGAAATGATGCTAGTGAAGCATTTTTTTCCTGTAGTGAAGTCCCAAGTAGTTGCACTCCACTTGTTGAAAGGAAAAAACTGCTGTCTAATTATCTTGGGACCACTAAGAGTTGGTTTTCTGTTTAAAGCACAAAGGGGAGACAGCTTGTACAGATATTGCTTGCTGCTGGAGCAGACCCAACTGGCCTTGATTCTTGTAGGCAAATGGTTCGACGTAGAGATGTATTGGTTGATGATGTTGTGTTTGTCAAAGGTCTGATACTTACCCAGTTCCAAGAGCTTATCAACTCTTTTCTTCCTTTCTGCTGCTAAGAAGACTTGCATGTCAATTACTTTATATGTCATTTTTCACTTTTTAAGTAGATTATTCTGTATGCTGGTGATGTGAATATACGGAATCTGGGCAAACTTGCTTTTATTTTGATAAAGGTACTGTATTTCTTGTTCATTAAATGTGAAAAGGATAAATCGCCTCGGCGAGGGAGGCATAGTGGAGGAGAGCGATCATTGGCTTGTTAAGACCTAGCTTTGATCTCTCACCAATGGGAATTCCTGAAGAATAATGTTGCGCTGCAAAGACTCTTATTCATTCATCTCCTGCTCAGGTGTGTCTGTGAAAGATGTCAGACTTAGCTGGGATTTAGTATGGATACCCGAAAGGATGAATGGTTAAGGGGTTAAATTAGAATTAGAAACGGCCAATAAAAAGATATAAGTTGTATTTTATTCATATAAGGACAAACAAACACGAAATTTACTCATGCCTAAATTTTCAAATGAAATAATGGATGATGTTGAGTGCTGTATATTCGGGACAAGACCAACAAGAGTGGCTTCTTATGCATGGAAACAAGAAGGAACTTCATTGGGGAATTTCATCATTGGCACGTGGGAGTTTCAATAAGACCAAAATTCTACTAAGAAATTTCATCGAACACATGAAGAAATAGATGCTTTACAATTTAGCTGTAGTGTTTTATTGTTTTAAACCTTTTGGTTCGAATGATAGAGAGAACTAAGAACCGAACAAATAAAATAAAATATTTCCGTTCAAGTGTTCCGAATCTATTCCTCCCCCTTGAAAAGCCAAAAACATGCCATTTTCCAATTAATTTCATTCATTGCATCGGGAGTGGATGGTAAGGAAATGAAAGGAAATATAATTTCCTATTCTTATTTGGATTTTTAGGATGGAAATCAGAAGAATGGGAAGAAATGTCTCGGTTAAAGGTTTGATTTAGACGATAAAAACAATGAGAAAATCAAAATATTTAATATTTAATTTAATGAACCGAAGTATCTCTTATCTTCTCCTTTTACCTCGCTTTTAAGGGCATTTTGATAATTTTCAAGTTATTTTTACCCATTTCCACTAATTTTTTCTACAGAAGTAGAGAGGAACTAAAAGGCATTAAAGCTAAAATGTTTGCATTTTTCCACCCGTTTTTACTTTCATTTTAAATATCCAAACGAAATATTTCTATTGATTTCATTCTATTTGCATAGCATTCTACTAATTTCATACTTACTAGACATGTTTAAGTCCCTTAACCAATGAATTTTCTCTTTTAGGTTAGTTAATAATAGTCAACTACCATGCTCAAACTTGTTAAAAAAAAAAAAAACTATGCTCAAACTCCTCTCTCTCTCTCTCATATGTGTGCACCATGTGCATGTATACTAGAACCAAATCCCCTAAATACGTGCATGTATGGTTAAAAAAAAACACCAATGCCAATATTATACATACACTTTGGCAATACATACATATATACATACACATAAAACTTACAACATTCCGTACATATACACATTTATACAACCATCTCATTGTACTTTTGGGTTTTTTTCTCTCGTGTTTTTTTCTTAGGGTTTCCTTAATGTCTTGTATATGGACTTTCGTTTCTTCTCCTTCTATAATCTCATTTATGAATGCTACAATTATTATTTAAATGTCACCCATCTTAACAATCGATTGTCTGAAGTTTAAAAATTTTAATTTGGTACTTAAGCGTTCCTTATTTTACTTTTGTAGTAAACTAATTAAACTTTGTGATGCTTATAATTAGCTACCAAATTCAGGTAGTATAAATGACTATAAAAAGCTTGCAGGTAATAAATTCATACTTTCAAATTTTAGCTAGTTAATTACAAAAATTGATAAAGGACAAAAAAAAAAAAATTTCAAAAATCAATAAAGTTCAGGTATTAAATATGACATTAAACTTATTTCGACTATATTATCTCTCTCTAAAAAGTCATACCCTTCTTCCAAACCTTCATAGCCACCACTCTCTTCTTCCTTCTTGCCCAAGTCTCTTCACATCTTGATATCCACCAAATCCAACTGTAAACCTTATGATTCGATACTTAATATTGCTGTCGCTAGTTTTACAGTGGACATAGTGAAGAAGATGGGATGAAAGAACGAATAGTATTTTGTTTTATTTTTTTATAAGTTGATGCATTCGGACACATTTGAGCTAAATGGATCAACTAAGTTATGGTCTAACTACCTAGGTTGTACAGTGTGGCCAATTGAACATCAAAATGAATTAAGAGAAAGGACTTACTTGTTCTCATGGCCGTTGCAATTGAACTAGTTAGGTTAATTCAAGTCTAACAATCTAGCACCATGAGGTGCATTTATGGCATAGTCAATTTGATGACTTAATCAAGATAGGTCATTATTCATTGGATCGATTGGATTGGCAATTAGAGAAATTAGCTTGACTTGATAGCAAAGGATGTTGAAAAGGCTTAGGAGAGTAGCCTTATTCAAAAGTTCGAGTTAGTCCACCTCATAGATACTAGAGTTGTTTAGAGATAGTGTAGCAGACTTAGACATGATTTAAGTCCAAACAATTTTTCAACCTTGGAACTAGCCCATCGATCCATAATTGGACTGGATTAGTGCCAACAGTTACAACTTGGTCTTAGACTTGTTGAGTCTATAAGTTATGGTGGTTCATGTCCTTAGATTGGTAGACCCATTGTGTTGATGGTGGTTCATGGTAAAAATTAAAAATAAAAAAACAATTTTATTTACAAAAAGAAGAAATCGGATAAATAAAATAAATACTTAAATAATATTGAAACTAAAACTATTTCCGTGTACATTTGGAAAAATTATTTTCCATCCTAAACCTTCATTGTGTTGCTATTAATAACATAAAAAAAAAAATATACCTTTATGTCATGTTTGATATACAGAATGGAATCGTAAATTTGAATTCTGTTTCCTTTTTTTGTGTTTGGAAGTGCATATGGAAAGTGGAATCGCAATTTCATGGAATTCACAATTTTAGCTTTAAGGTGGAATTTGATTTTGTTTTTAAGAATGTGGAATCATGATTTCATTTTCCTCCTTATTATTTATTATTAATTAAAATTATTTATTTAATCTTCAACTTAATTATGACATCTAATAAATAAGTATATTTTTAACAAATACAAATATATATACATTCCATTCCATTCAATTCATTGGATATTTCTAAAGATAGGAATAAATTTATGATTTTGGTCTTTGTTGCCTTAAGATTTTGTCAGTAGAGTGTAATGAGCCTTTAAGGTTGGATGGGTAGGATTAGGAGAACTTCAAACACCTAAAGTCCAACTACTAAATGGATTGGGGTGAATAGAATAGTTGGGGGGTTGTTGGGTAAGGCCATTTTGATGCCATTACTTTCATGGAAGTAAATAATTCAAAGGATAGATGTTGGAGAGAAAGTGAGGTGTGTATATTTGTATAAGCTAAGGTATTGATAAAACTTATGGATACTAGGAGGGGGAGGAGGGAGAAGGAGAAATAGTACTTATACAGTGAACAACCCTTATTAACTCGTGGTGCATGATTTAAGGTTTTAAGGGCTCAAGATTAGTAAGATCTTCTAGCAACGATAGAGAATGATTGTCTTAGGCTTTGCGGCTATTTCTTCTTAATAAATACTTAACAACGTTATATGATCTTTAGCTACTTAGGCTTATTGGAGGGTAAGTTGCTAAATGTCATATTGCATTAAATGTGATATGGTCAATGCATGATTAAGCATGCAAGGCTCTCATAAGAGGTCAGAATATTCTTGGAGCACTTGTGAGGCCTTGTAGAGATGGCAATTGCTTCTTAAGACTACCTTGAAAGGATTAGCTTAGGAAGGATAGCTAAGGGGTGTAAGGAGCTTGAGCTAAAGGCCATAAGGGTCTGCCTAAGTGAGGGGGAACTTTTACGGTTGACCTGCTCATACTTTAAGTTGGTGTAGTTGCTTTCATTTTGACTAGGCTCAGACTATTAGCTAAGTTACTCAATTTTAGGCCTCGATCAATTGGCCCAAATTGGACTCAAGCAGCCTGGGGCATAACTCATGTCCGAAAACTACAATCAGTGGTCTTAATTCCATTACATTTTATTTTAACCCATTCCCCCATACCAAATGTGGTATTAAAGTATATCTAATTTGATATAAATAAACTTTCACCAAAATAATTTTTATTTTTTACTAATATGAGACTAACTTTTGTTTTTCTAATATAATAGATTTTTCTTTTAGTACTCAATTATCTAAAATATTGTTGCTTTAATGAATTATATTGATATACTAAGTATTATGTTTTAAGGGCACCTACTTATCTCAAAACAATGGTAAAAAATGAAATCCTGTGCCATATTGATAAAAGTTAGGTTTTCATTTAATTAGCCAGGAAGGAAAAAAAAGAAGAAGAAGAAAGCAATCTAAATAAAACTTGTAAAGTTAGTTGGAGTATAGAGAAAACCCTTGCCAAATTACACCGGTATCTAAATAAAAATGTATCTTTAGATCAATGCTTTCATAAATAAATTAAATGACTAGTGTTAACACCTGATTCTTACTCGGACTAAGGCTTAATAAGTGAAGCCCATCACGGGGAAAATCGAAATGTGTGTAAACAAACAACAAGCTCATCTTTTACTCTACGACCTACTTGCGAAGCCATTTAGTTACCCTAAAAGGGGTGCTAGCTGTTGGTAGGCTTGTCCCTATCTCATGGCCCTTTTAGCGAGCCATATGGTGTTTCGTCTTAGCAGGGTAGCCCTGATCATTGAGCTGGCATACACTGACCACCTGGCATAAACTTGAAGCTTAACCCAACCTCGATCAAGCATCAATCGACCCGTTCCTCAATATCCTAACTCGACCTTTGTCTTTAGTGCCTGCTTTCCACTGTAGCTTATTAATGACGTTTGACATCTATGGTATAGCCAGTATACTTGGCAACCCTTGCAATTGTTAGACCATTGTGCTATAGATTCAATGCTTTAGTTGGCCATAGGATAATCACTTGTAGTGTAGTTCAATCTCTATCGCTAAGCACATTATTTACTAACAGCCAATACGAACAAACCCCAGATTGCCACACTCGCATAAAAGGTGCCAAGCACCATGAAGCAAGAGGGAACAACTCTCCTTCCTTTAACTCTCTGAGAATTCTCTCCTCTCCTCCCCTTTTCTTTTACATGATACATACTGTACCTATCTTAGGCAAGCACCACCCCTTAGGTCTTGAGCGCTTGCCTTCTATTTCTTTCCAACCTTCTTGCTAACTTGCACGTTGGAAGTCCCTCGTAGCCACACCTACTAAAGGCTTTTTATAGGTATCAAGAAGTAGGAGATGAAGCCCAAGCCCAAGCCCATCTATCTAGTTGATTCAACCAAAATTGACATTTTAGCACCTACTGTTTTAGGCCACTACGACAATGATGGCTAAAAGCAAGAACACTAATTCGTAAGCTTCACACATGAAGGATACCAATACATCCCATCACGATGGAGATGACCAAACGCTTCCACAATCTTAAAATGAAAATCCTAAAGTTTAACAGCTTAGGTCACTTATTCAACAAATGATTGAAGAAAACCGAAAATATTGTCAATCCACTGCTACCTTGCGCAAAGATGTTGCGTTACTTAAAAATGCATTTGAAAAAGGCCTAAACAAGGAGGCAACTGTTGACTCCTCTTCACAACCAACCAAGAATGACGGTGTACGTACCATATACCCTATGTGTTCGGCCGAGTAGAATTAGCATGATCACTAAGCCCATGAAGACTTGCTCGAATGATTGAATCGCAACAGCAGCAAAACGTACGTAGTAGGCCAGTGCATGGCGACAAGTACACCAGTCGATAGTCTATCACCAAGACAATCTCCAAAAGATTACAAAGACATGAACATGGACAAACTCAATGAGCATATCTGTCGTAGCTCCAACATACATGACTAGAAGAAAGTCGAATCATCCACATGTGTGTCATACTCTATGTCGACAAAAAGCCCATTCATTCCTTTAATCTTTGAAGAAACGCTCCCTTACAAGCATAAGGATGCCACACTTAAACACTTATGATGGTGCTATCAAACCAGATGATCACATCATCCACTTTCGAATGATAATGAGCTACAACAACTTCTCTAATGCCATCATGTGTAAAGCCCTCTCAAGCACACTAGCAAAAGCTGCTTTGCTCTGGTTTAACATACTCCTTAAGGCATTCATCACTTCATTTGATGACCTAGGAAGCAGATTTCAACAATACTTTCTCAATTCTCAAGTCCTACGAATAGACTCTTCCATCCTTTACAATGTCAGGTAATGTCCCAATGAAACCTTACGAGAATATCTCAAGCATTTCAATTGAACAAAGCTGCAAGTTTCTTAGTTGGATACGTAAACGGCCTTACAAGTGCTCTTAACATGCTTAGACCTTAATGGAAGGCTTTTCGATGCTATCTCATTGGATAAACCTAAATCGTTGGTTAAATTCATGATGGTCGCCAAGAAATACCTAGCTTAAGAAGATGCCATCAGAGCTCATTTCAAAGTGAAAAACAACACATGCATTTCAACAAAAGATCGCATAGGGCCTCATAATCCCACATTACAACCCTTAGCACGAGAAAAGTGTAATAAACAAAGGCAAAAATTTTGAGACTATACCTCGTATGTGCCCTTTAATAGACCATTTGGTGAAATCATGTACGGGGTCCAAGAGCAACTCCTGTAACCACCTAATATTCGTGAAACACCAGAAGCGGTGAACTCAGGGAAGTATTGTAACTATCATAGGGTATATGGACATAGCACTAATGAGTGCCGTTACTTCAAGAATGCAATTGAAGGCCTTGTTCGCAAAGGTTAGATCAACCACCTTGTCACAAATGAGAAAACAAAATCCAATTGCTGACCTAGCGCTACTGAGTAGATCAACAACAACAACTTCACAACTAGCATGCCAATGCTCCCACAAACAAACAGAATCCTAGGGGACAACGAGGCTAGATCAATACCTTATTTGGTTGACTTAGTCTTCTCTAAAACAAAATAGCCATAACAGCTAAACATGAGGTGCATATTATAAGAAATAAAAAGCTGAGGACTAATACGACAGTCACTTTTACTAACACAGATGAACAAGGAATCGACCAACCTTACAGTGATGCACTCATCATAAACACTAAAATCAGGTACTTTGATGTCTTAAAAATGTTCCTCGATAGCGAAAGTTCAATATATATACTCTTTTACAATGCTTTTGAGCAAATGAAGGAGTAGCTCAACAAACCCCTTTAGTTGTACAAACATAGCCTTATAAGGTTCGGAGGTAGTTGACCTATGCCTACTAAGGGAATCATCACCTTACTCGTTCGATTAGGCAACGATGAACACGTCACTACACAATTAATAGATTTTGTCGTTGTTAATGTCTAGTTACCATATAGTACCATCCTTGATAGATGAAGCATTGCGAAATTCAACATGTTCATCAGCCATAATGCCTTAAAGAAAAGTTCTTTACATGTGCTGGTATAGGCAAGGCCAGAGGTGGTTAGACATTGTATAGGGCGCTCTACTTCAAAGCTTAATCCATAAACAATGTCATGAATATTGAATCAACCAACTCCCTTACTTCCGTAATATGGGGAGAGGCTGTAGAAAAGACCATAGAAGTCAAGATATCTGACGCCCCTGGAATGATAATCACAATAGCACCCGAATTGCTGGATAATGACAAGGCCGAATTGATAGATTTCCTTTAGCAAAACTTAGACGTCTTTATGTCCATGCTAGAAGATATGCTAGGGATCATCAACATATTGGAGGTTATTCACTATTTAAATATCAATCCTGCTGTTTGACTTGTCCAGCAAAAGAAATGACATTTCCCCCTAAAACACTAAGCCGTGATTGAGGAGGAACTATAGAAGTTGCTCTAAGCAAGCTTCATTTAGTAAGAGAAATATCTTACCTAATTAGCCAATATATTACTCATCAAGAAAGTAAGTGGAAAGTGGTACATGTGCATCAACTACACCAACCTTAACAAGGTGTGTCCTAAGGATTGTTTCCCCCTATCGAGTATAGGCCAACTTATCGACTCGATGTTTGGTCAAGCACTTCTCAGTTTTGTGGATGGCTACTCTTAATACAATTAGATCCAGATGGCTCTCGAAAATGAAGTCCGTATATCCTTTGTTACAGACTTCGAGACCTATTGTTACAAAGTAATGCCTTTTGATTTAAAGAATGCTGGAGTTATTTACCAAAGATTGGTCATACACATCTTCAAGCCACAAATAAGCAAGAATGTCAAGGTTTATGTCGATGACATGATCCCAAGAGAAAAACTAGAAAAGATCATATTGATGACCTTTGAGAGACATTCCAAACTCTTCTCCAATTCTAAATGAAGCTTAACCCCCATAAGTGTGTCTTCAGGTCACATTAGGTAAGTTTTTGGGTTTCATGGTTACAGAACAAGGGATGGAAGCCAATCCTGACAAAATCAAGGTAGTCTAGGACATGAAAGCCTCGACAAAAATTAAAGAGGTGTAGCAATTAATAGGAAGGATAGCCGCCCTCAATCGCTTCGTATCTCGAAGCACCGATAAATGTGCAAAAATTTTCAAACTACTAAAATACCCTATTGAGTTTAAGTGGACACCTTAATGTCAGCGAGCTTTCAAAGAATTGAAATACTTCTTGGCAACTCTACCCATATTGATACGCATTGTTGGGAAAGGGGGGCACATGGCTACCAATATTACGCGAGTTAGAGGTGGGTCTGAATCAAGAGATGGTCCAAAAGATAAATGAAAGTTGAGGTTTGAGTAGGGGTCTTCGTACATCGATAGTGGATATGACTCGCTAATGCCTTACATGAGTTCAGGTCGCACTTGATATGATGTATAAGTGTCGCCAAATGGTATTCACCACTAATCCACACTCATAATGGACTATATATGAATAAATGAGAGCAAGCAAAGGATACTTAGCTTATGAAGGAAAGTATGTCTAAAATTTCAATATTAATATTCTGATTGATTCTTACAGCCATTACATTTTACAAGTATTTATATAGCCCAATTAATCTTAGGTATATGTAATTTATAAAAACGATTCCTATTGGAAAAGGAAAGATACATAGTTTACAAGGGCAAAGTTGTAAACAGGTAAAAGGATATTCGATTACAAAAAAGACATTACGATCATTAGAAAATGGGGTGTGTATCAAGTATGCATTATGTGGTCCCAATGATATTGCTTGCTTAACAAAACAAATTTCGAGTAGATCAGGTTGGGGTTGGATGCTCAATACTTCGGTAGATTAAATGTTCTAAATTGAGGAAGGACTGGTCCAAGGGACGATCTATTGTCTGGTTGGCTCGAGATCAGGGCAGCTCAGCCTTGATGATGTATTAGGTCGGTAGTAGGCGAGTTTAATGTGTGACTTGGGGTTGATGTGTTGTGGAAGGGGTAGGCTTGGCAACAGGTCGAGCACCTCAGGATCTCTTTAATGAGATGGAGAGCAAAGTAATTTAGCAGGTTGAACTGGAGAATGCATTGTTTTCCAAGGCTCAACTCTCTTTGGACAGCTCGACAAACCATATAGGTAAGTCCTCGAGTCGAGAGCGAGTGATTGGTCCATGATCCCTATCATCCCCTTTGGGCTATTTGAGATTTAGGATCAAATCTGGCTCAGTTGATTGTTGCTTGTCTTTGGAGATATGTAGATGGAGGTCGATGATGTTAAAAGAGTTAGAGATCCTATAGTCTTCAGGTAATTCAATCTTATAGACATTAGGATTGATCCTTTCAAGCACCTTAAATGATTCATTGGCTCTAGGAGATAATTTGCTCTTCCTCAAACTTGAAAATCGATCTTTACTGAGGTAGATCCAGACCAAATCACTACGTTGAAAATTTTTGTTCTTTCATCCTTTGTCTTACTTCTTGAGCTTGGTGGCAACTTGACTCTACTATTCCATGACTTTCTGGTACATTGTCTTGATGGCCTCGAATCTCTCTACAGCTAGCTAATCTTCATTCTAACTAAGAAGGGGTGCTTGATCTAGTGGAAGCTTAGGATTGAATCTCTAAGCGATCTCAAATGGTGACTTGCTCATGGTGCTATGGATGGTCCTATTGTAGATAAACTCAATTATGGGCAGGCATTGATCCCAATTAGTCATGTTATGACTAATAGCAACTTGGAGTAGAGTTCCTATTGTCCTTTTAACAACCTTGGCCTGTTCGTCCGTCTGTGGATGATTGGATGTGCTGAATAACAACTTGGTTTCCATTTGCTTCCATAATGTCCTTTAAAAGTAGCTCATGAATTTCACATCTTGGTTTGAGACAATGGTCCTATGCATTCTATGGAGTTTGACGATCTCCTACAAGAAAAGAAAAGAGATAGTTGAAGTATCATTAGTTTTGGAAAAAGGCATAAAGTGTGCCGTCTTACTAAATCGATCCACAACCACCATGATGGAGTCCTTCCCTTAGGACGTGATGGGAATTAAGCTACCAAAGCTCGACCCGCAGTCGAGCCCTAGGACTAGAGGGGCTAGCACGACGAATTCTTTTGTTTCAACCAACCCTTGCCGAGGCTGACTACTTCCTTGTTGAGTCACCTTTCATGTCGACCTGTATGACTGCCCATTTTTTTTAGTATGCCGAATGGAGGATTACTCACTAGCGTCGAGCTAACCAATTACTCAGCATCTTCCTTGCCGAGAAGTCGAGAGAGAGACTCTGGACTAACTAAGCCGTCCTTACTCCGACAAGCCATTTGTTTGTACTTTTTTTTGTCCTCGTCTTCTAACGACCTTGCCAATGTAGTTTCGCCATGTATACAGTATCATGTGTAGAATCTGTTGCACCAATGATTGCTTTTCTTGTATTTTCGTTTTTACCCTTTTGTATCTTGTACGTTACTTCCTTAGGAAATGCCCTTTTAGTATTTTTCTTTTTAAGCAAGTTGCCTTAACTTATGGGTATAAATACCCTTGTACTTGTAGTTGTAGAGATCATTGGATCATTCTTAATACACTTTTGAGTATTTTTTTCTTCCTTGCATAAATACTTTTTGTTTACTCTCGGTAATACTCTTATCATTTCCCTTAAGCAAGGTTAGGTGGCAAGTAATCTCATTGGACCAATTCGTGCATTATATCGAATTGTGCCGTGAGTCCTCAAAAGTTCCATTGGCGTATCATATCCTTTGGAGCTGTTCGTGAGTTTTGCTTACTATTTCATTCTTCATTTTGCCCTTTCACACTTCCCCATTAATTCTTTTTAAAGCTTTCTACAAGCTTGGAACAATCTAACAACCGACCTTATTTGTTCTTGATCATGGCTTGTAATAGGATGTCATTGTAAATCTTAACATAATGTCCATACTCAGCTTGGACCATAGTTTAGTCAGGATCGACAAAGGTAAATATTGTCTTTGCTTGGCTTGGCTTGGCTCTTTGTTCTTTTGCAAGTAGCATATCTTTCCAGTATAACATAGACATCTCTCATCATCCTTAGCTAAAAGAATCTAAAGGATAGTACCTCATGAGTTTAATGCTTGCCAAAATGCCTAGATAGTCCTTCACCATGTGTCTCGCTTACCAGTAATTCTCGCATAGAATAGGTCGAGATATACAATCTCCTCTTTCTGAATAAGTATCCGTCTTCCCTATGATAGTCATTTAAGTGTTCGGCCTTCTTAACGTTTAGCATAGATCAAACTAAAAAATGGATCCTTAGCATACAAATCCTTAATCATAGAGAAACTAAGTAACCTGGTTTGTAGCTCGATCAAGAGGGAATGTCGTCTTGATAGGGTTTCGACTACTACATTATTCTTACTGTTCTTGTACTTCACGACATAAGAAAATCCCTTTATGAATTCTAACCACTTGGCTTATCTCTGGAACAACTTAGGCTGGCTCTTCAGATATCTTAAAGATTCATGATTAGTGTAGATCACAAATTCTTTGTGATACAGACTCGTGAATGAACACATAAACCCAGTATCTAACCAAAAAGGTGAGTCTAAGTCACAAGATGGCTCGAAAGGTAAATGATAGTCGAGGGTAAGCAGGGGTCCTCGTGCACCAACAATGGGTATGACGTACCAATGCCTCACACGAGCTCGGGTCATACTTAATATGACATACAAGTATGGCCAGAGGTCAGTTGCCATTAGTCTATGCTCAAATGGGTTAGATAAGAGTAGCTCAAGAGTAAGTAAGAGGACACTTAGCTCAAGAGAAGGTAAGAAAAAGTTTAATGTATTCTTTTGTATATTCTCTTGCGACTGTTATAGTATGTGATTATTTATAGTACCTTGTTATGGCAAGTTTTACGTTATAAAAAATTACAAAAATGAAGCCCCATTTGCTAAATAAAAGGAAAATAATTTATAGGGAAGGCTTGAAATTGTTCGCAGTGAACGTCCTTTTTCAGAAAGGATAGTACGGTTGTTAGAAAGGACAGTGTGTACGCATATTTACTCTACGATTCTAATAATATTGTGAGCCGAGCATGGGTAGGCCTTTGTTTAGGTTTGTTCGGTATCAGAAGTTCAGTACCTTGACTACCGGGGTTGGATTGGGGTAGGTTTAGGGACGGTTCACAGTTGGGTCAGCTCTTGATAGTTATTAGCTTGGCTTCGGCATCGTGGAGATTGCTGTATTTAGATTTAGTGTATGGACTAGTGCATAGTGGAGGGTTCAGTTTGGTATGTCCACTGGTTAGCTCGACAACACCATGGATAGCATAGAGAGCAAAGTAGCTCAGCAAATTGGATTGTGGCAAGCATTGCTCTTCAGTGCTTAACTCACATTGGACAGCTCGATGGACCACTTGAGAAAGCCCTCAGGCTTGGGAGCGCGTAATTGATCCTTGATCCCTATCGTTTTGGGTAATAAGTAGTGTTGCTAAACAGTTAGAGCTTGAATTAAGGAGTATAACTCCTTATCATACACAGAGTAGTTGAGTGTAGCTATTCTAAGCTTTTCATTGATGTAGGTGATAGGTTGGCCTTCCTGCATCAACACATCATCACCTATGCCTAGTCTGGATGCGTTATACTCCACTTCAAATCCTTTGTGAAAGCTAGTAGGGCTAAGACAGAGGTGATGGTTAACTTCATCTTCACCTCTTCAAAACTCCTTTACTCATTATCTCCCCACTTGAACTTAACATTTTTCTTTGACATCTCGGTGAATGGGGCTACAATAGTATTAAAATTCCTTATAAATCGGTGATAGAAGGATGTTGAGCTGTGGAAGCTTCGCATGTCGATTGGAAAAGTTAGCATAGGCCATTTGGTAATTGCTCTTATCTTTTTATCATCAACTCCTATATCACTACCACTCATAAGAAACCCGAGAAAGATCACTTTAGGTTGGTAGAAGTCACATTTCTTCAAACTAGCATATAACTTCTCAACTTAAAGTTTTGAGAAGACTACTCAGAGGTGCTCATAGTGAGTCTTCGAGTCAGGGTTGTAGACTAGAATGTCATCAAAATATATTGCCACAAATTTCCTTATCAGTTCTTGAAGTATATGGTTCATTAGTCTCATAAATGTGCTCGATGCGTTTGATAGTTCGAAAGGCATCATAAGCCATTTGTATAACCCATTGCAGGTTTTGAACGTAGTTTTCCACTTATCTCGTTCTCGCATTCAAATATGATGGAATCCAGATTTGAGATCAATCTTAAAGAATACTCTTGCTCCATTTAATTCGTCAAGCATGTCATTGAGCTTTGATATAGGGTTCTTATATTGGATGGTAATATGATTGATTCCTTGGCTATCTACACATATCCTCTATATCCCATCCTTCTTTAGCATTAACAAAGCTAGTATGATACATGGGCTTAGGGACTCTCGTACATACCTTCTCTTGATTAGCTCATCTACTTGCCTCTATAATTTGATAGCTTATTCAAAATTTAGCCTCTAAGTAGGCTTGTTTAGTAGAGGGGCTCTTAGCTACAAGTTTATCGAATGTTCAATGCCTTTGATGGGAGGCAATCCTTTTAGCAGTTCTACTAGAAATAGGTTGGCAAACTCATCCAGTAGGGACTTCACCTTGGCAAGTAGCAATTCCTCCTCTAATCCTCTCATCTCAAGCAAGCTTCTAACCGGTAGATAAGTTCGCTCTTCAAGCTTCATCTCTCTTTTCAGCTCAACTTAATTCATTATCAAAGCCTGTTTCTTCAAAACTTGACTTAATTGAGTCTGCATATTTTTAACTTATTCGGCATTCCTTGGGCTTAACTTTACCTTGTTGCCCTTATGCTCTAAGGAACATATGTTCTTCTGTCCATCATATACCACATTTCAATCAAACATCCATGGTCATCCAAGAAGAACATGGGACACACATATGGGTAATACATCACAAAGTACTTCATCTCAATGGTTTCTAATAATAATCGATATAGTTACTTGTTTATTTACTTGTATGTATAAGTCTTAGGGTGGAGGTCGGTTGGTAACTTCAGCTACTAAACCATGAATGCGGATGCTGCATTGGTGCAATTGCTATGATCAACAATCAATGCATGCAACGACCCATTCACCTTGCAGTTGATGTGGAAGAAATTTTCTCATTACTTGTCCTTTGGCACAAGACTCATACTTATAGCAATCCTTAATACCATGATTGTAGGCATTGTGTTACCTTCTTCACTATAAATGATCTCCTCCTCCTTGAACACCTCAATTTGTCTGGTCTCTTTTAGCTTTACTACCTCCTCATTAGTATTATCTACCTCAATTGCTGGCATTTCCCCTCAGATCACCATAGTTCTTTTGTTTGGACATTGAGTGACCATATGTCTAAACCCTTGACACTCAAAACACTTTATTTCACTTGTCTTTTTTCCTAAGCTCTGGCCTTTCTTGAACTTCTATGGGATCTCTCTCTCCTCTACTCAAGTAGTTTGAGAAGGTTAGACCTTAGCAACTTTGCTTGGTTCTGATCTCATAGGTTTGCTCGAAATAGGTCGGCTAGTAATAGGTTAACTGATAGGAACTTGAAATCTTTCTACTTGACATATCTTGATTCTTTAGGCAACTCGTATATCCACATCAAGTGAACTAATATCTATTGTTTCTAGAATATCTTCAATCTCATAATTCAACCAACTGATGAATCGAGATACATTTCGGTCTTCAGGCTTAACAACTTCACAACGGATCATTAACATCTGGAACTCCTTCACGTATGCATCAACACTTGATCCTCCTTCCCTTAACTCTTGTAACCTTTTGAATGCGTCCTGTAAATAATAAGTTAGAACAAATCTTCATCTTATGACTCTTCTCATTTCATCCCAATGCCTAACTTTACATTCTCCTTCTCTTATACGGGTGGCTTGTAGGTTTTTCCACTATAGGGTAGCATGGCCAATAAACTCCAGCATAGCAAGTCTGACCTTAACATTATCAAGTACATCATGACACTCAAATTGCTTCTCCATTTTATCTACCTAGTCTAGGTAATCCTCAGCATCATTATTCCTAGAAAAACTAGGGATATGCATCCTCAACCCTTCCACTTTAGGATCTCAAACATTTCTCTCCTCTGGCTCATAATACTCTTCCACTTCATCACCTACTTCCTCATCCTCTTCTTTGATCTCATTTAATGCTAGTCTGCGTCTAGCAACTCTGTCTACTCCTCTAGCTCAATGTAGACAAACTAGGGCATTAGCTAGGTCCTATCGGCCATTGCTTCTCTTGGGTTGTTCATTGGCCTGTCTTTTATAGGGATCATTTCTGGTTCGTTGTCTATCTTCATTTATTGCAATTACTAAACTAGCTACCAGGTCAATGAGTCTATCTAGTTGGTCATCTATAGATTAGGGTGTGAAAGTTTTGTTGACCTTGGCTATTTCAAGCGCTACTCTCTTTATTACTTAGGGCTCCTTAAATACTAGAATTGAACATTGTTGTCTATTACAAAAGATTAACAGCTAAAACACCACTTAAAATTTCCTTTTACAAACTACAACAAAACAATGCTTAACACACAAACAACTATTACAACAAACATACAAAAAACCACTCGAACACTTAACATTTTGTTTTGTGAACAACAAGCATGGGAAGGTAGAGCACTAGACTTCTTTAACACTAAACACTCTTCAAACACTCACAACAATTACAGATAGTTTCTCAAATACACTTAGAGTAGTAGTAAGTCACTCATAGCACCAAGTAACAAAAGCTTACTTGAACGTAGCCAAGCTCTAATATTATGATGATATAGATCACTAGGAAAGGGATGACACATAGCTACCAATATCACACTAGCTGGGGGTGGATTCGAATGGCTATATGGTTCGAAAGATTAATGGAAGTCGAGGTTTGAGTAGAGGTCCTCATGCACTAATGGTGGATATGACTTGCTAACTCCTCACTTGAGCTTAAGTCTCACTTGATATGATGCATAAGTGTGGTTGGAGGATACTCGCCACTAATCTATGTTTACAATGGACTAGATAAGAGTAAAAGAGAGCAAGTAAATGATACTTAGCTCACGAAGAAAAGTATGCTTGAAAGTTTAATACTAATATTTTGATTGATTCTTGTGACCATTGCATTTTATAAGTATTTATATGGCATAATTAAGGCAAGTCTTAGGTATACATAATTTACAAAAAGGATTCCTATTGGAAAAGGAAAGATACATAATTTACAAGGGTAAAGTTGTAAACAGGCAAAAGGATATTTGGTTATAAAAAGGATAGTACGAATGTAAAAAAATGGGAGACATGTCAAATGTCCATTCTATGGTCCTAATGATGCTGCTTATTGAGTAGAATAGGTTCTAAGTAGATTACATTAGGGCCGGATGCTTGGCAACTTAGATGTTTTGGATTGAAAAAGGATTAGTCCAAGGGATGGTCTATTGTTTGGTTGGCTTGAGATTAGGGTAGCTTGGCCTTGGTGGTGTATCAAGTCGGTAGTAGGAGGGTTTAGTACTTGACCTTAGACTGATGTGTTATGAAAAGGGTCGGCTTGACAATAGGTTAGGCACCTTGGGACTCTCCTTAAAGAGATGGAGAGCAAAGTAATTTGGTAAGTCAGACTAGAGAATGCATCGTTCTTAAGGGCTTAACTTTTCTTAGACAGTTCAACGAACCATATAGGTGAGTCCTGAAGCTTGGGAGTGAGTGATTAATCTGTGATTCCTATCATATACTCTCTAAATCAATACTCGAGGAGGAATTGTAGCTATACCTCACAATCAGTGATAAGGCATTATCCTCGGTACTTGTCTAAGTCGACGACCATGACCACTAACCAATCTATTATGTTAGTTACATTCTCTAGAGGCTAGAGCTTCGATACATAAAAATAGAAAAGTTTGCCTTCATAGTATTCATTGTAGCTCGAAAGCTTAGGCCTTGCTTCCAGTCACATTTAATGTCATACTGATAAACGTACCACTTAGAGCTGCCTTGTAAAGGCCTAGCACTTCAAGCTAAATGATGAAATACTCTCTTGAGCTCAGCGTACATAGAGTCTAGTTTCGCCTAAGACAGGCAATTAAGGCACAAGTCCTCACAAAATTCATGCTTGAATACATCAAATAGGACGAGCCTAGACTCAAGCTCACCACTAAGGGGAGGAATGAGGCCAGTATCGCACTACAAGGTCCATGCGGAATGAAGATCCTCTATGACTTGAAATTTGGCTTTACAGTAAGTAATAATAAAGCTGAATACAAGGCGCTCATTGTCAGCCTAAAAATTGCCAAAGACATTGAAGTAGAGAAGCTCAACATATACTTTAGTTCCATACTAGTGGTACAACAAGTCAAAGGAGAATACGAAACCAAAGGCAAAACGATGTTCAAGTACCTACACATAGTACGAGGCCTTCTCGTGGAATTCACCTCATGGGAAGATAACAAGGTCTCCCGAGTAGAAAATGCAGAGGTAGACAGACTATCTAGAATAGCCTCATCTACCACCCCACATCACACAACTATGACAAGCCACTTTTCATACAGTATCTCCTAGAATAGAGCATAAAAGTACAATGGTAAGAAGTCGTGGAAGTAACAAAGATAACCTCTAAGCCTTATTGGATGGACCCTCTCATGTAATACCTTAAGGTGGGGACATTACCCAAAGATTGAGTAGAAGTAAAGAGGCTAGCCAACGTCGTAGCTAACACCCGTAACCAACTATATGTTGATAAATGATGTGCTTTATCGGTGAGGACAAAGTACTCTCCTCCTCAAATGCCTTTGCAAAGAAAAGGGCACTAAGGTCCTTGAGGAGCGTCATGTGGGAATTTGCAGCAATTACATTCAATCTTAAGCATTGTACCTTTGAGTGCTCAGGTTGGGCTATTATTGGCCAACAATGAAGGAGGATGCTAAGACCCTGGTTTAAAAATGCCATTTGTGCCAAAAGCATGCGTTGATTACGTACACTCTTAGTTTAGAGCTACACCTTTTGATAAGTCCGTAGCCATTCACACAATGGGGACTGGACATCCTCGACCCCTTCCTAAAAGCTTTGGTGGGTTGACAATTTATCTTAATAGCAATAGATCACTTCACTAAGTGGGTAGAGGTGCTGGTCGTAACCACCATCACAACCCGAGCCATTGAGGGATTTGTGCTTACCCACATACTATCTCGGTTCAGAGTACTGTATAGATTGATCACTAACAATGGAAGATAACTCGATAGGCATCGATTCAAAGAATTTTATAACAAGCACAACATCAGACTACATTACACCGTGGTGGCCTACCCCTAGACTAATGGATAAGTTGAAGCTATTAATAAGATAATCCTCAACAACCTAAAGAAAAGAGTGGAATGAGCAAGAGGTGGATAGGTCAATGAACTTTCAAACATACTTTGGGATTACTGTATGATATAAAGGACATCAACTAGAGAAACCCCATTTTATCTTGCTCTTACAGTAAAGGCCATTCTCCCAATTGAATTAGAATTGCCTACTAGTAGGACCTAGCACTTCGATTTAAACGCTAACTATACGGCCTTGCAGGTAAGCCTTGACACCATTGAGGAAGTGTGTGATGCTGTGCGAGCATGTATAGCGACTTAGTAGCAACCGGCCACTCGACACTACAACCGTAGCGTTTAACATAAGGTTTTCTAACCCGGAGATCTGGTGTGTGGAAAATTAGAGGCTATTAGTTCAGAAGGGGAGCAAGGCAAACTCGCCCCATTTGGGAAGACCCTATGCGAGTGATTTAAGACTTAGGAAAAGAAATTTATAAGCTCAAGACCTTGGAAGGATGTCCTATCCCTAGGGCATTGAATGCCTAGAATTGGAGACCCTATTTCCACTGATTACAATGATGAAAACCCAAAGTACATGTAATTGTGGTTGAATGTAATTAATTGATGAGGTTTCCTACACCTATCTTTTCTTCTCCCTTAATCCTCGTACAACTATGCAAAATTTGCCTATACTACCTCTCCAGGCTATGGGCTACGGTCTACATTGAGTCCCTAACCTTGGGTTGATTTTCATTCTTAAGCTTTGCCCAAGTTAAGCCCTACACTAATGCTATAGGCACCTCTCTTGGGCATCAATCTATATCAAGCCCTTAACCCTGGTCAATTTTCATCTCTTACTTTGCCTAAGTTAATCCCTACATTAACTATACGGGCACCTCTCTTCGGCATTGATTTTCATCGAGCTCCTAACCTTAGTTCGATCTTCATCCTTAAACTTTGCCTAAGTTAGTCCTTATACTAATACTACTGGCACTTATCTCGAGCATCGATCTACATCGAGCCCCTAACCTTGGGTCGATTTTCATCCCTAAGCTTTGCCTAAGCTAGTCCTTACATTAATGCTACGGGTACTTCTCTCGAGCATTGATTTCTATCAAGCTCCCAACCTTAGGTTGATCTTCATCCCTAAACATTTGCAATTAAGCATTATTATAACAAGTACTAGACACAACTCTAGGTTAAATCAAACAACAAGAACTGAAGGCCAAAGGAAAATAAAATAGTTGATGAGAAACGATAAGCGAAAAGAGATAATGACATTTCACTTATGAAGTAAATTACAGGGCTTAACAAGTCAACATACTAACCCCTATTACATCTGAAAGGAAAAATAAGAATACAGAGGCATGTAGCTAAGCCCTGCACTATAGTCGTATGTTCAACTTGAACAACTACTCACGATTCTAACCTGGCATCTTGCTTTGAGATCTTCTTTAAGAGGAACTCCTCTCAACTTTAACTTAACCCACCAGTTCTGAAGGGGTAGCTATAACTACCTCCTTATGCTCTCGTAAAGCCAAACTCCGAGCTACAAGGGTCTTCGTAACACTTAACCTCCAAGTACAGGTCCCCACTCCACCTTATAGAGCTTTTCTTCCATAGAAGTAGTGATGGGGATAGCTGAACCAACCACTCCACTTGAAGCACCAAGCTTTAAGGGTTCTGTTGGTGACAAAGTAAGGTTGATGCTCTACCCACAATGAACCAAAGTACTCGTGAAGTAGAGGATTCCCTGCAAGCACCTTGGTTAGCAGGTCAAGGTAGAGATAAGACCTCCTTTACTGCTATAGTCATCATGCCCCTATTTGCTTAGATTCGTCTGGGATGGTGCATGGAAAAGCTACCTATAACCTCCAGCAGATGAGCGCCATTGTAGTGAGGTTGCTCTCGAGGCCCCCTTTATGCTTGCTATTATTTTCGGCACCTTGCTGCACAACTTTGAGAAGTGTTTATTACCTCTTACCCTTCTTCTTGGACTTCTTTGAGGCATGTCATAAGGTCTCTCCTTCCCTCTATAAAGTAGATTGCTTCCTCTTCTCGGCGGCCCTTGAAGCACTTTTAAGTTGTCTATTCTGCATAACGAATAGCTTTGCTCGTATCCTCTCAGTAGCCAACTTCGAAGCTGCAAGAAAATGAACAAACTCATTAAGTAGACAAATTAAACAAAGATAGCACACTTATTATGCTGAAGATGAATAACCCAATGCCCTTTACTTCAACGACGAGGCGGCACGGTGCAACGGACAACCAACTACCCTTCCTTGGTAAAACACAGCAAATACTTGTCTTCATCCCAAACAACGGCTTCCTACTCATATACTTTTGACAAATTGACGGGGGATTAAGCCTCTTCTAACCAACCAAATTCAACAGCTTAATACTAGTCATATCGTCCTAATCCCCTAAGCTACTCAACTTCTTGCCCAAAATCGGTCACCTCCACTCATATGGGAAATCTAGAGGCTCAAGAGTGCGAATATGATCAAAACTCCTTCCAGCCCTCTACTTTGTTCAACAGTTTATCAAAAATATGTAGCACCTCACCTTGATTGGCAACATATACCCAATTGTCCTGAAATCTCTTCACATGGAAGAAGTGCCTTAATAGTTGTACAGTTAGCCTTCATAACTTCCAATAGCACAATGCCTCAAATGCGAGCAGCTATATCTAGGCATTGGCATTAAGGCTTCTCGAAGCAACCTTGTAGTATTGGGACAACTTCAGTAAGAACTCCAAAAAGGGGAAGTGAAGACTAAGCTCGAATGGTTTTGCATAAATAACAAATGATTGGTTGTCCCTTATATTGTATGCTTGTTGTCCACCTGTGGGCACCTCTAATCATTACTTGGACACTTCCCTCATTACTCAGCTTACAAGCCTCGGTTTTTCCTCACTAGTTACATACGCGACACACGCATATGCATGTTCATTGGCATTAGTCGTACACAATAATTCCCCCACGTTGCCTTCATCACTGTTTATGGGATACACATCACGATGTTGTCATTGTGTGCACTCCTGCATTTCTTCCTAAGACAGTATCACTCCATCCTCCTCTCCTATCACCATCACTATCGCTACCGTCGTTTCAGGGGGAGTAGGGCTATCACCCCCTTCTTAAGCCAAACCCTCACAACCTTCATTCACCTGTCTTGCACTAGAAGGATGGGAAGACTCACTTTATTGGTTGGTCATGCTTTGGTTAGCCATCATGAGCAATCGATGAAGAAAGAAAGCATACAAGAGAAAGCAAACAGCTCGTAAGTAGAAATTTTGATAGAGTTTCCTTTAAGTAAATAGAGCAAAGTGACAAATGAGGACCTATTCACCCTTTTATATAAACAACCAAGGGAAGAAGGTAAACAGTTTCTTCCACTCTCGAAGCATGAGCCCATGAAAGGACGTGTGCCAAACCTTAGTTGTCTACATGTGCCACTTCTTTAGTTAAAGGTCTCAATTGATCCTTGCATACGAATCCATGACGAGGCCTGACGACGACCACTCTACGTGTGCAACTACTCTTCATAAACCATCAATGTGCATTAAACTTCCTAAGGATCACCATCATGACACATCAAGCAACTTGCTAGTCACATCAATTGTGTAGAAAGTCGGTATATGGGAAAATGAGCTAAACCAGAAGCATTGTCCATGGCCCCTTACTTGGGGAATAGACAGTCTAACCTTGGCTTGATCGCCTAACATGGATTACTCTCTTTACACCTCAGACGCTAGAGTGGGGGAGTAAGTGTTGACACCTGATTTTTGCCTAAACTAAGGCTCGACAAGTGAAGCCCATTATCAGAAAACCAAAATGCGCATAAGTAAATAGCGATCTCATCCTTTATACCATGACTTACTAGCGAAGGCATCTAATTACCCCAAAAGGGGCACCAGTTGTTGGTGGGCTCGTCCCTATTTCACAACTTGCTCAGTGAGCCATATGGTGTCTTGTCTAAGCAAGGCCGCTTTGATCATTGAGTTGGTATATGCTAACCACTTAGCATAAACTCAAAGCTCAATTAACCTCGATTAAGTGTCAATCAATCCCTTTTCTCAGTGTCTCGACTCGACCCTTGTCTTTAGTGCTTGCTCCCTATTGTAGCTCATTAATGAACATCTAACATCCGTAATACGACCAACACACTTGACAACTCCTGCAACTGTCAAACCTTTGGGTTGCAGATTCAATGGTCTTGTCGGCCATAGGATAACGACTTGTAGTATAGCTCAGTTTCTATCGTAAAGTGCACTGTTTACTAGCGGTCAGTATAAATGAACTTTGGATTGCTATGTATCCAAGTGACTCATATAAAAGGTGTTAAGTGTTGTGAAGTGAGACAAAACAAATCTGCTTCTCTTGACTCTCTATGAACTCTCTCCTCTTCCTCTTCCTCTTTTACCCCTTTTCTTCTACTAGATACATATTATGCATACCTTAGGCGAGTAGCACCCTTTAAGCCTTGAGTGCTTGCCTTTTATGTCTTTCTAGTTCTCTCCACTAACTTGAGTGTTAAAAGACCACCGTACCGTAGTCATCGGAGGCTTTTAAGTATCAACCATAATCGTCCAAAAACTACCATAAATGATCTTATTTTCATTCCATTTTATTTCAACTCATTCCCTTAAACCAAATGTGGTATTAAACATAAACTTTCACCACAATAATTTTTATTTTTCAGTAATATAAGATTAACTTCTGTTTTTCTGGTATAATAGACTTTCCTTTCGGTACTCAATTATCTAAAATATCGCTGCTTCAATGAATTATACTGATATAGCAGGCATCGTGTTTTAAGGGCCCCTGCTTATCTTAAAACGATGGTGAAAAATGAAATCCTGCGCCGTATTGATAAAAGTTAGGTTGTCATTGAAATGGCGAGGGGAAAAAAAAAAAAAAAAAAAGAAAGAAAGCAATCAAAATAAAACTTGCGAAGCTAGCTGGAGTATGGAGCAATCCCTTGTCAAATCACACCAGTATCTGAATAAAAATGCATCTTTGGATCAGCGCTTTCATAAATAAATCAAATGACTAGTGTCAGCAGAACAATGTCCTTTAAGTAATATATAACCAACCATACCATCATTAGCATGCAATATCATATTGCATGCATTTCACAGGTAGCTCCATCAATTTGATGAAAATTCGCTCATTGACAAGTTGAGGCTGAACTGTACATCGTTAAAAAGAAAAAAAAAAAAAAAAAAGGACCAGTTGTGTCATACTCTTGAATGAAAAACAGAAAAGACATACTAATTGGGTTATGAAAATCTAGGACAGCATTGTTTTACTGCTAGAATAAGTTTTTTTTTTTCCTTGTTTTTAACTATTTTTGTTATATAGAGTCATCAGATGAAAGGAAAAGAATCTCCTAAAATAATCTGGAGCGGACTGTTTTTATGCAGAGAAGAGAAGGCTACTAGTTGTAGCTCCATATCCGCCCTGAAAATTCAAGATTCATCAGGGAAATCTTCCATCCCCTCCTTCTCCGAATGCCACTTCATAAATCGATCCACCAAAGCCTCTCTCATCCAAGCATGGCGGCAACACTCTACGGCTTCAGGCACAGTTAACCAGCTTCTCTCTCGTATGCTTTGCTCTGGCCATGAGTCCAGCTCCTCTTTCACATACAGAGCAAACATTGCGGCTTTACATAATCCTTCTGGGCAAAACTCGTCTTGATGAGTTTTACTCTTGAAGTCATAATGGCCCAAGAGATCCTATGAAAAAAAAAAAGCTACACGTTTAAGGTGTTTGCTTTTCTTCTCTTTTTTCTATGAAACCCAATATATAAGACCTGAGAGTGTACAAAAAGAGACAATTTTTTCTTGATAGTAAAAAAAATTGATAGTAGACTACAAGCACATGATGTAGTAGATGACTAATACAAGCAGCAGGAATTGTAGCCACTTTGATAATTGTTGGCCCTAGATGTGTTATATATAGTACCTGAGTCTGTTGTAGCATTCAAAACTTCAACAGCGTAAAAACTGCAAAGGTCTTATCTAGTTTGAACCTTTTAAAACTAATAAACATATTTGTTACCCTCAAAAAATTCTAAAGCCCCGTATAAAATCCATATTTTCTTTTCAAACCAAGATACCATTCAACAATATGAAAAAGAACAAAGAAGACTACCTTAGTCTGTATAGCAGTGATAAAAAGAAAACCTAAAAAGCTTATACTAATAGGAAGAACTTGTCAAGAAACTAAGTTCTCATTTCTAAGAAATATGAAATAACATCAAAGGCCTAAACAGTTGTATAGAAAGCAGCAGCGATTGCAGTATATTATGTCTGAAAAATCTCACCATTAATTGACCTCTAACCCCCGCTTCTTCAATTGCTTCCCTCATAGCTGCATCTTCAACAGTCTCATCATTCTCCCATCCACCCTTAAAAGAAGGTAACAACGAAAACACGTATGGTTGAGACAAAGGCAGGCAGCTTACAAGAAACCCATAGCATGATAGAAGGTGAAACTGGAGGAAAAAAAAAAAACCACCAACAACTACTACTACTTCAGCGGCTTATCACTGTTGGTGCATCAAGACCTTAATCCTTTAGATCAGACATGAATGACCAAGGAATTTGGTGATAAACTGAATATTCATGTAACATGGCATACATACTAAGTGTAAGAAATCCATAGGGAATTTGGTTATTTATATCAGTCTAAATAAAATGGAAGAGATGCAAAAAAGACAATTTTAAAAATCATGGTTCATCCAATGACATAACATATAACAGATATATACCAAATGAATTGGACCAGAATATTATAAGATGGAAGTCTCTGAAAAAGCAGCAAACAAGAAAGAACCAAAAAGATGATTGTAAAAATGATGCAAATTTGAACTTTGCACGGGAAAAAAAAAAAGAATAATAAATGAAAAGGAATGCAACATCATATACCTTCAATAATAATCCAAGCCAAATAGTAGCAGAATTAGTAGGTTAAATCGGTAATAAGTAGCTTTTTCCAGCCAAACATGCTGACTTCTATCACATGCTATAACAGTGTAGTTTCACTTACGAAAAGATATGTAAACTGGAGATGTACTTTCTTGAAAGCATAATCCTTTTATTGACTATCTGAATTCATAATGGATTCTAGTTTTTTTATTGGCCAGATTAAGTAATTTCCCAAAACCCAACATATTATGTAGTCAAGATTCTAATCACTGAACCTTGGATGGTTTCACCAATTCAAGGGGAGGGAAGGGAAAAAAAAAAAACATAATAATAATTGATGCCATTTGGTATTGGTATCAAAGGATGGTACACAGAAAAACACACATCTCTATGATCACTTCATAGCTCTTAGCATGAGAAAAAACGAACTCAAGTTTTTTTTCTACCATGTAAGGTACAAATAGACTGAAAAAGGAAAAGCTAAAAAGTGTTTGCATATGCACTATACAGAAAGAAACTAGTGCATGACAAATACTCCCCATACAAGCACAATACAAGTGCAACAAGACTTACATCAAAAAAGAGGAATTCGACACTTTTTTAAAGATGAAATCTATTTTTTGGTCTTGTTTCTGAAGTCAATATGATCTGTTAATTGATCCTTCATTAAGTTCTTTATAAATCAGATCCTCTCTAAATCTAGCATCAATTTCTGAACATTTCCCTTCATCCATATGTTAATAAATTTAAAAAGTTCAGTAGAAATATAAATCCTTAACATCAAATGACATTAATCTCCCAGAAACTTCAACTTCTGTCAGTACTGCTTAAATATAGTTGAGCCATCAAGATCTACAAGAATCACTCTATTGTTATGTCCATCACACTTGTGCTCATGATTCCAATCCAATGATTCAACTCCCCTAACTATCACTGGTATGATCTTGGTATTGACTACCTCTACTGTTAAGTTTCCACATACATGCATACTGTGAGAAAAATATCAATAATTGACAGCATGAGAAGGAAAAACCAGAAAATGGGGGAAAAAATCAAACAATACCTTGGGAAACAAAAGGCCCGGTCCACTAGCTGAACTAATCATGCACACTTCGATAATCTTTTCATTGCTGTCACCACTACTGTCACTTCTATACCTGAATGGTATACACCTGCAAAAGCAAGCTTCTCAGTGACTACCTACTAATTTCATCCAGCCAACCAAAATGAGAAAAAGGTAAAATTAGAAGAAAATAAATGTTTAGCCCAAGGGAATGTGCTTTTGTTCAACTAAAATAAGAAGGGAAAAGAAGAAGAAGAAGAAGATGATGAAGAAAGAGAACACAATTTCTTGCAGGATCACTCTACAGCAAAAAGAATATATATTTATCTTTAAAAGCTGTTTGTAGCAAGATGATTTTGGTTATCTAGCACAAGAGGCAATGGATAAGTATGAAGGAAAATAGAACATAAAGTGGGACAACCTTAAACAGCAAAAGCTTAATTATTGCAATCACTATCATTCACAACTTACAGGGATTTGTTTTCCCTCTGCATAAATATTATAGCCTAGCAGTGCTACTCTATAAGGAAATAATGAAGAAAAACCAACCATAAACCTAACTTTCCTTTTCTTTACTGCACCTATAAGTGTGCCCATGATTTACTACTCTGTGAAGCGATATTTTCCAATGAACACAGCATAAGAGCTCACATTCAAACCAGAAATCTGCAGGCCTCAGCATACAAGGATTCTGTAAGATGGGCCTACATCATAATATCCAATCATGAGATTATATTTATTGGATTGTTTCTCAAAAATGTTTTAAACTGTATGGTCCCAGTCCATTTGGTTTTCTGATGGACAAAATAACATCCCACTCTAACCATTTGGAATGCATTTTGAAATGAAGAGAAGGGCAGAATCATGGATTACCAAGCTATTTAATTTTAGCGCTTTGAGGAACAAAATATAATTTGAAATCCTATTTCACAGAAATAAATTCACGTCCAATATAGACAGAATCACATAGCTATCATTATTAATGTTTCACATCATGTTCACCTCCAAATTAATACTCGCAGTTTAACATGAATAGATCATTATATCTACCAGCAATACTACCAATACAAATTTATTACAGAGTAATTGTAGTTGCACAAAATGTGTTGCCTAAAGACATGCTGTTAAAGCATGCCTACATAATGTTAGAATTTAACCGTCTGCCAATCAGTAACCCTTTTATTAAACTGCAAGACTCTACCTAACTATAGGCTCTTCTCCCACAACTGCAACAGCAAGCAATTCTCTTCTCAGAAGTTGAGTTCAACTCATCTATACAGATATCCTATGCTCATTTTCCCAAAATTTGAGGCAGTGGGTAAACGTTTGCTTGAGATTCCTAGAAAAAAGGACCCTGAATGGCACCGATGAGATCCTCCCATTTCTAATGAACCTACAAGATTGGCAACACAAGCTTGTTGGTCCAGCAGAAATCATACAGAGTTCAAAACAATTGGCCATGTTTATCATGTCTTTCTGAATGGAAATGAGTATAATTAGATATTCTCCTAATTTATTCTCTTCTTATTGCTGAAGTCAAGTCAAGCATATCCTAATCAATCAATTCATCACCAGTTCACCTACCACTCAAAACAGTTCAGTAATGCAACTTCAGGTTTTCCATATGCATAAGCATAACCAATAATTTCTCATGGATCCCACCACAAAAGAAAATGCCCGTAGTCAATATTCCATATCACGACCTCTTCAACCCACCTGATATATTGTCCTTTTCGATCCTTGCTCTAACTTACCTCACCATCCACTCCCCAAAAAAATGCTAAATAAATCAATCAATCCAAACACAGTAAAACAAATACCACACTGTGCATTATTTGGTGAATAACAACTAAACAATAGACTGATTCTCATCAAACCAATCCTGCGTACGCAATTTACCAATTGTGCCTTTTATGCAACAAAAAACAACAACACTCAGAACTTTTACAACGAGGATCCTGTTTCACCACTTCATGGTATTCACCAATTTCCTTTTTTGCTAAACATTCAATTAGTAACACACTAAGACATGTAAAAAATTAATCACTCAATAATGACAAAAAAACAAGAATTCTGAATCATCTGAATTTTCAAACATTAAAAGTTCTCGTTAAAAAGTGCTTGAAAATGACATAACCAAAAAGAATCACAATCAAAATAAGGCCCACAACTCCAATTAATGATGACGCTAAACACCGATTAATCATTTAAAAAAGGCGTTAAAAAATTACAAATTGCAGAATTTAATTTTAACAAAATCTATATAACAGTCAAATCTTTTCAAAAAAAAAAAAAAACCTTTTTGACGAAATTAATATAAAAATAAAAACTTTTTAACGACATAAATAAAAGGTAAATCTTTATACATACCCAGCGACAAGACGACAACCAGCCTCGTACCTTTGCTGATGCCGACCCGTACGGGCCACCAAATCGCACATACTAAAACGAATCAACCTCAAGTAAAAAAATAAAAAAAAAAAACCTAAATAATTAATGAATCAATGAAAACATAAACGGATTGTTCGATTTTGGATACAAAATCAAGAGTCTCATTCTCATTTCAGTGTGTGAGTATGGAATGGAAGAGCAGAATTTTGATTGCGATTAGGGTTTGGCTGAATTGTTGTGTAAATGATCAGCATTGTTTTTGAGAGAAAATTAGGGTTTGTGAGGAAAAAAAGAAAAAGAAAAAAAAAATGGAAAATGATGAGAGAAGTAGTTAGAGCGGATGGACGGTGAGGGAGTGTCAAAGCCACGTGGAGTTTTCGGTCAAACTATTTTGTGCGGGCCATAGAGGAGTGAGATAGGAAAAGAAAAAGAAACATTAAATTGTTATCTTTGGGCTACGAATTGACATGTTTGACTTATTTTGGATTGAGTTTTCGACCTATTTAAAAGATATTTCAAAATGAATTCAGTTTATATATATTGTATGTTAAGGTTTATTAGATTAAATTTACCTATTTAATCTACTTATATTATTGACTCATAAGGTTACCTTATTTAATATGCTTAAAAAAAGTTAGAGTTAAGATTTTTGATCTATAAAAAAAATTGAACCAAAATAAATCTAAACATTTTACCCATAAACTATAGTAAATTAGGTCAAGTTGCTCGTTTAACCACCAATAAATCTCTATGGAAAATAGCCTACAGGGATGATGGTTTTGGGGTGGGTCCTAAAAAGTCATACAAGGTATCAAATCGAGTTTGTGTTTTTTGGAAAACATATTCTAATCTCACCTGTGCCATTCCTATTCATTCCATGCCTTACCATGTGGATAAAAATTCCAAATTTTTTAATCAAAATTTTGCCTATGAAATGGAGGAAACGGCCTGAGATTGGACCTCGTATTTTGTACAACCTGTACGCCAACTAACCTGTAAAATTCTTCTATTACTATTAAAATTTTTATATTATAAAAATTTTAAAATAAGTTACCTAATTGCTTGTCAATTTTATATGTAATTGTATTAATACATTTTTCAATATAGAAATCACTAATGATTTCAATTACATATTTCTTATGAAGGAATATATCCTGAATTTCATTATATGACTTCAAACATTTTATCATGGAAATTATAATCTATCATAAGATTTAGGTCAATTTGTTGAAAATAAATGATAACACTAAATCCATTATAATATTTTTATTAGTACATAAATATCTTATGAAAAGTATAATTCAACATAATGAACCAAGTTTATCTGAACAAAATCACTTTTTGTAACTAGAAAAAGAAAACAATTTCTTTGTAATGATTACAAAAAACCAAACATATTGCAAACTTAAAAATAAACTAATTTAATCCAAAAGTAGAGGATGGTAGATATTGAAATTCTAGGGCAGAAAAAATGAAACCCTAATTGATAATAAGGGAATGCGGAAAAAAAATCAGTCGAGATTGCTTTAGAGTCCAGAGTGATAGAGCAGCAGAAAAAAAAAAAAAAACTAAAGGCAAAAAAGGAAATGGCAATTAAGAAAGTAGGGGTAGTAATAATATTTTGAGAAGAAAATGAGAGGTAACAAAAAATGAAATATAATATCTTTTAGGTTTTATTTTCTATAATGGGTGAAAATGGATTTTTGTTAGAGTACTTATCGAATTAAAAATATTATATTTATCATATTTAGTATTATTGAATTAAGAATATTTTTAGGTTGGAAAACCAATAACCTATACTTACTACATCTTAGAATATAGGTTTTATGATGGATATAGAATACAAGGACTTTATAACTTATATCCTATTAAATGGAATTGATTTTGAAAAAAATTGAAATTGAAATTTATCATATGACTTTTAATACGTACTTCGAACCTATTCAACTATTCGACCATGCAAAGTAGAGCAAATTCTAGGTTTGCTTAGTCATCGTTAGTTGATTACATGCAAAAGTGGGGATAAAAAAATACGAAGAAAGTTAAATTTGTTGAAAAATATTGATAATACAAAGCTATATAAATATTTTTCGTTCTTAGATTAGCAAGAGATAATATTGCTAGACATAGTTTATTTTCATAAAGGATTATTATGTAGTAAAATGCAAAAATAATTGATAATAAATAGGTCTGAAAAACGTAGAAATAAAATGTAAGATGTCTGGTAACAAAAAACTGTAAATATATAAATACTTAACATTTGTCTTCTGCGATACACGATAGCAGAGGGAATGAGAAATCGAGCCCCTCTTAAGTATCTAGTATTACATTGTTGGTGCCACTAAATTGAGAACTTATTAGTACATTTTGAAAATACGACAATACAAAGGAAGAACAAAAAAAGAAAAAAGAAAAAAGAAAACAGAATACCCTTTCAACGAGATTCATAAAGAAAATCTAAAATATGTTAACTATTCCTTCTCACTACAAAGCAAATAAACCAACAAACGATGGACTATTTCATAATATTTGTTATTAGAAATGATGAAAGTATTAAATATAAACTTATTAATAATATTTTATAATTCAATTCATATGATGTTTGGAAGATATAAGAAAAAAATTATGTTGAATTTTTATAATTACCATGGAAAAATTCTTTATACAGTTTTAGCCCATGATTCATAATGTATTAATTTAATTCATCCATACTTTAAATTTAGGAGAAAATACTAAATAAATAGTATCAAGCCTGATTTTTCGGTTTTCTATTTAAAATTAATTTCCCATTTCCTGATTAATACTAAACCCTAACTCATTTAATATTAATCCTCGACTAAAGAAATTGAGAAATTCCGGTTTTTTATTGAAAATAATTTTTTAGAGTCGTTATCCGACCGAAGTTGAGAAAAGAAAAGAAACCGTAACCAATTGGGTGGATTAATTACGATTTGGCTACTGGTCTTTGATTTCAATTTGAATGAAAAACCAGAGTGTTCCGAATTCGGAGGCTAACCTATTAAACCCTAACGAGTACCACTATCTATTTACCGAAATTAGAATTATTCTTTTAATTATAATATTTAAAATAAATAAATAAAAATCATAAGAAAAAAGAACCTAAATTTCTACATATTTTATCGTCGTCCCGAAAGTGCCTACGTACCCGCTAGCTGGGATCAGACGATAGTAGTTCTTTCTGAAAAATCTTTAACGTGTTAATTTATTTTAATTTTCAAAAATCGACCGAATTTATGTTGTTACCAATTTAGTTTATTCAAATAAAATCTAAAAGGGTCCCAACTCTTGAGTGTTATTGTTTTATATAAAAATACTCTAACAATCCTATTTTTTAAAAAGGGTCTTTTATTAGTTTCATTAAAAAAAAAACAACTTTATATATGACAAATCCTTAAGTAAAGCCAAATATAAAAAATAAATGCTTAATCATAATAATCCCTAAACTAATATATATAGCTATTTACCAAAAATAATATAATTCCATATAATACATTTATAGAAGATCTATCACTAAAACTCTTACACTAACATATACATATATATTATTTTAACTAATAAAACATAATAATGTATAGATATAATAAAACCGATCTTAACGACTCTTAATTAATATATATATATATATATATATATATATTTATATCCGTATAAGTACTATTAAACAATTATCTACATAAATCTATATAACATATTTA